>OX101811.2:45810321-46410321 GCA_944452925.2 Chrysolina oricalcia
TCACTACAGATACACTTTTTCTCTAGAAAAATTTCAGTCCTAAAAAATCCGAATTTGTATCACTTCTCATGGAAACACCCCCGTATCTTCCGTAAAAATTGAGGTAGAATGATGAAACTTCCAGGACTGATGAAAATGCTCGAAATGCACCTACCACCTGAATATGTTTGGCCAAAGTGATATACACTGCCCGCTACTCAGGGTGGAACAACCAATTTTTACGGTAAAACATACTAGGAGGCAAAATATGCTCAAAATTCCTTCAGATTTGGGATCAGGACTACCAACTCACTACAGATACACTTCTCATCTGAAACAATTCCAGTCCTGAAAAATACGAATTTGTCCCACTTCTCATGGAAACACCTTCGTATCTTCCGTAAGAATTATGGTAGAATGAAGAAACTTCCAGGACTGATGAAAATGCTCAAAATGCACCTACCACCTGAATTAGGTTGGCCTAAGTGACATACACTGCCCGCTACTCGGAATGGAACAACTAATTTTTACGTAAAACATACCAGGGGGCAAAATAGGCTCAAAATTCCTTCTGATTCGGGATCAACTCACTACAGATTCACTATTTCTCTAAAAAAATTTCGTTCCTAAAAAATCAGTATTTGTCTCACTTCTCATGGAAACACCCCCGTATCTTCCGTGAGAATTGAGGTAGAATGATGAAACTTTCAGTACTGATGAAAATCCTAAAAATGCACCTACCGCATGGATGGGGTAGGCCTAAGTGATATACACTGCCCACCACTCAGGATGGAACAACCAATTTTTACGGTAAACCATACTAGGGGGCAAAATAGACTCAAAATTCCTTCAGATTTGGGATCAAGACTACCAACTCACTACAGATACACTCCTCCTCTGAAAAAAATCCAGTCCTGAAAAATCCGAATTTGTCCCACTTCTCATGGAAACACCCCTGTATCGTCCGTACGAATTATGGTAGAATGATGAAACTTTCAGGACTGATGAAAATCCTCAAAATGCACCTACCACCAGAATGAGGTTGGCCGAAGTGATATACATTGCCCACCACTCGGGATAGAACAACCAATTTTTACGGTAAAACATACTAGAGGGGACAAAATAGGCTCAAAATTCCTTCAGATTCGGAATCAGGACTACCAACTCACTACAGATATACTTTTTCTCTGAAAAAATTCCAGTCCTGAGAAATCCTGAGGTAGAATGATTAAACTCTCAGGACTAATGGAAATGCTGAAAATGCTCCTATCACCTGAATGTGGTTGGCCTAAGCGATGGAACAACCGATTATCTCGGATAGTTGTATGAGGAGGAAAAATTGGTCCAAAATTTTTTCGGATTCGTGTTCAGAATCCCCGTATAACTGATGATACTAGTGTTTCCTGGACAATTTTCAGTCCTGAAAGAATCGAATTTGTTTCACTTCTCATGGAAACACTCCCGTATCTTCCGTAATTTTCTACGTAGAATCATGAAATTTCCATGATCGTTAGATACACTAGAAATGAACTCACTGCACGGAAATGGTCATTCTACGTAATATACACTGCACGCCAGCAGCGAAGGAACCACCCATATTTCCATCGCTGTTGGCGTGCAGTGCATATCATGTAGGATGACCCGTTTCGTGCAGTGAGTTAATTTCTAGTGTATCTATCGTAAAAAAAATTACGGAAGAAATTTTGAGCATTTTTAGCAGTCCTGAAAGTTTCATCATTCTAGCTCAATTATTACGGAAGATACGGGGTTTATTTATTCATTTATGAATACATTTGTAATTGGACGTAGTTGAGCAGAAAACATTCAATCCACAAAATATCAAAATTCGTGTTGGATTGTGTAGGGATACTACTAAATTCCTGTTCTCTATATATGCAGAAATCGTCCACAACAACGTCATTTCTACCTAGATATTCACACAATTTCAATATGACCTATATTCTATTTCAGCCGGTACAATGACAGAGTTTTAAGAAGTACCAATCTAAGATTAAATGTATTCAAATAGATTACCACGACTACTTTGTAGAAAAATAAAGTAGCCGTAGTAGACGTGCAAAATCACAGGAAAGTATCGTAGCGGTCATAATGACCGCTATGGTGTTAGACTGTTTTAACACATGTTAGTTGCACAAATTAATATAGAGAAAATAGAAAAGTTCATACACTTCAACAGGTAAAGGCGTGCTCGCAACGAGTAAATCTTGATGGAAACATGTTTCTGCAGCTTATACAGAGTGACCCACGCATTTGAAAGTGGGGCACCCCTCTAAAATTGTTATTTATTATTTCATAAAAAAGCTGTTTTTTTTTAATGAATAGAGCATATCCAGGGTTTCCGGTAAACCATGAATCATACTGTAGCTGGTGATAAACAAGTTCATAACCTATCAGAAAACCACAACTTGACCTCAGTAAAAACCTCACGGTTTTCGAAATAATGGAACTTTTAGAAAAAAAAACTGAATTCCTTTCTTAGATCATTCTTTTATGTTCCAAGCAATTGAGGAGCGTTTCATATAAATTCTTATTATTGATTAATATTACTGAATAGTAGTTGTAACAATTGCCGAACGCAGAATTTCGATACCAGTCCTTAGGGTCTACAAAAAAATATATTCTCAGTTTTGGACCGTTCAAGATATCTATTATGAAACTTTGTAATTCTTTTGTGACAAATTAATCTTCTACGAAAACCTGGACATTAGTCCTAAAAACTTGCTCGTTTTGTCATGAGTCTAAAACGGTATAGAAGTTGCCTTAATTCTTTCTTGAATCAAAAATATTGCTAATATACTACGAAAGGGGGTATTTTACGGTGGATCACAAGGATTACAATTTCGTTCGAAATGGGTATATTTTCTATTTTATCGAAGTATGAGCTGTATTCCGTTGCTCTTTTGTATAGGTTGATATATCAGTTGAATGACATAATGCCAGAGACAACATCGTGTTTTCGGATTCAAGTGCTCCGTTCAGGAATGCTGTTGGAATATCCATTTGTTTGATCTCCCAATCATTTTGAACAGCTTGAGAAAATAACATTCTTATTGTGGCCATTCGAGCGACTGGAGCATACATGTTATTTATCGACTGTTCCTGGATTTGAAATCCTTTTGCCACGAGTCTTGCCTTCTTCGTCCCATCTTCTTTGGTACGGAAAATTTACTTGGTGTCAATAGGCTTTTTATTAGACGGATGATAGATTGGAGTCCATGTTCCTAATTTTTCGTGGGAGTCTATTTCTTTTTTGATTGCATTTTTCCATCCATCATCTCCATTAGCTTCCTCAAATGTTTGGGGATCTCCCGCATCAGTCAGAAGACAATAAGTGGTGTATACTTCATGTTCATCCAAATGGTGGGGTCTATTTACAATACGTGCTGATCTTGTTTGTGTTACTTCAGTATTGTTTTCTATTTTCTCATATTTTTCTGTCTCCTCCATTCTCTCACAATCTGCTTCTATTTCTTCAATTCTTAAATCATTTTCTGTGATTTCTTTCTCTTTATTGTATGTGGTATCAGTTTCATCAAAAATAATATCAATGGATCTGATTACTTTGTCTTTTTCATAGTCCCAAAGTCGATAACCTCCTCCACAGTAGCCAACCATTATTGTCGGCTTGGCTCTAGAATCTATTTTTTCACACTTTGGCAATGTCACCATCCAAGCTTTCGAACCAAATATCTTCAATTTATATAAATCATTTATTCCGTACTAAATTAAAGCTGGTGTGTATTCGATGGCATTTTTGTTTGCTTTAGTTGGGCATCGGTTTAATTCATAAGCAGAACAAAGTATGGCTTCGCCCCATAGGTGTTTGGGTAATTTCGTTTCAGCTAATTTTGTCCGAACTCGGTTCATTAGCGTTCGGTTCATACGTTCGGATGTGCCGTTCTGCATGTGACTATATGGTATGGTACACTGAATCTCTATACCCTTGGAGTTACACCATTTTTTGAATAAATTTGATGAAAATTCCCCTCCATTATCAAGCCTTATCTTCTTGGTCCGTAAACCATGCTGGGTTTTGATAAATTTTATGAATTCCATCACATTTTGGTCAGCTTCATTTTTAGAGTTCAGTAACTTCACTACTAGGAAATGGGAGTAATCGTCTATGAGAACTTGGAAATATTTTTCATCATTCAAAGTTGGGGGATTAGTGGGTCTACAAATATCAGAATGTATTAAATCACCAATCTGCCTACTTTTTTTCTCAATTTCTTTGAAAGATCTCCTAGTGCTTTTCCCTTCGATGCACGTTGAACATTTTTGTTTTGAAAATGGCAAACCCAGGATTTTTAATCCGCCAATATTTAAATGTCCTAATCGTCGGTGCCAAACATTGTGGTCTTCAGCTGCACACAACCCTCTCATACTATTAACGTTCGTGGGAATAATTTTCAAAAGGAACAAATTGCTCGGTCCTTGATCACAAATAAAATGAAAATGTCTACCTTTCACTATGACTGACTTTTTATTGAAAATCACCTCATGTCCATGATCTATCAATTTGGCGACAGGGAGCAAATTGTTTTTCATCCCACTGACTACAAGTGCATTGAAGTTTATTTTTCTTCCTTGACATATTCCTTCGAATTGTCCTTGTTTCCGAGCGGTCATGGATTCTCCATTTGCAGTTTTTATTTTTATTTCCTCTGGCAGATTTTCGATTTTTGTCATGTAGGTTTCCATTTCCTCTGAAACCAAATGACTTGTTGCTCCGGAATCCAATATAAATGAGTTTTCATCTTCTATATTACAGCTGAATGCTACGAACGAAACTTCTTCTTCAGCTTGATGTGCGTTCTCTTTATCATTTCTATGACTTTGACCGTGCTTTGTGAATCCTCTGCCTCTATATCCTCTTCCTTTACCTCCTCTGGTATTTGCTTTAGTTCTGAACCAACAATCAGAAAATTTGTGACCAGGTTTCTTGCAATGGAAACACGTTGGTTGTTGGGTGGTGTTGAAAGAAACTTCATTATTTGAAGTTTCACTGGATTTATATTTTCTTTCTATTCTTTTGCTTTCCATTTTCAGTTCTTCATCTAGAAGTCGACACTTCACAAATTCCATTGTGATTTCTGTACTCGGAGGGAGCGTTTCGATAGCAGTTATTACTGCATCATAATTTTCATTCATTGTCAAGAGTAAATGACATATTTTATCAGAGTCTTCAAGTTTTGAGCCTGCATTCTCGAGATCGCGAACTAAAATGTCGAATTTTTAGAAATGGTTCTCAAGTCTTTCATTTACACTGCATTTCAGAGATAATTTCTTCTTCAGGTGTAACTTTGTAAAAACACTCTTTCTTTCATTTGCTTTGCTGTTGCTACATTTTTTATAAGATCCAAATGTTTATCTGAAGTTCCCTGAACTATGATGGATTTGGCTTTCGCATCTCTCAATTGGAAATCGTTCTTCTGCTTCTCGTCTGTGAAATCGTTAATTTCTGCTCTGATCCTGAATTTCCACTTGTTGAAATTTTCTGCTACTAACTGTGGTAGATTCTGTACATGTAGCGGTAGTGTCATTTTCATTCAGTTTTTCTTGTCCTCTTTGGGTTTTTTTCTATTTCGGTTATTTCTTTCAACTGTACTTATACTGACTGTTCGATATTTTGCAGTTACATGAACTCTGGGCCCATAACCTTTTATAATATATGCTTTCCAAGTAAAAAACAGTCCTGAGATTTACTTATATTTGTGTTTTTATTCACAATTTTTATGTACATCAAAAATGACTACTATTTTCTTATCTTGTCACAAAAAATGACAATATTTGTCTATATAGGGTAATTTCAAATTTTAACAGTATTTATCACATTTACCACATTATTTAAAGTTATTGTGTATTGGTATTCGTGGATAGGATTTGAAGACTTGGCAAAATCTATTTGAATCAGTATCGAAATGCCGTACACTCCACGTGAGTATGCCGAAATGCATTTCATTTATGTTGAATGCAGAGGCAACGCAAGGAGAGCTGCTGCACTATATCGTGAAAGATATCCCAATACGAATATACATCCTAATTATCGTGTGTTCATACGAGTACATAACTCTTATTCAGAAGGCAACATTCCTGGCGCTCAATGTGGATCAAGTAGACCACGTCGTGATGACCTTGAAGATGAGGTCCTTGAAGAAATTGAGAATGATCCGTCCACTAGCGTACGTAGTATCGAGAGAAGGACGGACATAAAAAAATCAACCGTTCATGATATCTTGAAAAGACATCAACCGCACCCTTTCCACGTACAATCGTGTGCAATCTTTGTTGCCAACAGATTACCCAAAACGACTAACTTTTTATCGCCGTATGTTGAGAAAACACGGAGAGGACACAGATTTCTTCAATAAAATATTATGGACAGATGAATCGTCATGCCACCGTTACCGTCGGGGTGTTTTCAATATCCACAACCTCCACAGTTGGCACTTCGAAAATCCCCATTTAATGAGACCAGACAGGTTCCAACATCAATTTAAAATAAATCTTTGGACCGGTATACTGAAAGGCCACGTGATTGGTCCGTTCGAGTTTCCACCGACACTGAACTCCGAAAAGTATACAGAATTTTTACAAATACAATTAACCCATCTACTGGAAGATGTGCCGCTGGAAGTCAGACAGACCATGATGGGTGTCCTGTTCACTATGGAAGGGGAACGAGGATGCGCGGGAAAACTACAATACCGCGAGAAGGGAATTCAAGAAGGAGCTAAGATAAAGCAAAAGAGCTAGCTGGAGGTCTCACTGTGGGGAAATCAATTCCCTAATGGAATCCGCTGGGCTCATGAGAATCCTGAGCAACGAGACAGAAGGTTCTATAACAACCATGAAGAAACCAGATGGGACATAGACAACTTCCGCCGAAGCTTCGTTCAGATATCTGCTGGAAGTACACTTCCAGGGTGGTGTCGGGGACGACCAACGAGCTCTGCCAACACAGCAGGTCCCCCATGGGGACTGGCAACTGGCAGAGAGGGTCGTTACGTCTGATGCCATAGCCTGGGCAGTGAACGAGTTCAACCCATATAAGGCAGCAGGACCCGACGGAATTTTTCCGGCAATGCTACAGAGGGGCCTGGAACTTCTTACCCCAACCTTGGGAAGGATATACCGGTCCAGTATAGCGCTAGGGTACGTTCCAAAGGTCTGGAAGTCAGCAAGAGTAGTCTTTATCCCCAAGGCGGGAAAAAGAGACTACACAATAGCAAAGTCCTTTAGACCCATCAGCCTAACACCGTTCCGGCATAAAACGCTGGAAAAGGTGGTGGACAGATTCCTGGTGGAGGGGCCCCTAAGGGTGAGCCCTTTCCACAGAAATCAGCACGCATACAGAAAGGGAAGGTCGACTGAATCGGCTGTAGTGCGAAGGATCGACAGGACATTAAGGTTTAAAGAGGTAACATTAGGAGTATTTTTCGATGTGGAAGGCGTATTTGACAAGGCAAAAACAGCGACAATAGAGGCAGCACTAATGGCCAGAGGAACGCCTCACTCGATGGTCAGCTGGGTTGTATCGTCGCTTACGAGGAGAAAGGTCGAGGTATCCCGAGGAGACATCAGACTGGAATCCAAAGTGGGGGGGCTGCCCTCAGGGGAGCTGCCTCTCTCCCCATCTGTGGTACCTAGTAATGGATGAATTCCTGGATAAACTCACAGATGAAGGTTTCGAGGCGCAGGCAGACGATGGAGTTGTCCTAATCAGCGGACGATTCATCGGAGTCGTCTGCGACCGTATGCAGGCTGCCTGCAGAATATTTGAGAGATGGTGCGGTGATGCAGGACTCTCAGTAAATCCGACAAAAACAGAGATGATCCTGTTCACCAAATGGAGGAGAAAAGATGGATTCAGGCCACCGATCATGTTTGGGCAAGAGCTGGAGCTAGTCCAGTAGGTCAAATACCTGGGGGTGGTCCTTGACTCCAAACTTTCATGGAGACCGCACGTAGATAGGGTTATTCAAAAGTCGGTAGCAATCCTATGGCAACTGCGGTGAATTGTAGGAAACAATTGGGGCACCAATCCAGAGATCATGCGCTGGCTGTACACGGCAGTCGTAAGACCAAAGATCCATTATGGGTCAGTCGTGTGGTGGCCAGGCGCACAGGGTAGCACAATAGGCCGAAAACTCAGCAAGGTTCAGAGGTTGGCCTGTTTGGTAATAACGGGCGCAATGAGAACGACTTCAACCGCAGTATTGGAGGTACTCTGAAAAGCGCACAAGACAGACTGCGATGGAATAGAGAGTTTACTCTTACTATTCCGAGCAGAGAACAATGGGAAGGAAACACGGTGGAGTTTAGCACAGGAAGCCTAATATGTTACACGGACGGTTCGCGTCTGACTGACAAACAGGCTTCGGGTGCCGGAATCTACCTGGAGGGAAGAGAAGTACGAGAGAGCTACGCTTTGGGCAGATATACAATAGTTTTTCAAGCTAAAGTGTTCGCCATCCTATCCGTAGCTACGAGAGAAGAGGTGAAAGATGGATTCGAACAGAGAATTTATATCTGCTCGGATAGTCAGGCAGCGCTCAGAGCCGTCTGCCATCCTAAACCAAGCTCAGCGCTTGTACAGGAATGCGGAGATGCGCTCAAGAAGCTAGCTGAAACGAAGGAAGTTCAGCTGGTATGGGTCCCGGGACACAGAGGGGTGCGCGGAAACGAGGTGGCAGACGGACTTGCCAGATCCGGATCCGCAGCGCCTGTTCTAGGCATCGCAAGAAGCCAAACCTCTTCAGCCCTCGACGAGTGGGCAGAAGAAGAGCTGAATAAACTTTGGAGGGATAACACCGGCTGCAGGCAGTCGAAAGACTTCGTGGCCGGCTCCAATAAGTCAAGGACGACATGGCTCTTAGGCAGAAATCGCGAAGCACTACGCCTCCTTATAGGAATACTAACAGGACATAACAAGTTAGGCATACACCTATCACTTATAGAAGACTTGCCGAAAATGCGAAGAAGACGAAGAAACTTCATCTCACTTCCTCGGCGAGTGTGAAGCATACGGGAGGCTAAGATTTGGGACCTTCGGAGTTGACAAACTCCAACAAGAGGAACTAATCAACTTGGAGTGGTCGGACATACTGACCTTCATTAGGAGGTCACAAAGGTTCGAAAAGGAAAACTAGGAGGATGAACGTAGATAAGTGGAGAACAGGGGATGGCAAAAAGGGTCCATGATGGCCTACTTGCCTGGCTGCAGTTGCGGCCTCCCCAAAGAAATATTACTACTGCTACTAGTAAAAAAGGGAGGGGAGTTGTTTTTTGCAAATATCTTGGAAACTATTGAATATATCCAAAAGTTGAAAAAAGATCCTGAAAGAGGAGGAAATTTCCTAAAAAAAATCTCACCTCCCGGAACTCTACCACCAATATTAAGAACTTTAATTTAGAGGCAAAAATAGCGCTAAAAGCGGGTGATGTGAGTCCCGCGTGCGCTGACTGATACGGACCCTTGAACAATAAAAATAATTTTAACCTATTAAATATCAATATTAAGAAATAAAAAAAATCACTCACCTTTAAGACACGTGAATAAACGAAAATCCGAAAAAAAATTCCGTAATCATTTTATTAGATTTTTTTTTGTTAATCAATAAACTAGTTTTTCTTAGGGCCGGTCTTTTCACCTATAGATGAGTCCCAGATAACTCTATATATCAGATAAGGATATGTAAACCTGTGAAGTTTATCCGATAGATAGTTATCAGAGACTTTATCGTGAGGTGAAAAGACCGGCCCTTAGGTTCAAATTTAAATACAAACCCTGATAATTGTTATACTGAAAACCTCTCATTTGTTTCACTGCTTGGAGCTATTCTTGAGAGGCTTTCGAAAAGATCCCTGTCGGAAAAGTAAAAAACAAATTGATTTTCCACTTTGTTATCAACAATCTGAGAGACTAAAAAAAGAAAAATGCAAATAAAGCTATGAACATTCTTTTTTTTTAATATTCCAATTTGTTCGTATTTTAATTACTTAAAGTTTCATAAAAATGATTTTTTTAAATTTCTTACTCTTATTGTTTAAATATTTGTCATAAACAAATGCATTGTTTATAAGATATTTGAATCTCTGTTTTTGTAATGTTAATAGAACAAAATCATTCCTTAAAAAAATGAATTGCTTAGAAACGCATTTGTTGATTAACAATTTTTTTTTGCTACCGAATATTAATATTAGGGAACCATATTATTTTAATAATAATTTCCATTGATCATCGATAGTCGGTAGTTTATTTAAAAAACAACCATGTGTCATTTGTTATGTAAAAAAAATTGTTCTATTTTCTACATAATTTTAAATATTTTTCTATTTTTACGTTTGTCGTTTCCTCGTTCGTAACTCTCAATCATTGTTATTAAAATAACTCATAAACAAATGGAGATAGGACAAAGACACTTCAGGTCTTTTTAGGATAGGAGTACAGCTTTTAATCAAAGCTGTAGCTGTAGCAATTGTTTATAAAAATACCCTGAAAATCTGATTTTTATGAATTTCATACTTGAAAAACTCATTAACTATTTGAAATAGAACAAAGACACCTCACCTTTTAATAAGAAACAAAGTAGCTTTCAAACAAAAGCTCTAACCCTATTATTTATCAAGTTTTTAGCAATTATGTATAAAAAAAAACTTCTCAAATCAGTTTTTTACGTCTTTCATACTTGAAAATCTCATTAACTATTCCAGATAGGACAAAAACACTTTTAGTCTTTTTTGATCTCCTTTGAATAATAAACAAATTGAGCATTCAATTGAAGCTTTTTATTCTCTATTATTTTTCTGGATCAGGTATAAGGGAAAGGGGTTAGACTCTTGGAGTCACGTGGCAGATGTTTCTGCCTCGACACAAAGAATTATTTCAATAGTTAGAAACCAGACTCTCAAAGCCATTAAAGTACTGGGAGTTCAAAATCACATTAACATTACCGGATTATGTTAATGAATTTTGTACGTAGATACCTATGCAAATTGTAAGTGAATGAGTTATTAATAATAGCCAAATAACTGAACAATCAAGTAATGCACATAGAAATCATGACATATTAACAAATACATTAATTTCACTGTGTTATTTATCATCGGAACAATCAGTTTAAGAAAATCTTAAAAATTAAATGATATAATAATTATGAAGAACATCAATTTGAAGATGAAACAAATATTAAAAGTACTCTACATAAATAATTCCAAACAAGTTGAAAAGTAATAGAGTAAGAGCGTCAATTGAAAGCTCAATTTGTTTATTATTCAAATGGGATCAAAAAAGACTTGAGTGTTTTTATCCTATCTTGAATAGTTAATGAGATTTTCGAGTATGAAAGACTTAAAAACAGGCTCTACAAATATTTTTATAAATAATTGCTAAAAAGTTGATAAATAATAGAGTTAGAGCTTTTGTTTGAAAGCTTCTTTGTTTATCATTAAGAGGAGAACGAAAAAGTCCTGAAGTGTCTTTGTCCTATTTGAAATAGTGAATGAGTTTCTCAAGTTTGAAAGCCGTAAAAATCTGATTTTGGGGGTATTTTTATAAACAATAGCTAAAAAATTTTATAAATGATAGGAGCACAGCTTTGGTTAAAAACTGTACTCCGATCCAAAAAATACCTGAAGTGTCTTTGTCCTATCTCAATTTGTTTATGAGAAATTTTAATAACAATGATTGAGAGCTACGAGGAAACGCCAAACGTAAAAATAAAAAAATGGTTAAAATTATGTAGAAAAAAGAACATTTTTTTACACAACAAATGACGCATGGTTATTTTTGTTATTTTTTGCAGTATTAAAAAAAAATTGTATAAAGTACCCCGCACACCTTATATGGGAAAATGGTTCTACGTCAAATTTCTTGAATTTTTGATATGTTGTAGAATTGATCATTCTGATGAAATGTTTCAAACGGAGCAACACGATCCTATGACTAGTTTTCGATATACAGGGTGTTGAATTTGAAAAATATTCACTTTTCATCACTCCGTATCTCATCACATCCTTGTATGATAAATTCATGAGAAATTAATTTCCAAATCTTTTCGTAGTACAGGGCGATTTCAATGCTATTTTGAGACTTTCATAATTATGTTGTTTTATAAAGAGAAAATGCGAAAAAGGTAGAATTATCACATAATATTATAAATTCATTTCATCTATCGACATAGTTGATACAATTTATACAAGGTGATTCACGAATATGGGAAAATAACGAATTTTGGTTTTTAGGACACCTTGTAGTAATAAACCCACCTAAAATGACAAAATTCTCGTGGAGAATGTTGAATGATGTGCTTCATCGTATAAAGAGTCCAATGAAGTCAATTTGAAAAATTAGTTATACTTTAATAAATGAAAACCCTGATTTTGTTATCACCCTATAGCTCATAAGGTTGTACGAAAAAGTAGCGATATTTTTTCATGGAACTTGAAATACTTTCATTCATATTTAAGAAAACTTTCATCGGAATCCTCTTACGGGTTTCTCATACACAAGAACAAGATGAAAAATGTATGAAAAAATATAAGATGTGTACATTTTCCCATTGCCATATTTTCACTCCAGTTTTCGGTGGGTTTACTATAGTTTTTCCTCATCGGTCCTCTTTTATTCGAGATTTTGATTTTTCAATAAAATAGTGATCAGTTATAATACCGTACAATAGCGTACCGTATCCCTCGAAAAGAAAACATGACTCGAATTATCATCTGCAGCATCGTCTAGTAGGCAATTTAATGGAGAGGTTATTTTTTAATGCTTAGTGTTTTTCAGAAGTCACATAATACTTGTCGCAGAAACTCCTTTTTTTCGAATTTCCACTCTATAAAACAATAAAATTGTGAAAGTCTCAAAATAGCATTATTATCGCCCTGTACTACAAAGAGTTTGGACATGAATTTCTTATGAATTTGTCATAAAAGGAAAATACCACATTGGATAAATCAGAATAAAATCATAATATGTATGTAAGTCATGGGAAATATGTGTGCCATCTGACAAGGCCGTTCAAGTTGTTATTGGTTAATTAGCCATATTTCTAGTGTAGAAGGCCTCATGCGGGGACACCTCTATAGAAAAAAACGCGTCGGAAACTTTACCTCTGGGGTGGCGTAGAAATGACTTGAAATAATGTTGATTTCACTACACTGAACTCCTTACTATATCTAAATATCTAACATATGTAATTTCTCTTCTCATTCACATCAGGAGACTTCAATGGATTGTTAGGTCTACACATCTAAGATCCACACCTACAATCCAGTGAAGTAAAGTGAAGTGAAGTGAAGTAAAATAATGAAAATATATGGACTTTTTCACAAATTGTTCGCCTTGTATATTAAAAACCCGTCATAGAATTCCGTTGAAATTTTTGTACAATATGGATGAGAGTACTTCGATTTCTGCCATGAAAAAATATCACTACCTTTCCGGACTCCCTTATGAGCTATAGGGTGATGAAAGGTTTTATATATTAAAGTATAACTAATTTTTCAAATTGACATCATTCGATTCTGTATACGATGAAACACATCATTTAACATTCTTCACGAGAATTTTGTCATTTTAGGTGGGTTTATTACTACAAGGTGTCCCAAAAACCAAAATTCGTTATTTTTCCATATTCGTGATTCACCTTGTATAAATTGTATCAACCATGTTGATAGATGAAATGAATTTATATTATGAGATAATTCTACCTTTTTTCGCATTTTTTCTTTATGAAACAACAGAATTATGAAAGTTTTGGTTGGTTTCCGGGTTTTGCCGTGGTCTTCTTTGGTTTAAATCTCCAAACGTTTCAACTGCAACTGCGGCAGTCATCTTCAGCCGTGAAAGCCTACATTCCTACAGAAGTCTCAAAATAGCATTATTATCAAATGAAATCGCCCTGTACTACGAAGAGATTTGGAAATGAATTTCTCATGAGTTTGTCATATGAGGATGTGATGATGATACCACGAAAAATAAATTAGAACTGAATCATAACTTGGGAGATACGAAGTGATGAAAGGTGAATATTTTTCATATTCAACACCCTGTATCTCGAAAACTAGTCATAGGATCGTGTTGCTCCCATTGAAACATTTCATCAGAATGATTAATTCTACAACATATGAAAAATTCAATAAAATTGATGGAGAGCCATTTTCCCATATAAGGTATGCGGGGTCCTTTGTATAATTAGTAATTTTTTTTTAGAATATCAAAGAGCAATGGAAATTATGATTTTAAAAAAATGGTTCCTCAATATTAACATTTGGTAGCAAAAAAATGGTTAATCAACAGAGCAATACAAATTTTATTTCAAGAAATGATCATAATATTCATTGCTAATTAAAATTAAAAAAAAAATCAAATATTTTATAAACAACGCATTTTTTATAACAATTATCTAACAATAAGAGTAAGAAATGTTGAAAAATAATTTTTGTGTAACTTGAAATAATTGAAATACGATCAGATTGAAATATTGATAAAAATAATGAAATATTGATAAAAATAATAATTTTTCATAGCTTTATTTGAATTTTTCAGTTTTTAGTCTCTTAGATTGTTAATAACAAAGTGGAAAATCAATGATTTTTTATTTTTCCAATAGGGATCTTTTTTAAAGCCTTCCAAAAATAGCTCCAAGAAATGAAACAAATTAGATGTTTTTAGTATAGCAATTATCAGGGTTTGTATGTCAATTGGAAACTTGGAAAAACTATTTATTTAACAAAAGCACATGTAATAAAATAATTACGGGAAACATTTTTTTCCATGGATTTTTGTTTATTCAAGTGTATTTTTATTGTTCAAGGGTCTATCAGTCAGCGCACTCGGGAGTCGCATCACCAGCTTTTAGCGCTATATTCGCCTCTAAATTAAAATCCTAATTATTAGTGGTAGAGTTCCGGAAGGTTAGAATTTCTTCGGGAAATTTCCTCCTCTTTCAGGATATTTTTTGAACTTTTGGATATCTTCAATAGTTTCCGAGATATATGCAAAAAAACAAACCTCTCCCCTTTTTTCTACTAAATTGTTTATAACTTTTGAAATTTTTGCCGGCGTACCTTAAAATTTTTCAAAAAGTTTCTACAGGTCATTCGAATGAGCCCTGGATCATAATTTTTGGTTCCCTAGAAGAGAAATTCACCAAAATAGTTCTTGTAGACTAGACAATCATAATATAGTCAAACATTGTTTCCTTTAAACACGCCCTTAAAAAGAACTAATTTTCAATAGCAGAGTAGGAACTTGAATTGCTGATACTGCAGATGGTATGTATAAATCAGTAAAACAAAGAATGAAACCAGTCAAATTTGTTCGTGTCATTAGTGAAGTAGTGAACCTATAATAATATAATATTTGTTATTATTTTTCCTGTAAACCAATTTGAAAGTATCCCAAACGTAGTGGACTGATCAAATTTTATATTAAAAAAATTGCTAATGATTTTTTTGGATTGGCTTTGAGAAAAGGGTTCATTGTTTTGAATATAATTTCAATATGGCGGTATTAAAGAATGTTACAGTGGTGCACCGCTTTTGAATGGCCACTCTGTATACTATAGCCATTCTATGTTATGTGATTTATCATTTTAATTATAATAACCACTTACTACTCACTAAGTTTCTCTGATTCATTTAGTTGCGTATAAGAGGGTTGTTCTCAGAAACAATATGTTTTTTATATATTTACTTTCACATTGCAGTTGAAGCTTCCGTTATATCGAAAACTACTTTCATTTTGGATAATAACGTTTATTCATGAATAAATCTACTAATATCGAGTCTATTGAATAAATCTGCGATCTCATAACTGTCTTTTGTAATTTTTTTAAAATTATTTTTATAGTATACTTGCACCATTGGAAAAATAATGGATTTTTGTTTAATCGTGGATTACGTATAATTCTAATAACTTGATTGATGTAAAACTGCTGTTCCGCTTTAATGATACTGACGTCATTTAGCGTTTGCCTATTATTTTTTCTAGTGAGTTCCTAAAGGATTGTTTTCGACTGTTTTACAGTCACTGGAACATTTATTGCTCCTTGAAACAAGTATTCAGCATATACCATTTCGTATCCGAAATGTCCTTCAGGAGCGCTCTCTAATCTGTTGCCATGTTGGATCCTGTAAGCGATTGCAGTGTTCATCACGGCGAACGATGACGGGCACCGGGCCCCCGCGTGTATACAACCATGATAACCTGGACTGTACTGACGAGGGACTACATCCCGAAACCGGTCTGCAGTTGGTTCCTTGTTTGGATCAGGCGGTGTCCTGCTGTCTGTCTCTGAGAGCTCTTGCAAAGTTGTTCCTTCAAAGTAAGGATCTTTGCACATATGTCTGATAGATATAATTCAATATCTGTCGAGGTATTAGACAGAGAAGTAGTTGTTTTCTGTCGGACATATGCCATACAATCTATACAAAGGTATAGTGAGTTCCTAAAGGATTGTTTTCGACTGTTTTACAGTCACTGGAACATATTTATATATATATATATATATATATATATATTTATTCATTTATTTATATATATATATATTTATATATTTATATATTTATATATTTATATATTTATATATTTATATATTTATATATTTATATATTTATATATTTATTTATATATATATATATATTTATATACAGTGGCCGCCAAAAAGTATGTACCTTATGGGAAAAAATTTTATTATTGGAGTATTGGAAAATATATTCTGGGGAAAAGTTTCTGCATGTCCGATAACCTAAAAATCGATTTTGACACATGTCACGTGATCGCTAGAATGGCGGCAAAATGAAAAAAATTGCAATGCAAAGGCAAAAAAGGGGTAAGATGGCAAGATATCAAAAAAAGTTATTTGAAAAAGTCACTTAGAATTCAATTTTATACACATAAACGAAGTTTCAAGAGATAATTCAAAAAAATTGAAAATAGCAATTTTTTAAAAATATTTTTCCATCTATTTAAAAATATAATTTTTTTTTTATGAATAGCTTGACTATACTGAAACATTTGCATTTTAATGAGAATGACAAAACTTTCTCATTTTCTCCACACCAGAGGGCACTAAATTAAAAAAATTGGTTTTTGCCAGAACCCTCGCTGTTACCTTGGTTCTTATCTAACAGTTATATCAGAATTCCAAGACTATTGTGTTGATATGGCAATCTAGAAACACCATGTTTCCTGATTTTAATCAAGTTTCAATAATAATGCTGTATGAGCGTTTTACTTTGCACATAAACTTTAAGAATCTTTAATTTGACGCACTATTTTCAAGTTTATGTGCGAAGTGAAACGCTCATGCACGATTATCATCGGAACTTGATTATAATCTGGAAATTACCATGTTTTTGGAGTGTCATGTCATCACAATAGTCGTGGAATTCCGATATAACTGTTAGATACGAACCGATGTAACAGCAAGGGTTCTGACAAATTCCCATTTTTTCAATTTAGTGCCCTCTGGTGTGGAGAAAATGAGAAAGTTTTGTCATTATCATTAAAATACAAATGTTTCAGTATAGTCAAGCTATTCATAAGAAAAAAAATAATATTTTTAAATAGATGGGAAAATATTTTTAAAAAATTGCTATTTTCAATTTTTTGGAATTATCTTTTGAAACTTCGTTTATGTGTATAAAATTGAATTCTAAGTGACTTTTTCAAATAACTTTTTTTGATATCTTGCCATCTTACCCCTTTTTTTGCCTTTGCATTACAATTTTTTTCATATATATATATATATATATATATATATATATATATATATATATATATATATATATACCGGGTGGCTTCGGAAGTATTGCCTACGGAATATCTCAGTTATTGTATGAAGTAGGTTTGTGAAATTTGGAGCGTCGATATAATGACATAAGAGCTAGAATTTGAGCATATTGACATGTCGAAGTTAACTTCCGGTCTGACTGGAAGTAACATCAACTTTCTTATTTTAAATGAAAACCCTATTTTTTTTTCGCTTTATTCAGCATTCAATTCCCTTTCTAATGACATATCACAAGTTGGTATCTAACCAGAAACTAGATCAGAAAAAAATTATAATTGAAATTCACCGAGTAGGCCGTGGAAGCAAAATGAAAGCCAAAAATTGAAAAGTTGGCTATGGAAACCATACGTCACTTGATAACAGTTGCTACTACTGTGATATTTTATTTTCATTCGTCGGCGTTATAAAAAGCCGTCAAAAAAAATATTGGAAAAATTGGGAAAAAACAATACTCTGTAGGTCCATAACTTAAATAGGAACATACAACTTTTTCTTGCCTGTACTATTCAGCATAACCATACCTTTCTAATAGAAAGTAATTTTTTGAACTGAGATACCGAAAAATCCAATTATTATTCTTCAAATAACAAAACAGATTATCGCCATACGCAAAAATAAAATTAAAGATAATGTGGAATGATAAATTATATCCTGTAGGTTCTAGGTTAAATAGGAACATAAACGTACTTGGTCTGTGCCATCGTCCATAGATATTCTAATATCTACCTATGGACGATGTTTGTGCTATTCAGAATAATCATTCCATTGCAATAATCATTCGAACCAAAATATTAACAAGTAGGCTGATTAAGATGTATTTTGGAATGAAACAAAAAAGAAATGAGAGCTGTCACGAACGCTGCTATCCATATTATTTTGACGTTCGAAGTAGTGTTTCTGATTCTGCCATTTTAAAAGGGTTTGGAAATCGAAATCAGTTAGTGGAATATTCAAAAAATGCCCCGTTATTCACGAACCGAACAAATTGACATGCTTCTCATTTATGGTGAATGTTTAAAAAATTCTTATGCCGCTGAACGATTGTATTTAGAGCGATATCCAGGGAGGCAGCAACCGTCAAGAAGGTATTTCCAGTGGCTTGAAGAAAAATTAAGAACTGAGCCTGATGTTCACGAAGACCAAGAAGAATTTGTTATTAATGAGGAAACTGAAATTAATGTATTAGCTTTAGTACAATATGATAGCACAATTTCCTCTAGGCAGATTGGCGCCGAATTAGCTATAAGTAAGGACTCTGCTAGGAAAATTTTGAAAAAACATCGATTGAAATCCTTCAAGTATCAGTTGCATCAACATTTGCATGAAAATGACGGTGAAAGGCGCCTGGAATATTGTAATTGGTTTCTTCGACAAAATGCTGAGAATCACCTATTTAACTATTATATCTTGTTTACGGACGAGTCAAGATTTACCAACAATGGATTATTTAATAGGAATAATACAAGGTAGGTACTGTACTTTATTTGGATTATTGTCGATAGTCGATAGTCGAAGTGTAAAGTGCTAAAAGTGTGAACGGCCTTTTGTTCCAGGTACTGGGCGATAGCAAACGAGCACCGGTTTCGACAAGGCGGCTTCCAGGAGAGATTTGGTGTGAATGTTTGGGCAGGAATAGTTGAAACTCATATTGTTGGCCCCATTCTTTTTCAAGGCCAACTAACCGGAGAGAGATACTTTAATTTTTTAACGAATGAAATTTCGGAATTCATTAACAACCTACCAGCGGAAATAACTGAGAGAATGTACTTCCAGCAAGATGGCGCCCCTCCGCATAATTCAAGAATAGCGAGAAATTATCTTCAAAATCGCTTTCAAGAGAGACTTATAACAATCCATGGTCCAGTCAGGTGGCCACCAAGGTCACCTGATCTTACTCCGTGCGACTTTTTTCTATGGGGGCATCTTAAAAATAGGGTGTATTCCACACAGCCTACAACTCTACATGAGCTAGAAGTAAAAATTCGTAGAGCTTTCCAAGATATCACGCCCCAAATGTTGAGAAACGTTTTACATGAAAATATCACCAGAGTCAATAAATGTATTGACGCTGAAGGAATTTGAATTTATTTTATCTTTAATCCTATCAATTTGAATTTTTTTTTTTCGATAAATCTGTTTTTTCGTTATTTGAAGAATAATAATTGGATTTTTTGGTATTTCATTTCAAAAAATTACTTTCTATTATATCATTAGAAAGGAATGGTTATGCTGAATAGTACAGGCAAGAATAAGTTGTATGTTCCTATTTAAGTTATGGACCTACAGAGTATTGTTTTTTCCCAATTTTTCCATAATTTTTTTGGCGGCTTTTTATAACGCCGACGAATGAAAATAATATATCACAGTAGTAGCAACTGTTATCAAGTGACGTATGGTTTCCATAGCCAACTTTTCAATTTTTGGCTTTCATTTTGCTTCCACGGCCTACTCGGTGAATTTCAATAATATTTTTTTTCTGATCTAGTTTCTGGTTAGATACCAACTTGTGATATGTCATTAGAAAGGGAATTGAATGCTGAATAAAGCGAAAAGAAAAAAATAGGGTTTCCATTTAAAATAAGAAAGTTGATGTTACTTCCGGTCAGATCGGAAGTTAACTTCGACATGTCAATATGCTCAAATTCTAGCTCTTATGTCATTATATCGACGCTCTAAATTTCACAAACCTACTTCATACAATAACTGAGATGTTCCGTAGGCAATACTTCCGTAGCCACCCTGTATATATATATTATATACAGGGCAATTCAAATTCGACCCCCACCATTGGGATCTCCTAAACTACAGGAGATACGTCGAAGTTTAAATTGGGGCAAAGTTGCGTATTCTGGTGCTTAACAAAATACTATTTTGAAACTTGGAAAATTCCGAGTATTTCCGGAAATATCGGGAAAAAACTGAAAATCGCAATTTTCGTTTTTATTTTTTTCTATCGTTATTTGACAACATAGCTCAAAACCAAAAGTACATTTTCATTGATACTTTTTTTCAGCTACACGTTTTCATGTTCAGATTTACTATCCGACGTTTCGTATTCTGGCATTCATCATCAACTTTTTTTTCTGTTATGGGCGCCATATTATTTTTTTATACAGAAAAATAGTGATTCTCATTCTGATTTCATTGATGTATAATTTGTTATGATTTGCACTTCTGAAACCACAGATATTGAAAAAAACAACTTCATCTGAGATGGTCATGACTCCATCGAAAAATTTTGTTTAATAAACACTAGTTATCAGAACTCATTAAACATCATCATAAGTTTGCACAAATACTTCAGTCGAAATGTCCTCATTCTCAAATGAAGAAAAACGAGATATGTTGAAACTTTATTATAAATTTGATATAGACCGTCAGATAGTGACAGATTTAGGTGCCCCATTTTCACATGCAAGCCTCGAATAGGGTTGAGAAGTACATCGATGTTGAGTAAAATGGAGGGAAATTTACGAGTGGCTCCTGGGGATAACATATGGAAAATTCGATTTTCCATGAAAAATTCGATTTTCCATATTTTAACGCGAGCCGTGTTCACCTAATCATTAATTAATATAACCTGGCTTCAGAAGATCAAAGGCTTGAGTGTTGAAGGTGGCTAAAGGGTTGAAATGAGGCTGTAATCTTGTAAAGAAATATCGAGATTTTAACAGGTTTTCCCACGCAAGCCCATCGAAACTATGAAAACCTACATCGTCACTAGACCGAAAAACATAATGGCTTGAGTGGCGTGAATGGAAAAGTAGATTTTGTCGACGGAAAATTTAATGGAAATTCTTTTTGATTTTTCCATATGTTTTCCCCACGAGCCACTCGTAAATTTCCCTTAATTTTACTCAACATCGACTTACTTTTCAACCCTATTCGAGGCTTGTATGTGAAAATGGGGCACCTAAATCTGTCACTATCTGACGGTCTAATAGGAATAGTACGAAAACAACACAAATTTATTTTGAATTGTATCCGGAAAGACAACAGCCGGATAGAACAATATTCGGAATTTTGGACAAACACTTGGCTGAGTACCTTATACTGAGGAGAGAGCCATGCCGACATCGAAGTGAGGGGCGGCTGCCCGCAAGGTAGCTGTCTCGCCCCTCACCTTTGGTGTCTAGTCATGGACGAACTTCTCAAGAGACTAGCCAACGGTTTCTACGCCCAGGCATACGCTGACGACGGGCTAGTCCTGGTGACGGGCTAGTCCTGGTGACGGGCCCTTTCCTACATGTGGTCTGTGGCCGGATGCAGTTGGCGTGCAGAAAAATAGAAAGGTGGTGCGAGGAAGTCGGCCTCGCAGTCAATCCGACTAAAACAGAGATGATTCTCTTCACCAAGAGAAGGAAGGTAGATGGGTTCAGATCACCAGTAATGGATTTAAAACCCCTAGAGCTGGCTAGAGAGGTGAAATACCTTGAGATGATTCTTGACTCGAAGCTAACTAGGGGGCCACATGTCGATAGAGCAGTCGAGAAGGCGTTGGTCGCTATATGGAGTCTGCGCCGGGCAGTGGGAGTGAGGTGGGGGGGGGGGGGGACTCAAACCTCACATCCTTCACTGGATCTACACGGCGGAAATCAGAGTCAGACCCAGAATCCTATATGGAGCAGTGGTCTGGTGGCCGAGAGTGGACCAGATAACCACAACCAACAAGCTGGGAAAAATTCAAAGAAAGACTAGCTTGTAGGGGAATAACCGGCGCGATGAGGACGACCTCCTCGGCAGCCCTAGACTCCCTGCTGGGTCTGCCGTCGCTTCCAACTTGTATAAAGAAGGAAGCGATGGCGTCCTATCTAAGAAAGCGTGACTCAGGGAGCTGGCGAGGAAAGGGTACACAGGGCATACCGAAATCGCTGCGGTAGCGGAGAAAGAAATCCCACTATCCACTATCAAAGTGATACAGGCAGAGGATAAAATTAGGTGGAAAAGGACGATCTCGCTAGAGATCCCAGACAGGAGAGAGTGGGAAGAAGAAAGGGTGATATTTCCCCCAGAAAGCAGATGATATCGGGGTCCGACATGGCAAGTACGGCCAAGATACTGAACGTAACTGAACATAAGAACGTCGAAGAGGTTCGAGCAGGTATCCGACATGGGATGAGTGAAGATGCCGGGGATTGCGAGAAGGGCCCACTGGAGCCTAGTCGCTGACGCTTACGTCCCCCACCCATTACCATTACCTTACTGGTCGAAATCAAAAAGTACTTTTAAACAATGTTAGTTCTGACAAGGAAAAAATTGTACGTGGAGTGCCCCAGGGTTCAGTTTTGGGCCCTGTTCTATTTCTAATCTAACATCATTCTGGACATCTTACATTCTCTGGCACAATGAAGATCATGATTCTCTGGTTCGAACTATTCCTGTTGACCTAGAAAATATCAAAAAGTGGTGTTAGGCTAACCTGCTGACATTAAATATTACTAAAACAAATCTGGTCACTTTCAAGATGGATCTAGAACAAGTACCTTTAGGTTCTCAAGTAATTGAAATCAAGCCAGAAACAAAATTTCTTGGAGTACAAATTGACCACAATCTGAAGTTCTAAGCTCATTAACGTCTCTAAAAAAAGTTGTCCTCTGGTTGTCAAGTTGTCAAAACAATATCTCGCGAACTCGGAATGGCACCTTCCTCAACTGCATACTACTCATTTATTGAGTCCCACCTACGGTCAAGTTTTATTCCAAAGTGTTTTTGTCCTCCAGAAAAGAGCTTTATAATTCAACTTCAAAGTGAAGATGCGTGAATCGTGTAGGCCAATTTTCGTCAGTGAAAAAATATTGACGCTTTATGAAATTTTCATTTTAGAGACAGCTTCACCCACTTCAACATTCACGAAACAGTCTTTGATTCACAGAAGCAATCAAATTTACAAGATATTAGCGACATGAAGTATTCCCGAAAATCATTTGAAACACTTCTGATCGGGAAATGCTTTTATATAAAAAAAATAAAAGATGTAAATGGCCTATACTAATTTTTATAAAAATGTTCGTTAATGGAAACCCCAGTTTTCACCCCAGCAAAATAGCTTTGTGGAATTTTTCAATCCAGCGATAGTGAAAAAAATTAAAACTTTTTTAATTTTTTGGAAATATCTTAAGATGCCATCGCAAAGCCGTGGCTGAAAGCGGGGGTGTACGGTTGAACATGAGAAATTCAGGTGTGAAAAAAATTATAAGGTACAGTTGTGTGCATAAATAAGTCGTACAGCAGTTATAGAATATTGTGTGCCAGGCGCGTCAATCTTAATTATTGAACTTATTATCGACTTTGACAAGTAGCGCCGAAATTCACACTATTTTTGTTAGTAACGCGCTTTTTACATTTCTCAGTGCAATTAGTGCAATGCCTCAATTACTGTCGTACCGTGTACGACTTTTTTATGCACACAACTGTACACGAATTATCAAAAAAGCTTGTATTTATATTACGGAAACGCAGAAAAATATTGGCTGACAGTTTGCTAGGGGCTAAAGTGCCGCCAGAGCGCACCAAAAGGGTGTAAAAGTTAATTTAAAAAAAATCACGAGGTACATGAAAAAAAAAATCTTTTATATTATTATTCAAACATTAAGTGAACAATGTACCAAGTGGCTGACAAAAAAGTGGTGGCTAAAGCCTTGGCAGACGGTTTGAAAATGCGCGTTATCATTCAAGCTCTCTTATTGGGCTCAACGCGATATTTAATTATGGAATAAATATGGAATTATACTGTGAATATATTATTAGAAAAACAAAAAGTGACATTATGTTATGTATACTCATATTTTCATCAATCGAATACTGCAAAAATATAAATAGATGCTACTCAATTTCGCTGGCAGTGCCTGATTCAGATGTAAAATCATCTTCGCTTTCATATATCGATTCTTCCTCAGATTCGATTCCTGCATGTTCCTCAGATTCGATTCCTGCATCATCGCCTGAAATATAGTAGGATTTTTACACATTAAAGTAAAAAGAAATTTTATATATTCTATGATAAAATATTTTACCTTCAATCGATTCAGTATCAAGTAAATCTGTAACTGTACTGGGCAGCTGCGGTCCGTCGAACCAGTTGAATATATATTTGTCTTCGGATATTAACTATCCACAATTCTCTGGTTTTAAAGTTGACGGTATTTTTTTGTACGCATTTTTCCATATTGTGGCAATATATTTTGTTCTCAATAAATGCTGCGTCAATTCAGCCTGACTGAGTGGTAAAGTCGAAGCATAAAAAAATCTGTAATTTTTTTCTTCTGGAATTGTTCGTCTAAGTCGTTCACTTCATAAGTTTTCGAAAATAATACAAATCGGGCAATATTTACATAATTCATAGACTCAAAACTATATACAAATTTCTCAAGCACTGTAAATACGCTATTTTTGTCTGTCTTCAGAGTTTTTTTTTTGTTTTTACGATTTGATTGAAGGCTTATTGAAACTCTTCGTTTTTTTGAGTATTTTTAAAGGGCGTTGCTCTCCCTTCCTGAATAATGCAGGATTATGATCGCAGCCAGTTGAGGCATGACATCCTGGCAATGATTGACAGAATAAATCACCTAACGTTTCATACAACGGTGAAACGTCAATGATTCTTTGTTTATTCCAAACTCCTGTTTGTATATAAACTTTGCTACCTTATCGAACATTAATTATATTAGCTAACATTATAATTAAAATGTCTGTATCGGAGCTTTTTATTACAATATTTGCTGTTGATTCAATATTGCACACGTGGTAAACAATTTTTGTATCTGCTTCTTCGTGCAAATGGAGCGTAAAATTATCGTTAATTGAAAATAAAATGCTCTCATTTTAAATTTCATATTGATAGCATTTATCGAAATTAAGTAGAACTTTTTTATTTCCTAAAAACGGAATCATTTCTTGCTGTTTCCAGTAATTTATTAAAAAATTCACTAATGCTTCTTTTAAGTAACTGTTTCTCAGCTCTTTATTAAAATCGGCTGGTCTTGCTTGCTCTGGCCCAGAAATTGCGTACCTTTCATAGTCTTTGATAGAAGGTGGCCAATATCTATGAAAAATTATGTGTATTTCATGGGCTTTGTCATTAGTTACCATTTGCAGTATTTTTTTCGAGATACTACCAAATGTCTTCGGCAAGTCCTTAATACAATGGATTAAAACAAACCATCTATTATACAAATGTCAGTATAAGTCGGAGCCTTACTTTGAACATCTCTTTCCAAACATTTGAATAGAACAGATTTATCTGTTTTATAAATAGATCCATTCAAGTCAAACATACACATTGTAAAGGGTGTTAGAGGGTATGATAGAATTTTTTCAACATTCTAGTGTTTTCATTCATCGATATAGCTAGCATACGTCTGAATGAGTCACGCTGCAATCGTACCTCTTGAACTTTATTATTCACCCTCACTAATCTCTTCTCGGTCGCAGAAGCAAAATTGAAGATTTTATTTTGCTTTATTATCATTTCGAATCTACTTTCAGATTCAGCACATTCAGAAATGAACGTTTCTCTCAAGTGATGACCATTTTTCTCAACACTCAATAAATATTCAGTTACTTCTTGCGACGCTGCTCCTCCTGTTGCAATATTGAATAACTGATCGCTCTGAATATCTTCGCTGTTGAAAGAATTCATGTTTTGTTGATGCGAACAAAGTATCAACACTGATAGACTACAGGCCCGTGTCAAAAATCGATGGGTCATCTGAACCACCAGAGGACCTATGTAGTAAGATAGAAGGGCTTAAAATAATGAGATTAAGTACCTACTATGCCGTCACTTATAAGATGTCCAACTGAGTGCAGATGCAGGTGAGAATTGAAAAGCACAAGTTGAGTAGGCATATTTTGGTCAAATGATTTTGTACGGCACTCTGGCCACCTACAGATGCATCAAAAATAATGAGAAAACGCGTAGTGCCGTACAAAAATAGTGCGCCAGTAAGTCGGAAATTTTTTTTATTTTCCGGCTAATTTTTAAGGTAATTTGGGTCATTATTATTCCGCAACGCCGGTACAAAAAATCATGCGACAAGGGGAAAAGATCGAGGGTTGAAACCCCCTCTTTTCTGTACTCCGGGGGGGGGGGGGGTGAATTGACACAACATAAAATTAATTTATTCTGAAAGTATTTTGTGCATAGATAACATTTTTTAACATGCCGTACATTTTTGTTTGTTCAAAAGTCAATAGAGGAGGAAAAACTGCAGAAAAATTCATGTAACGAAATGTACCATATGTTTTTATACGGCATTCAGATAATTTATTTCAATTTAATGCAATCGTCTATAATAAGTCAATGCCGTACAAATCTGAAAGTTCATATGAAGGGGAGGGGGGATTTTATCAAAAAAAAATCATTTTCTTTTTATTTTCTTAAATGAATGTATAACTCTTGAATAATATTGTGTCAAAATTTAAAAGTCATTCGGAGCAAAATTGACGAAGTTATGAGCATCGGAACCAGAACGGTCTCCTCTACCTGCTCGAACGATCAAAACTTTAAAGCGTTTTTCTGTAACTAGTGATTTATAAAGTCTGTGTTCACGGTATCTCAAAATCTACCAAACCACTCGCTTTTAAATTTTACACAGTTCTTCCTTGGATGATTCCCCAGGTATTGTGGAGAGTTTTTTTGAATTTTTAATAATTATTGATCTTACAATAACAAATAACTTCAAAGTGGTACCAAAAATCGAAAAATAAAATAAAAAAAAGGCATCGACATTACCTCGAAAAACATATCCTCTAATGAAATCAATTTGATTTTTCTGTTTCAAATGATTGAGTCGCGAGTTATGTTGAACACCGCAAAACAACTTTTTTCGAGGCGTCTCCGAAAATTGACTATCACTCGCTTAATTTTCAATCTATGTCTACATATCTGTTTCTCTTCTACGCAGTGCTGACTCGGGCGCTCTAAGAACCCAGTAAAAAAAGTGTAATCGAGCAAAGTTCATCAAATAATTGTTTCGATTGAGTCAAAATATTATTATTTACTTATAATAATTATCAAAATAGATATTATATATTGAGAAAATATAAGAAAATGATACACTCAATAAGTTTATGCACCAGCGTCGATACGGGGGGGGGGGTACTTGGGGACAGTACCCCCCTCCAGGAGGATCATTGGGAACAGAAAAATTGTAAAATATGTCGGAAAATTTTATAAATGATACAAATACTTTCATCAATAAAATATTGTCCAATCTTATTCGATATCAACAGCTTGATACCGGTTAAAACATTAACCGGACCAGAACAATAATTATTTAAAATTTGTAGTATGATACAACATCGCATATGCATTTGCTCAGATGCCTTGCGGTACCCGATCAAATAGTGAGATGCATTGAACAACTGATGCCGCTCTGGCAATTCTTGGATATAATATACATACCGTTTCACTTCAGATAGACGGCATAATTATTAATGCATATTATAAATTGTTCTCTTCAAAAATATGTTAATGCCATACAGTACCAGATGACCATAAAGAACTCCTGGAAAGGTAGTGTCATTTTTCATCAGCCAAAAAATATGGTCTGCATGGAAATGTACGGCATAATTTTTTCCTAATTAATTTACCCGAATACTATTTAAAACAACAATAATATCTAGAAAATTGATATTTTTCATTAATCTATGATTTTTTAAACTTTTTAAATAATTGAAACAACTGTATATTTTCTATTTCTCTATAAATTTTTTTAGAACAGTTTTTTTTGAACGGCATTATTAAATAACAATAGTTTTTAGCAATGTCATGTTGAAAAACAATTTGCCGTACAAAATCAAATGATTTTTCAACTTTTTCAATAAAGTAGAAGATGAACTTAAGATAATTATCGATATTCATTTAAATGAACAATAATTTTTGGACGGCATTATATGCCGTACTTTTTCAAATCACCCCCCGGACTACGGAAAAGAGGGGGTTTCAACCCTCGATATTTTCCCCTTGTCGCATGATTTTTTGTACGGCGTTGCGGAATAATGGATTGTAAGAGGTACGCATCAGTATGGAACTAATGCCGTACACGATCAAATGACCCAAATTACCCTAAAAATTTTCCGAAAAATAAAAAAAAATCCGACTTACTGGCGCACTATTTTTGTACGGCACTACGCGTTTTATCATAATTTTTGATGCATATATAGGTTGTCAGAGTGCCGTACAAAATCATTTGACCAAAATATGCCTACTCAACTTGTGCTTTTCAATTCTCACCTGCACTCAGTTGGACAGCTTACAAGTGATGGCATAGTGCTTAATCTCATTATTTTAAGCCCTTCTATCTTACTACATAGGTCCTCTTGTGGTTCAGATGACCCATCGATTTTTGACACGGGTCTGTAGTCTATGACGAAATATAACGTCCGTTCTCTGCTGAGTTTCGGAGAGCACTGAACCACAGTACAGTGCTAAAGAACGCTAAAGAACCAGTAAGATCATTTCAATCAAATCTTGGTTTGGATTTTATTTTTTGCATTTAGGGGCGTGACCAACTCGTGGGATCAGCATTACAGTTGCGCAGTAAAATGACAGAGATGATGCAGAGTTGCCGGCGCATCACCAAAGATTCGAGTATTATAAATCACCATATTGAAAAACTGTCATTGAACAGATGGACTAATTCAGGATATCTCTAACCCATGACATCAGTCAAATCAATCAATACTCCATATTCGTATATTTGGTCATGCATAATCATTGATAAAAGTATTATGATTCCATCCAAATTTCGGGTTTGTTGAAATATTGTAGGATTTTTTTACTTGGCATTTAGCAACAGTGTACTAAAAATTGTAACGAGCCAATGAGACTCTTGAAATAAACACGAGTAATCAGGGGAAAAGGTTACCAGACAAACGGAAACAAGCAGATCCCGAAGAATTCTTTATTCAATAAAGACATAATTTATTAGAAACTGAAACTAACCTAAATCATCTGAATACGCGCCGAAACTATGACCTAAAGTTCAAATTCGGGTGTCGGTACGCAAGAAACTGTTTATAGTCTTATCAGGGCAACGAAAGTTAGATGTATCGGGGAATAGATAGGAAAGAATTCACCTGAATGATTGTAGCCACAAGCAGCAACCAGCGACAACGAAGCAATGATTTTCAGTTGATACCAATACACATCCATCAATAGCATCCAGTGTAGATTTGATATTTATATCCTAAACAGGGATTATCCACAATAATGCCTAGAATTATTGGTTTCAAAATCAATGTGACATCTGTGACAGCACCATTTTTTGACGTGTCCCGACGCTTGTCCTCCTATTCAACTGTCCACTTCCCAATCGCCCCATTGTCTATCTCCCCGTGTTCGTCGCTCCCGGCGAGTCCCGGCTCACTTGATGCAGTCACGAAATAGTTCATCTTAACATTAGTCAACGCATCGAGAAGTACGTAAAGGCGCGTCCACATTAGTAAAAATTTACGTTGTGCGGGGCATTCAGTACAAATTTTTATGCAACATACAAATTTATGCGAGTGTGGACGTGTTCGCACGTGTTCGCCGCATGCAAAGGTACGCAAAATTTTTCGCCGCATTCAACGCATGCCATCCGTGGCTTGTCGGTTTTTTTTTTGAGATCAAAGGAATTTGTGCCACAAAATCGTGCAATTGTGGACGTATTTTTCCAGAACGCAGTAATTTCATCAAGTTTTATTGTCATTGCTTTTGCTTTGGTGTTCTGTTGGTAGATATTGAAATCAGTGAGTACCTATGTCTGATAACTCATTGAAAAGGAAATGGGCTGCTTTCCTTATTGTTATGCACCATCTTATTATCAAAAAGGAAAAAGAGAAAAAACAAAAAATATGAGGCGGTATTGGATAAGTCATGTGTATCAAAACAGAAAACAATGAGACGGTATTGAATTAGTGAATCTATTATCCTTGGATGAGCGTACTGCATTTCAAAAATTTTTTGCGTATGTCACTAAATGATTTTGAGTTTTTAATAAATAAGATTGGACCGAAAATTGCCAAAGCTTAGGAAAGCCATCCTTGTGAAAAAAATTAGCTCATCTCACACTACACGTTTTCTGGAAACGGGGGATTCATATATGCAAGCCTTCAATATCTGTTCAAAATATCTAAACAAAGCGTATCACTCTTCGTTCCAGAAGTCTGCAGTGCTTTATAATTGACGAATTAAAGGATTATGTTAAGGTAAGTAATAAGATTTTATTGATACTTTTTCCATAACAGAAAACACGTCTCAATAAAACGAAACGTAAAGTAGAATTCACATCATCTAAAACTGATAATTGATCAAAGTTTACTGAAATAAACATAGTCGTGTAGTTCTGCTGCTACTTCTTCTGATGTAGTATGACTGACTGATGATTGTGTATTTGCGTTTGCATAATTGGAATCCAAAACCTCATTCGAAAATGGTGAACGAGTGGATTCATGTGAAGAAAATGATCCAGGACTTGGCGTATTGTACAACAACAATACACCACACAACTTCGCACACGTATTGAGCAGGGACGCACGGTGCACAACGCATAAATTTGAAAAAGTGGTTGCCAAATTTGCGACGCAAATATCTGTGGCGAATCGTACATTCAACATACAACGTAAATCTTTACAAATGTGGACAGGGCTTTACGCTAAATAGGTAACGCAAAACATTTCAAACAAAAGGGTAGCGCTCTACAAAATTCATTAGTGGCAACATAAAACAACACAATTATTTGACGATTTCGTTTATTGTTTATACATTTTGGAAATTGGAAGTGAGAGAAATTCAGTATTCATTATTCAACTATCCAACAGTTTGTTGTAGTGTTCGGTATAATTGAATTTGTGTAAAGAGAGTGGTTATTGTGTGATTGCCATTAGATCAGATTAGATATAAACATGAGTTAGAAAGGAGTAGATGTTAGGAAAACAAACTATAGATGTGTATCATGTGGAAAGAATTCCAAACACGACCCGAATTTGAGTTTTTTTTCAGATTTCCCAAGAAACAAGAAAGGAAATATATGGAAACAAGAAAGGAAATAATATGCCAATGAATGCTTTATAATTTGTTTAACTATAGATTCGGGCCTGTTATTATTTCTAAATGATTTTTTACCTCAATGTTGGTAATAACTTAATACCCGTATGGGTTCTGTAAAGTAAATAGTCACATCAAATGAAAAGTTTATGTTTGTTAATTCTGTGTCTCATTTTCAATGCTGAAATTTGTAATTTTGTATTTAGTTGAAAGCAGTATGGGAAAATCACTAACTTTCCTAAAATTGTGTAACATTACCATTCGAATGCAGATAGAGATTTCAAACATACATCATTTTAACAAAAGCTAAAAGCAACACACAAAAACATTTAGGTAATTGAACAATTTTCAAGTTGTAATGAAATCATTACCAGGATCGAAACAACTCCTACAAGTTTTCAAATCGTTATATACTTTCTTTCGAAATTATTTGGGAAGACTAGTTATGAACGTTTCGCATTTTAGTGTTTGAAATATCTAGTTTCAATCAAAATAGCATATGACATTGTATAGGTAAATAAAAATCGAATTCGATTTTATGTGGACCACTATAAAAAGATTCATGTGTCAAGCAGTGTATAAAAACCCCAGGAAGACGTCGCCATATTTGCGCGTGGGATCAAGCGCAGTAAAAACTCCATATCATCAACATCAAAGTGCCGTCACCAAAGTGCAACTACTGTTTCTTTTAAGCACTGTACTGTGACTGAACCACAGCTTAGAAGCTGTGACTGAACTCCACCTGTAGCAAATGACCTTCGGCAGCAGCCCCTTCAAATATCCAGTGCGTTGAGCGCGATTACAAATCTTCTCTATAGCGCGCTTTTTCAAGCCGTCTGCCAAAGCTTTAGCCACCACTTTTTTGTCAGCCACATTATTTACTTAATGTTTAAATAATGAAATATGATATTTTTTTTTTCATGTACCTCGTGATTTTTTTAAATAACTTTTACACCCCTTTGGCGCGCTCTGGCGGCACTTTAGCCCCTAGCAAACTGTCAGCGTTTCCTTAATATATATATATACAAGCTTTTTCCATAATTAGAATCCGTGTACCTTATGATTTTTTTCACACCCAAATTTCAGATCTTCAACCGTATGCCCCCGCTTTAAGCCTCGGCTTTGCGATGGCAGACTGGCAGATTTGTGTTCAGCTATACCAAAGATAGGTTTTCAATAGAAATGAATCGTGTACCAGATGAAAGCATTTTTATGTAGCCAGCTCTCCGTCTATTAGGTTGAAGTTCACACAATGCGTATAATTACCCTTAAATGCATTTTAACTACTCAATTTTGGGCTGGTCTGAATGGTGGGATGAGTAATCAGTACAAAAATAATATCTTCAACTTCGTTGGAACCATTGTAGTAGTGACTTTGACTGTAATCAAAAAATGAAACTGGTATGTGTTCACTAATAATATTATGTTTAGCTAATATGTATAGGAATTTTCCAGTAGGAAAAATTTATGTACTGCTGCTTAGAGTTTAGGGTATCTTAAAGAGGCATATGAATAACATTTCTCTCAGAATATTTAGAAATATACAAAGTTGATTATTGGATTCAATCATTGAAATGTAAAAATTTTTAAGTATCCTAAACGTAGTAGAGTGATCAAATTTTATTTTAAAAAAAATGGTTATGATTTTTTTGGATTTTTGGCTTTGAAAAAGGTGTTCAATGTTTTGAATATAATTTCAATATGGTGGTATTAAAGAATGTTACAGTGGTGCACCGCTTTTGAATGGCCACCCTGTCTATCATAGCCATTCTATGTTATGGGATTTATCTTTTTCATTATAATAACCATTTTAGTATCTCACTACGTTTCTGTGATTTATTAAGATGCGTATAAGAGGGTTGTTCTAAGAAACAATATATTTTTTCATATATTTACTTTTACATTGCAGGTTAAGCTTCCGTTCTATCAAAAACTGCTTCAATTTTGGATTGTTTAACCGACATTTATGCATAAATAACAATATAATGAACAGTTAAAAATTGAACATTAAACGGTGAGAAAGCTTGTGCGTGATATACTACGTGGTAAAAGTTATAAAATGACATAACAGGATTGTATACAGTGATCGCCAAAAATTATGTACCAAATGAGAAAAAAGTTTATCGTTATAGTATTCGAAAAATATTTCTGAAGAAAAGTTTGCGCTTGTCCGATAATCTAAAAATCGATTTTAACACATGTCACGTGACTAGTTTGGCGGCAAATTGGAAAAAAATACCATGAAGAGGCCAAAAGTGGGAGAAGATGACGAGATATCGAAAAAGGTTATTTGAAATTGCTTGAAATTCAATATTATACTCACATACAAAGTTTCAAGTAATAAATAACAAAAATTCAAAATTGCCTTTTTTTAATATTTTCCGATCTTCTTACAAAAATCAAAGTATTTTTTCTGAATGGCTTGACTATAGTAGAATATTTGTATTTTGATGATAATGACCAAACTATCTCATTTTCTCCACACCAGATGGCACTAAATTGAAAAAGTTGGTTTTTGCCAGAACCCTCGCTGTTACATTGGTTCGTATCTAACAGTTATATCAGAATTCCAAGACTTTTGTGATGATATGGCATTCTAGAAACATCATGTCTCCTAATTATAATCAAGTTTCAATGATAATGCTGCATGAGCGTTTCACTTTGCACACAAACTTTGAACCTCTTTAATTTGACGCACTATTTTCAAGTTCATGTACGAAATGGAATGCTGCTCTTGCTCGAATTTTTAGATAGATAGGAAAATATACAAAAAAATTATTGAAATTTAATTTTTTTTCCTATTCATTGCTTGATACTCTGTATGTGGGTATAAAATTTCATTCTAATCAACTTTTTCAAATTACTTTTTTCAATATATTGCCATCTTACCCCACATTTGGCCTCTTCATGGTATTTTTTTTCCAATTTGTCGCCATACTAGTGGTCTAAATCGATTTTCTGGTTATCGTACATGCACAAACTTTTTCCCAGAAGTGTTTTCCCAATACTTCAACAATAAACTTTTTTCCCATATGGTACATATTTTTTGGCGGTCACTGTATATATAAATAGTAATCTAATATAAATACAGTGTAATTTAAAGTGAAGATTTATGAATTTCTCATGGAATTAAACTTGTAGTGACTATAACCATGAATGAAAATTAATCAAAAATATCTCATGAAGAAAACTTGTTGTGTATGTATTCGACCCATCTTAGTCGAGGAAGACTTCTTCAATTCTTTTTTTTTTTCATTCCAAAATTATACATTATATTAGAAGAAGATACCATTGGTGATGAAAGTTCTAGAAAACTTATTGTAATAGGAAAGAAAGAATGAAATAAAATAAAATAGTGAAAATTACAAGATATCAAATAATTATGACACACATTTGTTCTAGTATCGACAGATTAAAAAATTTGTACACATTTACATATTCTAAACACATATATAAATCTGTAATTTGGAAGAAAAAGGGCCAATGTAGAATTGAGTTATTTGGCCCAATATACTTGAAATATTTCAATTTTCACGTAGAAAAATGGCCAAAGTCCCAGGTATCTCCATTGAGCAAAAACAATTCAATACTGAAGGCTGATGTCCATTCTTGCGTAATAAAATGAGGGACATTGGCCATTATTGTTACATTGGCAGTGAAATGAAATGGCCAATGTCCCCTTGAACGATATATTCCTCACGGCCAAAGTACGATATCGGAGGCCAATGTCCTATTGAATGATAAATTCCTCACTGCCAATGTCCAATATCTTCCACAAATTAAGAAAACAGCTAATATATATTTTATTATTGGTAAAATAATACAAAAGAATGAGTAATAGAAAGACTCAGACTCATGTAATGTTATAAAGTTCTTCAAGACTAGGATGATTCTATACTGAAAATCCTCCTCTCCTCCTTTTTCTCGAAACAGCGAAATTGGACATTGGCCATTTTTCTTCCAAGGTACAGAAATATTATACTGCATTTTTCAATTTTTTCATATTTTTTTTCTTATTGAAATAGAAAAGAAAGAATGAAATAAAATAAAATAGTGAAAATTACAAGATATCAAACAATTATGACATACATTTGTTCTAGTATAGACAGATAAAAAATTTTGTACACATTTACATTTAAACACAATGTATAAATATTATAATGTATTTTTATTTTTTTTTTTTTTCACTCCTATAGATACATGTCCATTTATTGTTTATATTTCTAATGAACTGTGGAACTTGTCCGAACATTTCTGTGCCGGTGTAATGAAATACTTTTTGACTTATTGTTTTTGCAGTTTTTTCTGTAGAAAACTCAAAATGTGTTTTGTAACGTGTATCATGTGTGCCTTATTGATGGTAATTCTTTTTTATTTTTGTATTGCAAGCTTGGGACAATGTACCCAATTATTTCGTTATTCGTATACTTTTGAAACTTTTAAACCATTAGAATGATCACTTATAGACCTTCGAAATACAAAAAAACACCAAGACATTTATTCGTGAACGATAATGGTATTTTTTTCGAAAACTAGTCGTCTTCTGAATTTCGAAAAAATCGTGCTCATTCGACACCAAAAAAGACATATCCCTACGAATTTTTATGTAAATTAAATCATTTATACGCGAGAGAAAATTAAATATCGAAAAATCGAGTTTTCGCTGTTTTGACGGTTAATTTGAGGTTTTGTCAAAAAGTGTTGAAATAACAAGTTTTTGATTGTCGTAATATTCACAACTTTTTCATTAAAGATTTTCCGCTAAGAGGTCACGTTTCGCCGCGAATTGGAAAAAAAAACCGTTTTCAACCCCTGAACTGCTTCACCGTTTTGAGTATTTTCGTGTTTAAATGTTTTTCCTCAAACTTGAAACCTCAACAACATTCTCCACCCGGTCCTTGCCTGTTACTTTTTTTCTTATTTTAAGCGTTTAAAATTCGTTTGGGCAATGAATCGTATTCATAATGGAAAGTGGATGTGAATCACCCAAAAACAGAAAATTTTCCACATGAAGATAATTCGATACTAATTCCATGAAAAACCAGAGATTTCTATTATAAAATAAAAAGTGAATTTTTTGTTGAAGCTGTATCATTGTTAACCTGAATGTGAAGATACAACAATCATAAGGATCAACAATATTCGAGTATTTATGTCTTTCGCTATAGCCTTTAATTTCTTTATTTAACAGCCGATCCGGGCATTCGCCTTTAAGTGTTTGTTCAACAAATTGGAGAATTAAAAAAGAAGTTAAAATCACTTTCAGTTTTATCGAGACCACTTTCAAAATATGAAAAAAGGTTCCGGCAAACCGACGCGGGAACGGGAACGGAACTTTGGAACCGTGCAAATTGCTAGAAAAACAGTACACGTAGCAAACATAGGACTTATTGTAGATTTTCTCAGAATGGAAAGAATTCTCGTGAACGATCATTCCTTAATCTCGTTCCATATCAACGTTTACTTTCAGAGAGCACATATTTCCGAAATAATTTCCAAGATTTCTGCAATCATTAGAATAAGCAAGGAAAATATCTCAGAGGGGATTTGTTTTATACATTAATTCCATTACATTATTTATTTTTTCTTCGACCATTAAGAAAAATTAATAGATTGATCGACTTACCTGTAAGGAAGATCAATCGAAATTTTTCGAGCTTTGTCTTCCGAAAATAATTACACTCGTAGTATCGTTGATTCATACCGATTGGTACGGTTTATCATCCAAAACAGCAAAAAACTCACCCATATCTGCTCACCAGAGTGCCTGACTATCTGACTAATCAGTTCGTTAATGAGAAAAATTTTCAGATCGCCTGATGGGATCATATATGTTGGGTAGGGAGGGATGTAATTATTTTCGGAAGACAAAGCTCGAAAAATTTCGATTGATCTTCCTTACAGGTAAGTCGATCAATCTATTAATTTTCCTTCGCTTTGTCTTCCTCAATAATTACACTCGTAGATGTTTAAAGAATAATATCTGCGATCTGAAAAATCCCTTTATTTTATTTTTAACCCAAACTATACAACAATTTTTTTTTTCCAAATCAAAAAATACTTTGAACATATGTAACTTAATACAAGATAAGACTTTTATCGCTTACTAACAAATTGCCCACAATAAGCACAATTCAATAATGAGCATTTATTTTCCCAGATTAATAATAGTTCTGGAAAATTCTTCTGTGCCTCTTTCGACTGGCCTGTTATAAAATTTCCTGAAAACCTCAGAGGATTGTGTCCACCCAGCTGTGTTTTTAATCGTTTCAATATTTACGCCTAAGCGTAAAGCTGACGACGTGGCAGCATGACCGTTGGAATGTCCAGTGAAGAGATTTGTATCAATTCCGCTATTTTTTAGAATTGATTTAATCCATCTACTCAGCGTTTGAGAAGACGCTGGGTGTATGGGTTTTTTGAATGTAAGGAAGAGACATTGATTTTCGGAACTTCTAAATTTCTTAGTTATTTTTAAATAATATTCGAGGGTTGATGCCACGCAAAGTTCTGGGACTTCCTTAAAAAATGGAAGAGTAAAAATGGTTGGATCTTTTTGAGCCCTGATGTTTTCACTGTATCAGTTACTCGAATCTCGACTTTTTCTTTCTGAATGAGTATATTGTTAAGTTTTATTTTCGAGAAGGTTTGAACCCGATGAGCTGTTGTAAGTGCAAGAAGAGTTATTAATTTTTGCGTAAGTTTTTCCAAAGTCAATGATTCTAAAGGGTACATTTTTTTAAGGAATCCCAGAACCGGTTGTGGATCCCAAGTCGTGGAATATTTGGCCTGAGAAGGATTCAGATTATAAATACCCCTAAGGAACCTCTTAACAACCGTTTGGTCCTTTTCAGGTATCGGGTTCAAAAGACTCAAAGCGGATTTGTGAATATTAATTGTTGAATATGACAGATTTGTTTCAAATAACAATGATAGGTATTCCAAAAGTAACTCTAGTTTATAATCGTACGGATTTTCACCCTTCTCTGAGCAAAATTTCCACCACCGGCTGAAACAATTGTCATACTGAGACCAGGTTCCTCCCGAAAGAGAGGCTAAGACTATAGGTATTGCCCTTGACGGAACTTTCCTCATGATCATTGCCTTCCTGATAGTTTGCCGACCATCAACAAAAGCTTCTGGCAGAGCGGATGCGGTGTCCTAAAAGGGAATAGTAACAAGTCAGCTTTGGGTCCAAAATACAATGGGTTTTTAATTAATAGTTTTTTAAATATTGGGAACCATGGTTGGGAGGGCCAGAAAGGTACAACTACAATTCCCTCTGCCTTGTCCGCCATTATTTTTGCCAAGACTCTCGTTATAAGAGGGAAAGGTGGAAAGGCATAAAAGTACTCTGTTCCCCAATTCAACGTAAAAGCATCTACAGAGCATCAATCTGGGTCTGGGCCCCATGAAACATATCGGTTACACTTGTTGTTTGTTTGGGAAGCAAATAGGTCTATGGTTGGCTGTCCCATTTCCTCTACAATAGCGTTAAAGATAGTATTATTCAGCTCATATTCTGTTTCGAGTGACCTTGACCTAGATTCTCTGTCAGCTTCTTTATTTTCCTTTGTTGGAATATAAGATGCAAATATATGAACTCTTCTCTGCTCACACCATTCCCAAATCTTTTTCGTTATATTTCCCAGCAGTATTGAACACTTCCTTTTTTGTTTATGCATGCTATGGCCGTTTTAGTGTCAATTCTCAAGAGAATGGATTTGTCATGTAGGGCCCTGGCAAACGATTTCATCCCATTATAAGCAGCAAGGAGTTCTAAATAATTGATGTGAAAATATGCTGCCTCATTTTTCCAGAACCCATGAGTCTTTTGTTCATTGCATATCGCCCCCACCCGGTCTTTGAAGCATCAGTATATATTTCAACTTCAAAAGACTCTTCAATTATTTTCTTTTCAGAATCTCCAATATTTCGGAACCACCAATCATAGTCATTTTTAGCATAATCTGGAAATGACATTTTCCGGTTATAATTACTGTTTCCTTTTAGAGCCTCGTATTTTGCTTTTTCAAAATCCTTAATATGAACCCAACCATAGTCTACCGCTGGACAAGCCGCAACGAGTTTACCTATTAATTTTGAAAATTGTCTGACTGTGAATTTTGATTTGGTTTTCAGAGTGATCAACTCATTATATATGGTCTTCTTTTTGTCCTTCGGTAGGCTCATGGTCATAGTTCTAGTATTATACTGAAAACCCAAGAATGTTAATTCCTGGGACGGATTAAGTGAACTTTTTTCTTCGTTAATGATGAAGCCCAATCCTAGTAATAATTTCTTTGTTTGACTTAGAAAACCTAAGCAGTTTTGTTTTGTTTGCCCTATTATCAAAATGTCATCTAAATATATGACAGATATTATGCCCTGTTTTCTTAGATATTGCATGACTACTCTCATTAATTTAGAGAACAAATATGGTGCTAAGTTAAGGCCCATTGGTAGGCATGAAAAATGATAATGTGTACCACCGTGACAAAACTTGAGATATTTGTGGTACTCTTTCTTAATCGGTAGAAGAAAATATGCATTTTTCAAGTCGATTCTGGCTAGAAAACAATCGGGGCTAATTAATTTTAAAACTGTTCTGTAGTCCTCCAATTTAAAATGAGGTGCTGTGATAAATTCATTTAATTGTTTCAAATTCAATATGAATCTGTAGGTGCCATTTGATTTTTTAGTTAAAAAGTATGCTGAGAAGAATTCCCCAGGCTCGTATGTACTTTTATGAACCGCACCCATGTTTATTAAGTCTGTGATAACCTTTTCATACAGAGATTCCTGACAAGATGGAATAACAACCTCAGGAATTCGCATTTGAACTGGCTGAGAGTTAAACGGGATAGAAATCCCCTGTACCCAACGTAAAATGGTTGAGTTGTTTGTTAACTTTTCCCATTGGGAAATAAAAAATTTCAGTCTACCAGCAGTTTCTCTTACCTCGGTTAACGGTGAGAGCTGGGTCGGTATTTTTTCACTCGCTGGTTCTGCCAGTGGTTTCTGGAATGCAAGGGTTCCCTCTTTCGTGCGGTTGTTGCTGGACGCCGGGAGTTTAAATAATTGGTACTTCTGCTCGTTCCGGCTACTGGTTGTGCCTGTTTCATTATTTTTTCTGGGGGTCTGAAGTCCGTGCTAGCTTTCAGATCATTTTTAGCCTTCAAGATGGCTTGATTGGATTTCACGTCTTCGAAAAAAGTTTTTCCTAGAAGGAACTCATCTCTCTCACACGTGTCCATCATTTTTTTACAGTTATAGTTCAGAAAAGGCGAAATGTTGAATTTGCGATGAGAGGTCAGTGAATGATGTATGTTACACAGTAATTGTGAAGCGTCTGCAAGCGAAGCCAGTGTTTCCTTCATATCGTCTTGTTGTTCTTCCAAGATCTTGTTCATTGGCTTGGCTAAGGCAGCCAGGGTGTGCCCGATTTGTTCCTGAAGCGAACACATAAATTTGTCCTATCTCGATGCCCTGTCGTTGATACAAACTCCAACTTCAACGTTCAACTTGGGAGGGCGCAAAAGGGCACAGATTGCAGGAAGTGGGTATTTTCCCGTGAGCTCCGATCGTTGATCCTTGGCTAAACCTTTTGTCAAATAGGAGTCCCACCTCACAACTAATTCGTTGTGGAGATCTTCGGCCTTTTCGCTACTGGCTGAAGGGTCAGCTCCAAGCAAAGCAACATATTCTTTAACAGCGGTCGCATTCAAGTCCGGTGTATGCTCGTCCCCCAGTTCTCTGTCGGAATTTTCCAATTCCCCTCCTGCGCTCTCATTGTGGCCATCAGCTTCCATTTCCGCTGAAAATGGAAAAATACAGGAATTTCATCGTGTATCGAAGAAAATAAAACAGACACAGTGTTCGTCGCTTTGTTAATAAAAACAAAGAACATGCACGGTAACAATGGTTACCTGTATGTACCTATGATCATAGGACTCGTAAGAGTGCAGTAAGAGAGCGGCTCGCTCACAATGTGTACCTTTGTTAATTAAAACAAAGGACATGAACGGTAACAATGGTTACCTGTAATCTGTTGCACCCTCCGCATGATGTACTTTGAAGTCCACTTACGGTTATCAGAGTCCTAACTGCCAGAATTCTCTTCGGTAATTTTTTCGCGCAACCGATTCAGTTCTTCCAAAATCTGATCGTACTTCCCTTTTTTCTTATTCGGTTTTTCGGGCAGCACATCATTTTTGCGTTTTGACATTTTCACAACTGTACGTCCGTTGCCAATCGGTACAATTAACGAACTGATTAGTCAGATAGTCAGGCACTCCGGTGAGCAGATATGGGTGAGTTTTTTGCTGTTTTGGATGATAAACCGTACCAATCGGTATGTAATTATTGAGGAAGACAAAGCGAAGGAAAATTAACATTTCAATTGCGTCTTCGATTAAGAAACCTACCACGTTGTAACATCGATTTTCATTTCCCACGGGCTAGCTGTATCGAAATATTTCATTTCCTACGACTTTCATGAACTACTAGACTGTCATTATAGGTAGGTATTAACGAATTTTATGAACATAAATAATATCGAATCAAGTTTGTTTACGTCTGTCTAAGATCGTCTGTCTAATAATTTGACATTTCACATCAGTAGATAATTACAAAATTCGAAATTCGAAAAGTTATTAAAAATGATTAGCGATAGTGAGAATGATTTAACAATCAAATTAATAAATTTATATCAGAAGCTCCTGATAATGCCTATCTTCTGACAAAGGTATGATTTTCTTTTCATAAAACCAGAATAATTTCAATAAAAAGATTGATTACAATCGGATTCTATATTTTTGAATAGTTGACAGATACTTTCTATATAGCAGTTAATTTGAACAAATTATTATGTGTTCTAGTAACGACGAGTGTTGATTCAGATGACATGGACTTTGGATGGTGGGAGCGAGGGTTCAAATCCACGCCACATTTTTTTTTTTCATTTTATGAAATTGATTAGTGTTGATTTTTTCTGCATAAAGTTTTTATTTCCAAGTTGTCAAAATTTTAAAATTTTGAATGTTATTTGTTTCACGAGGTAGGTAGGTACGTGTACAAATAGTAAAAATAGATGTTTCATTCAACGGGTGAAGAAAGAAAAAATTATCTAAACCATGTAAAAATGGCGGCAGGAGAGTTTATGATAAAAAGTATTATTAAAAATATTACAGATTTGTTAATGATTCACATGGTCGTACAAAAAGTATAGTGTACAATGAGCATGAAATGACCCATTTCCCACTCGTAGGTATATGAAATTTTGTAGTACGAGCGTAGCGTAGCCTATGAAATTTTGTAGTACTGATCGACAAGCGTAAGGATGCCTCCGAGAATTGGTTGCGCAGTAGAAAAAACCCTGGAGTGGGGCTGGAGCTCAATCGCTCTGCCTTATTAAACAGTAGTCGATCTTTGTCGCACATCTACTCACGCTTTCTATCGTTTGCGCATTTCAGAGGCATCCTTACGCTTGTCGATCTGTACGAGCGTAGCGTAGCGTACTCGTGGGAAATGTATGTCATTTCATGCTCATTGTACAATATACTATTAATGAACGTTCTTTCCTTCGCAGATCATTGTAAGCTTGGCTTTTTACCTAGCAGCATGTGCCCCTGCTGCTCAACCATCTAGTGAGCTGATTCCATCAATCGTGAGATACAATAGTGAGGTAAATCCAGATGGATCGTATCAATGGAAGTAAGTAACGAATGCATCTTCAAATGATCCTATTTATTTTAATTGAAATGATTTCCCTTACATTGAATTCAGATACTCTTTCACACATTCAAACTCCCTATGGTCTGAGAATTAGAAAAGTATACCTCATCTGTTATTTGAATGGGAAGGTGAGTTTGAGAATATTATTATATAGGTGACTGAAATGTACAAAAATGTGACTGAAATGTACAAAAACTATCTAAAATAATCATTTCAAAGAATACAATAAGTCACCGACAGCCAGGTAAGGACAAATGCGTATAGAAATATTACAAAATCACAACCTTAATAGAGATTTTCAATGACTTTGGACACCCTAATAAAAAGAGAAAAAAGTTCCTAATTTTTCATCCTTTTTGCCAGGGGATGTATATTAGAATCGGGACACTCTGACAGGACATCGAAAAAACGCGTTTTACGTTATGTCTACCTTGTTGGGCCGAATGAGTACAAGGACGTATCGTCAGGGAGGGAATATGTAGAAATATGTTTTTTCTACTCCTATGTTAGTAAACATTGTTTTACAAACAGTTCACTCTATAAGTAAATCCATTCTTACGCACAACTGTGCGTAAAGAATAAAAACGCACAACTGTGCGTCATGATATGATGGCTAGTATAATAGGTAACAATCAAGTTGCCTCTTGAACCACTCAAATCGTGACATTTATCTGTCTTGCGTTTTAAATATTTGACAGTGACATTGTCACTTTTTGAGATTTGAAGTTCAAATCGATACTTCATAAATTATAATCCGATCTTTAATTTTATATCTACAAATATGAGCAACTCCGATAATGAAATGAGCGCAACGCCACCGGAAATTGTTCTTCAGGCTGCTTCTGCTATGGAGAATATTCTGCCGCAAAAATCAAAGGATAGATATGAAAAAGCCTATCAAAAATTTATGGAATGGAGTATGGATAACCACGTGAGTACGTACTCCGAAAATGTATTGCTCGCCTATTTTAATATATTGACCAAAACATTTAAACCCTCCTCGCTCTGTTCATCATTTCTATGCTATATAGTACAAAATTGTATTTTCTTAGATTTAATTTGTTGTTGTTGGAAATTAAACCATAAACTGCGTTAGTTACCTTCATTTTTTTATTACTTAAAGCTTAATCAAACGCACCATCCAGTATATAAGAGTCGTAGAAAAAGTATAGTACGTATTACGTGTTGTAAAGCAATTACGCACTCATGTAATTACCGCACTCACCGCTACGCGGCTCGTGCGCAATTTTTCCATTCGTGCGTAATATGCTTTTTACAACACTTGATACGTAATATACTATTGAGGTACACGTAACCCGAGTAACTGTGACAGTATCTTTCAAAATCGAATATTTGTCAACTGAAGCTTCCGAAACGAAATATATAATATATTTATATTCATACCGTAATGTGTTCGTTAAAGGATTGTAAGAGCAATTCCAATGATTTATATCATTTTCCTAGGGGTCCAGTTCCATTACAAACATGGGAGTCGGCGCTCAATAGAGCCGCGTGGAATATAACATCAAAAGCGCGAATTTGTCAGGTGAATTGAAATGATAGGTCAAGAGTAATATCTACTGAATTGGTAAAACTTTTGGGCAGAAGAGTTTCCTCCGATCGAGAAAAACTCGACTGAATGTATACAAGGTTATTCAGAGTTTAAATAATTTTTTTCATAAACAGGTACGCTTCAATAAAGAAGATTTTGAGTGGTATGTCGCAAAAAAGTTGAAAACTGCTGCTATTCCTGTTTCAAGAACGATTGAAGAGACAGAATCACTTGGCACCAGATCATTTCAAAATTTTCTGTGTATGCAGGAAGATGTACTTTCTAATGTTTTGAAAGAAAACGACGAGTTGGAGTTAACATTGGTCCAGTATGAAGTTTTCATACAAGAAAAAAATCTTGTAAATATTTTTATGGAACAAATGATAGAACGAGTTCAAATCAGAAATGAAAATTAGCAAAGTTAAACGTTTACGGAAAATTTGGCTTCAATTCGGATCAACTTACAAATAATAATAGAATCCGTAATGGAAAAAGATGCGACCTGAGACTATGGAGGAAGCATTAGTTGATAGATTCGCATGTGGTACTTCTGGATATGAAACCTTATTAAAACTAAATTATGCGTTACCTAGTATAAAAACGTTGAATCATAAAATAAGTCATATTCAATTTTCTCCAGGCACATTACATGAAATACTTCATTATTTGATTATGAAAATTAAAAATGTTTCAGACTGCAAGAAAGATTGCTGTTTATTTTTGGATGAATCAGTTATAGGACCTGGAGAACAGTAGTGTGTAGCTACTTGCACTAATATGGGAAAGGAAACGTAAGAAAAAGGGACAGAAATAGCTACTCATGTTTTAGCTGTCATGTTAGGTGGAGTTTCGAGTGGATGGAAACAACTCATATCATATCATTTCACATAGGAGAAAATGAAGAGGGAATCTTTGGCAAAAAAACACTTATTAGAAATTATAAACATATTATGTTGATCTCTTGGATTCAATATCGTTAATATCACCACAGATATGGGCCCTTCCAATTAAGCTATGTGAAAATATTTCGGTGTGAAGTCAAAAGAAACAAATGTTCTGAATTTTTCAACCTTCAGCAACTCAATTTTTATAGCCTTCAGCTACTCAATTTTTATAGTCTTCAGCTACTCAATTTTATAGCCTTCATCTAATCTTTTTCATCCTTCAGTATATTGTAATTTTTTTGAAATGGATATATCATTTCTGCATATTTATTCTGCCTTTCCACAGAAGATTGATATCAATTTATACTTTATTTTTCTCTTCGCTGTCTTTTGCAGTCTGGCGCCCTCTCATTTGAACCATAGGAAAGTCAACTCGTGTCCTATTTGGTTTAATAGTCACTTAATTTGAATAATATATTGATCAATCATTTGTTGAACATAAATCACACCCTAAACGAATCAGCAAGAAGTGATAAGTTTCAGTAATTTTGAATAAAAACATTGAATTTACAATTTTACAAGTAAAATAAATGAAATTTATGAAAACGACGAGTATTTATTAACGAAAATTTAAAATCAATTTGATTTGTTTTTCCATACAGTGATAATGGTCGTCAGTTTGACATGGCAAATCAGACAAAATGCAGGTAGGAGTGCCTTATTTATTTTCCACGAAAGCTCTCGATATAATTTAAAAATTTTGCGCAATGAAAAAATAACGCATATTGCGAATATGAAAATGAGCTTGGCTGAGTTTGCCAGCAATCACAAATGATGTCTTTCCAAAACCGTGGTGCAGGATAAATAAATGATAGGATTATCGTCGTTGGAATATCTCTATCATTAGTAGTGTGAAATTGAAAAATTATTGGTGTTCATGTTCTACGATCGAAATCACGTATAGTCGAACTCTTCAATCCTTCAATCCACCTGTGCAGATATTCTACGCTTGTTTTGTTCAATAAGATTTTTCTCTCCCTTTTTACGAAACGCCACTTTTGACAGAGAGGGAAACATATTTTGTACTGTCAATACTATAGTTCGACCGTTGCCACATCAACGGTATAGATATATTTTCTGTTATTGTTTGACTGATAGAATTCGCCATTTAAAAAATATTTGGTTTTACCCCAAGAAGACTAAAATTTAACAAGGAGTGTTTGATTCCCATAAGACAATGGGGACACTAGTAGAAAGAGATGAAAGAACATTTGTGACGAAATGTGACGTAGTAGGACGTGTCATAGCCGCCGTTCTCTATAGACAGTGACGGACTAGCTCTTGGTATATGCGAGTTTCTGCTGACAGTTTTGTTGATTGGTTCGAGTTCGACTCTGTACTCATACCCACGTACATCGCGTTGATGCTACAAGTTTCTGATTGATGGCTAGAGCTTCTTAAACCCTCCTTGTTAAATTTTAGTCTCCTTGGTTTTACCGGTTCTACCATAATTTTTTAGATATAACCTAAAACGCGTTTTTTCGATGTCCTGTCATAGAGTTTCCCGACTCTAATATACGGTCTAATGTCAAATTGCACACAGGGACTCTAGTTACTGTAATGGCAGGGAGTTCAAATGTTATTTTCAACTGTAGCTGCCTGTAAACTCCCCGCCATTAGAGTGACCAATCACAGAGCACGTCCCCTGTCAACAATGATGAAATTGATAACTCGTCTCTTTTTATTAGGGTGTCCAAAGCCCTTAGAAATCTCTATTCATAAACAAATAACCAAAAAAGGGGGAGGTACATGTTTCGGATTTAGCAAGAATCCATCTTTAACATTTGCGACTAATATGTACCTACCTTCTCTGTGAAGTAGGTGCATTGTTGAATTTACTTGAAATCTTCGAAATAAATCGATCTTTGAAAGATGTCAATACTAACCCTTTGAATGAACAAAGCATTGGACATAATATCCATATTTGATTTTTGAGTTCCTTACAATTTTCACAATTATGTAAGAAAGGAAATGTTTTCCTCTCCTTAAGAGAATCTTCCCATGGTTTCCGAGTTCATGAGACGCGCAGCAGTGAGAGACGAGGTACATTTCCCGAGAAATGTGCTGGCTTTCAGCGTTCGTGAAGAAGCCGAATTGATTCCTCGGCTGTCTCTTTGTCAGGAGGCGTACACATCGAGACGTAACCTTTGAATTCCGAGAATACAGAGTCTCGCACTGCGTTTTACTATGGGTATATTTTATTATAATTTTCATTCGAGTATAAATGTATTGGTAGTCGACTCTCGCATCTCGCGCAAGTATAGTGGAAGAATATGTATAAGTATTAAGTAAAAGTCTTAATTAATATGAATGAATTTCATTATATGTGTTCCAAAATATTGCACGTTGAATGTATATAATGTAGAAATAGATATTTTAGATATAATGAAGTAAATATGAGGCACAAATGCTATTTCTGGATTCAGGGCCAACCTTAAGTAATTAAACTTGCCTATTTGGTGTGTGGACTCCACTAGGGTTGAAATATGAATTTATTTCGAGGGACCACAACTTCTGGTATGAGAATTAGAATAATAGACAAGTTGAAAAACGGCAAAACTGGATTATAATGTATCAAATTTTAGGAAATGTGATCAGAAAGGCTCAAAGAAATATCTATCTCTGAACTGTAAATTTATCATTTCCGTAATCGAACGAAATTCTAAATATAATAGATATGATATTGAATATTTAAAAAAAATATCAACCTTTTTTTTCTTATTCAGACACATATATGCCTACTACAATGCACGAATTAATGGATTTTTTTTTTCAAATATCTGCTGTGATAATTTATTTTTCAGACATTCAACATTGTTTTATTGAGCGTTACCATTATCATTCTACGTTCACTTATTCCAGTCCATTCGAAATTCCTGTTCAGAAAAACAAAATTCATACTCTACAGGACTACAGGTTGCGCTACTGAATAAGGTTTCTATTAATAGTTTTTTTGACGAGAGCGGTATAGCCACGCCTTCGTGAAAATTATCGAAAGCGAATGCGAATTTCAACTTGGTGTATGTAACCAAAAATACTTATTGGTGTTTTCGCTATGAATAATGAGAACATTTAAGGTGCAGTGAGAATTCTCTCTTAACTTGCATAAAAGGCTGAAGATGGAATCTTGCTGAATACCTCCATCTATTTATATACTTGTTTACGAATCAATGTTGTGAAATGATTTCATGTTATTTTTATCTGATTCGTCTATACTAACTACTCCACTTTGAGATGAATTTAATTTAATTAAGAATGGAAATTCGCGAAAACGGCAGTAATGATTTACAGGAATCCTAACATAACGAAACATACCAATTGCTATACTCACTAATTATACTAACACAAGTATTTTCTCGAAAGACCTGAAATCCAAACTTTCGGGAGACGATTCTGAGTAAAAAACCAAAATTTTCAAAGCAATATTTATATAAATAAATTTTAAAAAAAAATTATTACTTGTTATAGTAATATTCAAACCTTACTTATCACTCGTTTCACGGATTTCATCAATGAGGATCGAGATAATGATGAAAATGACAAAGTTTTAGTCGAAAACACCATCTTCATATAACAAGAATAAGTAGCAGCACATCAGTCGGATAAAGAAAATAAAACTGAATTAAAGATGTGGATAAGCTCATCATTTCCAATCGAGTGCTAACCAAATCGAAAATATTTGTTATCGCCATGTAATAAACATGACAATAATAATAATACTCCCTCATAAACACTCGCATAAGTGTACTACGAGGCATAGTCTGTGCGGGTAGAGGGTGGCTATTATTATTATTTGCCTGCCGCAGTGCTCCATTGAGACACAGCTTTTTGTTGGCACATTCACATTTCAACTGAAGGGAAACCCGGAAAACCTACAGCGTAGCGCAACCCAAGCAAGCTTTGGCCATCCGCATTGGTATCTAGTCATCACTCATCAGACTCGAACTCACATCCAATTCTAGTTGGAAATTAGGCCAGCATTGGATGTGACTAAGCCAAACGTCTACGTTTCTTGATTTTCACGTTTCTCAAGTTGTCTGCTTCACTTTCTGACATTTCTGGTTGAAAAAGTCCCTCTGTCTGCTACTCTATGTTAACACAGAGTGTACATATGTGTTTCCGCATCGTCAATAATAGATTTTGAATTTTCTGTCATGGCTTGCATGCGAGTTGTTTGTTTTATTCCTCATAAGAGCAATGTAATATTCCATTGTCATCAACTGGCTGGCATTAGTTAAGCTGGCTTACAAATCCACAAAAATAACAAATTCAATCGATCAATTCCCAATATGCCATGTAGAAAAACGAATGTCCTTCACGAAAACAAAATCTCAATCAATAGTCAATGGGAACTTTTACAAGTAATGATAATGGAGACATAATCATGTCAAGTGGGTTCAAAAATTACTTCAAGAGACCCTTGTGCCTAAGTTAATAAACGCTTCTCACTTCATGATGATGATAAAATAAAGGAATTGGGCATTGGTAGAACTTATTTTATTTTTTTGAAGCTTTGAACCAGGCAGTGCTCAGGAGAAATGGCAGGTGGAGGTTGGTCCAAATCCCGTAGAAGGAGGAATGGAGGTTGCTGGATCGTATAAGTACACTAATGCAGGCGGCCCAGAAGTTCAGGTTTCAGAAATTCTCTATGATAATGAATTCCAACCTCAACCAGATATTATTCCTACACCAATTCCGATTCCCCCAGAGATGCTAAGAGCTTTGTAGTGGAATGCAGCTTACCCCGAAGCATAAGAAAAGCTACTGAAATAATAGATAAAATTGTACTGATTTCTCACAGTAATATAAATATATCTTTCAAACAAGGAGTGTACATTTTGACTCATTTATCCACTGAATAAAGAAAAAAAAACAAAAATAATTATCTCTTTATAAAATGAGAATGGTGCTAGATACAATCTCTCAATCATTTGCATATGTGTAAAAACTTGAGAACAACTACTAGTATTATCCCCGCTACCACAATAGTTATTTCGAGTCTGTGTTTCCGCTTGACCCATATGAGATTACCTTATGCATATCCCTCCAAAACAGCGCGCCACTGCCCTTCATCTGTCAGCTCCAAACACCGTTGCGCGAACTTCTAGCTGTCCGCCTCCCCTCCGTCGCACATGAAGCTGGCCGGCAAGCGTGTATACGAATTCCATCAGTACGCTTTGTTTATTCATCCAAGGCGGTGCCCACGCCCGATTACAGCGTAAGTGCGTGTGTTTTGAAATATTTACAAGAGTGGTGTTATTTTCTCGCAAGGTAAGGTATTCAATATCCATTCAAACTAATCTTTTATAGGTGTACTGTTGAGAGCAATCATAATAAATAAAACTGAGTACGACTCAATTTTTCTTTGAGCCGACGGCTCGATTTTTGGGACGACGGTTCAGTTTTTGGGACGACGGTTCAGTTTTTGGGACGACGGCCCAATTTTTGTGACGACGCGACGCATCGTTCTTTTGAGACGACTGCTCAATATTGGGCCGACGGCATAACTTTGGGCCGACGGCATAACTTTTGCCCGACGGCTTAGTTCTTTTTTTTGGGAACGACGCGTAGAATATGAGCCGTCGGACCGATACTGATTCAGATGTGTACACACCTGTGCAAGCGTAAACTATCGAGGTACGTCCCTGACTACCCGATAATGACTTTCAGCTAAGCTTTCCAGCTAATGCATACATTACTGGAATAAACAATATCAATGAACCCATCCCTGACCTCTCAGAGCTTAAACTAGTACATATAATTCCCACATAATTAGTGTGAAAACAATTACTTTGGTTCCAGATGGCTATCCCAAATGAGACGACAAAGTTGGAGGATCTAATGAAATTGGAGAATGACAACGAAACGCTGGAAAGGTTGAAAATCCTGGCTCGCGAACATCTACCAGAGGGCTGGGAAGAATGGCCAGTATCGAAACAAATGACGAGCGGGGCTCTAAAACTAGAAGCCCAAACTATGAATAAGCTAAGATATGCCCTCCCAACAATAGGCATAGCTAAAGCCTTTGAACCAGACTGTACATCGCTGTCAGAAAAAGCATACAGAAAATACAAGGAAAATATGCTGAATTGGCCCTTTTGTCGTGGCCTTATTATTAGACCCCCAGAATTAGCGGTCAAAATAAGAGGATCAGCACTTCATCATGAATTGATTCTTCAGGCGACCCTTCCCCTGAAGTCTTTGTTTTTGTCAAGGAAAGAAGCATCTTTCCAGCTTAGAAACCGAAATCACTACTCGGACTCATCATCTTCCCATTCCGAAGAGAATGAACCTAATGATGAATATAGTGAGAGAGAACATGAAGATGAGAGCGACAAAAGGCCCAAGAAGTATAAAAGGAAACAAGAATTTTCTATTGGTGAAGCTTCAAAGAGGGGAAGATGGGAGGAGCTGGAAGCGCGGCAAACCAAGATGGAGACCATGTTAGAGAGACTCCTGGAGAAACGGGAAATGCCGGCGCAGGCTAGTTTGGACTATTTTTCAGGAGAGGATAGTCATGACGGTTCGGAACGAGAAGCATCCCCGAATCCATCTTCAGAGTGGGCTGCTCCACAATTTGTCTGGGAGAATAAAAATGATTTTTCGTTCGAGCCAATGGTGAAAGAACAAGAACCGTCAGTTCCGGAACCTTTAGCGGAAATTAAAGCTCAAGGGATGAGGTGCCAGAGGTTTGGCGAGCCATCATGGAACAAAATTAGATACATTGAAGCCCAGAGAAAATTACAAGCAAGCAGTTTATTTTCTCAGCTACAAGTGAATTCGCAACTCTTGCACATTACTGCCAGAGGAACTGCACCAGCCACCCTTGCTAAAATGGACTCTACATTCGGAATTCTTTGCCATGGGCTATTAATGCAAAAGAAAGCGGTCCAAGAGAACGTTTATGAATTGGCTGCGAAATATCCAAATCTAGCGGAGGATTTAAAGACAAAATTTGGCGACTCAAGCTCAAATTTCAGTTCAGTTTCTGATGACCTGTTGCAATACGTTTGTGGGAAAAGAGCAGAAATCATAGAGTCCCGAAGGCGATTTTACGAGCCAACGAATGCCGATGCTGCCCGAATACTAAAAGATATTCCACCTTCGGGAAACTTTTTATTTGACGAAAACAAAATCAAAGAGTTGTACAATCACCAAGATAACACAACTCGGTCAATTTTCCAGTACAAGAGGCTAGCTCCCAGCCATTATAGTAACAAACCTTATGTACAAAACAAATTTTTGAAAAATACCTCATCTGACATACGCCAAAGCGGAACAAGCCAGAGAAAAGGATCATACAGACCCAAAGTTAAACACGAAAGAAGACAAAGCGGTGCAGAAACTCATAAGAAGAGTGGATCCAGCATCGTGAGGAAGGCAAAGCATAATCGTTTTTGACTATCATTTCCAAGACAATGTATTCCGAGGGGGGCAATTAAGAAATTATGTGAGGAAATGGGCTGCCTTAGGAGCTCCAAAAACATTAATAAAAATAATGGAGGGCTACACCATACCTTTCAAAGAAAGGCCTCCTCTAACTGTCTTCAACAATCTAAACATTCGGAAATTTGGCTCAAAAACATCCCAGAAGTTGAGTGCGGAATTAAAAGTAATGGAAGAACAAGGCATCATCAAAAGAGCAACAGTGAGAACTGGATTCATCTCGACAATGTTCACTGTGCCAAAAACAGATGGATCCTGCCGGCCTATCCTGAATTTGAAGCGACTGAACGAATTCGCTATCACGAAGAAGTTCCAACTGGTAAGCCACTACAAAGTTCCGAGTTTCTTGCAGAAGGGCGACTTTCTAGTGAAAGTAGAGTTATCACAAGCGTATTTCCATATACCAGTGAAAGAACGACACCAAAGATTTCTAGCATTCAGTTACCAGGGAGAAGTATACAATATGACTTGTCTCCCGTTCGGCCTCTCAACCGCCCCGCAAACCTTCTCCAGCCTGACGAACTGGATAGCGGATTATCTAAGACAAAAGGGAATGAGAATTCTTGTATATTTAGACGATTTCCTCCTGGCAAACCAATGCCCGCATCTTTTACGCAAACAAGGAAAGGAAACGATAGATCTGCTGCATTACTTAGGCTGGAACATAAACTTCGGGAAGTCCAGTATTATTCCAACTCAAGAAATCGAATTTCTAGGGGTAACTTGGAACCCTACTCTGAATATAAAATTTATCTCAGAGAGAAAGGCTCAAAAGCTGCTAAACTCCATAGGGATCCTTGTTATATCAAGAACATGGAATTGGACCCAAGCGAAATCAATTCTAGGAGAACTCAATTTTGTGTCTTTCGTGATCCCATTAGGGCGGCTGCGCTGTCGAAGAATACAAAAAGAGAGTCATCGCCTACCAGCTTGCACTCCAGAAAAGCAGATCAGAATAAAAGAAAGAATAATCCAGGACTTGGAGTGGTGGAATACGGCAATAAAACAGTCGTCTCCTATATTTCTTCAAAATCCAGAAATTTTTATCACCACAGACGCATCGGACGATGGCTGGGGCTTTCAACTAGACAATATTTATCAGAAAGGATACTGGCAAGAATGTCAAAGGAGTTGGCATATAAACCAAAAAGAAATGTTTGTAGTCCGGAAGGCGATTCAAGAAAACATCGAGATGTTGAGGAAAAGATCTGTTCTGGTGCAATCGGACAACAAAAGCGTAGTGTCGTACATAAACCGGGAAGGAGGGACGAAATCCTTGATTCTACTGGAGGAATCCGAAAAACTGTTGCAGATAGCCCATCAAAACGGAATGACCTTGAAAGCCAGATTTATACCGGGAGTATACAATTCAATTGCGGACAGTCTCTCAAGGAACAAAACACTTCCGGACTGGCACTTGTCGGGAAGGATAACGAAGACGATTTTCGAAACATGGGGAACCCCTGTCATAGATCTTTTTGCAACAAACCGGTCGGCAGTAGTTCCCACTTACGTAGCTCAGTCGACCAGAGACTCGCAAGCTGTATTTGCGGACGCATTCAGCCGAGAATGGGATTTCGAACTGGCGTGGATATTCCCACCACCTCCTCTGATACCACGTGTATTACATCACTTGAATTCAGCAAAAGGAATCTACATAATAATTGCTCCCAAGTGGCTCAAAGTCTTCTGGCGCCCGGACCTGATAAACCGCGCGATTGCGCCAAGTCTCCGGATTCCAGATCTACAAGAGAACCTGACGGACATGCAGACGGGTCATCCACCACCCCAAGTAAACGAGATGCTTTTGGAGGCATGGAAGATTCGGGGTGGCTCACTCAAGTAAGAGGTTGGAAGCCGGAAGATATAGACCTATTGGAGTCCGCTTGGAGAAAGTCAACCTTAAAAACATATCAAGCTCCGTGGAGACGATGGGTGAGGTGGGCGAAATCAGAAAACATATCTGTTCACAATCCAGAAGCAAACGAGGTGGCAATATTTTTGAGCCATTTGCATCGCTTGAATATGTCACATAGCACTATTTTAGTTCATAAATCCGTGATAGCAACGTTTGCTAATCCACAAAACGGAGAATACATAAGCTCACACCCAATAATAAGGCACATGTTGAAAGCCATAGGTACGAAAAAGCCAGAACGCAGGAAGTCGATATGGGACATACAACAATTAATACGGTGGCTGAGTGAAAACACACCAGACACAAACAGCATATTCCAAGTATCCAGACACTTAGCAACACTTTTATTACTATACTCTGGTAGAAGAATACATGATCTCACCTTATTAGACATAGGAAGTGACCACTTCCAAGAGACCGCACAGCATCTGATATTTTGGCCGAAATTCCCATCAATCCGGATGAAAAATCATGATGCACCCGGTAGATAATCTGAATGTATTTATATGGACAAAGAGGCTGATTGGACTCGCTGAAAAAAGAAAAGGTTCAATGAAGAATGTTACCTCACTATTTATTACAACCAGAGGTAAGGTAAAACCAGCTTCGAGATCTGTGATAGCAGGCTGGATTCAGACTTGCTTGAGTGCAGCCGGTATACGGGCGTCAGCCGGAAGTTGCAGAGCAGCGGTGGCATCAGCGAGGTTTCTGGGTAGAACCCCTATTGATCTCATCCTTAAGCAGGGAAATTGGGCGAGTAGCAAGACGTTTCTTAAACACTATTGTAAGGACATAGTAAAACATGTTCCTGATACAAGAGACCAAAACTGTTTTGAACTGTTCGAGGCTGTGGCATAGATATTTATTTCAATACTTTATATATTTTATGTTCAGTTTATGTTTTATATGTATTGGGGGAACAATGTCCCTTGAGTTATACTGTTGATTTCATTTCGCTGATAAATTCTTATTTGGACAGTTGCTTTCATTATCACAGTACGCCTAACCTCTAGCCGGCAGAAAACAAACACATCTCATATGGGTCAAGCGGAAACACAGACTCGAAATAGCAAAGTTTTTCCCCCGAAGGGATAAAAACTGTTATTTCGGGTCTTGGTGAAGCTTGACCCATCATTTGAAGTCCTTGCCGGCTTCAAAGGTACTGATGGAATTCGTATACACGCTTGCCGGCCAGCTTCATGTGCGACGGAGGGGAGGCGGACAGCTAGAAGTTCGCGCAACGGTGTTTGGAGCTGACAGATGAAGGGCAGTGGCGCGCTGTTTTGGAGGGATATGCATAAGGTAATCTCATATGGGTCAAGCTTCACCAAGACCCGAAATAACAGTTTTTATCCCTTCGGGAGAAAAACTTTGCTATTTTGTATCTAGTGCGCGAAATGCTACTTTGGTGATCGAGAATTGATTTTTTTCAAAGAGGCGCAGCCGAGTTAAAAAATAGTCGAGATCGCTAAACTATTTTGCGCACGAGTGGCAAACAAAAATTGTTGTACAAACGTCAAAAAACACTGTTCTAAAATAAGTATTAATAATAAAAATGGTGTCTATATTTTCCAATAGAACCAGTTCAAATAACACAACATAATAAAGGTTTATACTAGGATTGGATTGGAAAAAAGGTGAGGTGTCAGGTGAGTAAGACGTGAGTCACATTCTCTGTTTTTCAACCTAACCATGGTATCAAAGAAAATAACAAAAAGGAAGAACAAAAAAATTAATGCTATGAATGTGGAATGAGAATAAAAAAGTGACAATAATATAAATCTCAATTACCTTTTCTCACAATAGTTCATGAAGAGAGAGAAGAAGAATAGATTCATGTACACATATACATATAATTTGCGATGTTATGATCTTTTTTCTCTCATTTTATTTCTTTTTGTTTTAGTTGTAATCAACATTTGGTTATATACAGGGTGTTTCTTAAGTACGTGTAGAAACTTTAAGAGCATGTTGCTGACGTCGGAATAAGAAAAGAGTTCCCATAAACACATGTCCGCAAGTTATTCGTTTCAAAGTTCAATTATTATATTTGTTTTTTCGTGAATAAATGCCAAAATATTTGTGATATTCGAGTAGAGTTTGGTATCTGGGATGATTTGTTAATGACAAAATCAAATTTTGTGTTAATTGTGAAAAAACTAATTTCTAATTGAATTTATTTTGAATTAAGAAATAACTTGAAAACAGTTGCTCGCAGTGACCTCTATCAAGAATATATTTTTTACACAAACTAAATAATAAATATTCCCAGATACCAAACTTTACCCAAATATCAAAATTATTTTGAAATAATTCACAAAAAATAAAAATAAGAATTCAACTTTGACAATCTGTATCTCAGAAACGAATAACTTGTGGAACTTTTCTTCTTATTTTGATGTCAGCATTACGCTCCTAAATTTTCTACACGTACTTAAGAAACACCCTGTATACAGAGTGACCCAGGGGTGTGTGCATGGTCCATAACTTTTTTCTATGCAAGCAATCGACTTGATTTTTTTTTCAATCGATAGGTTCAACAATGAGCACATTCTGAAAGTATGTTCATCGATATACAAGATGCTTCAAAATAGAATACACGACTACGTTCCATTTTTTTAAATGGCAACCCTCCTTTCTTATTTCATTTTTGGATTCGCCACAAAATTGTTAATATAACGCACCCTGGTTTCATATACCTATCTGCAATAGTTTTTGATATATGTCAATTTATGTGTCAAAATTGCGTCGTGCATGAACCCACAGAAAAATTCATAATTTCAGAACCATTCAAGACAACTCAACCTAGTTTTTCCCAGACTATTCCTCAAGCTTCAGAGCATCTTTTGAAATGCTGGCGATCTTGAAGTCAATGTTCCAACGCCTACTACGATTTTTTTCAAATGACCATTTACAAATGGCAATAACTCGATTTTTTCAAATGCAACACCCTGTATTTTATTGCACCATTACGTGACATTTTTAAAGAGCTTTTCGTCAATATCGGCTTTATGGGGTCTACTTTGTGTAGTTTGCCAAATATGTTGAAAATAAGAAATGTGGATGGTTTTTGAGGAATCTAGGAGGTCGCTTTCGTGAAATTTGACACATTCTTAAAATTATGGAGAGAATATGTTTTTGAAATTGTAATATATACAGGAGTACATTACAAAGAAAATAATTCTAGTAATAGTTACAATAACAGGAAAGAGTGATTAAAAATAAACCATGTAAAAATTTTGGGGAAAGGCCACTTATAAATGCTCAAATAGGTCCCCATCATGTTCCACACAAGCTGCTAGTCTTCTTGTGAATGAGTCCCGAACTCTAGCAAGCATTGCTCCATCAGTTGAACGGAAGGCTTCCGTGATCCTATTTTTCATATCATCTGCAGTTGTCGGACGATCTCTGAAAACCCTTTCTTTCTCGTACCCCCAAAGAAAGAAATCTAGAGGCGTAAGGTCTGGGGATCGCGCGGGCCAAGGAATAGTACATCCTCGGCCTATCCAACGATTAGGATAGGATTGATCTAAAAATTCTCGAACTATACTATGGTTATGCACCGGCGCACCATCGTGCTGCAACCACACGGTTCTTCGGGTATTCAAATCCACTTCTTCTAACATTCTCGGAAGATGTTCGCGAAGGAAACGTAAATATCTTTCACCATTTAGCACATTGTCGAAGAAGTAGGGACCAATAATGTGATTTCCAATAATTCCTCCCCAAACATTAAGCGACCATCGCTGTTGGTGGTCAAGGGTCCTCAGCCAGTGAGGATTTTCGACTGCATAATAATGCATGTTGTGTTTGTTGACCGAACCGTTGTTCTTCAAAGTTGCTTCATCAGAAAACAGAATTTTGTTTAAAGTATTATAATCCTCATCAATCATGCCATTCATTTGAATACTGAATGCAACTCTATTGGCAAAATCATCACCATACAATTCTTGATGTAGATTCAGATGAAAAGAGTGGAACTTATGTTTCAATATTATTCAGTTCACACTACTTTGTGAAATATCCGTTTCCGCTGCTATTTCCCTAGTGCTTACGTGATGATTTTCCTGTAACATCAATAAAACTTGCAATTCATTTTCCTCATCAATTCGACCACCAACAATTTCCTTTTGAGTATAAGACACACTACCACTGAGTTCAAACAGATCTCTTAACTTTTGGAATGAAGACACCCGTGGAGTTCTTGCTTCCGGATATGTTTCATGGTAGATTCTGCTTGCTAATAAAGGATTTCTGTCAGCTTCGCCAATACAGTAGACCATATTCACTAATTCTTCGCGAGTGAAATTCATTTTCAACAATTTTACGTGTACAATTATTGACAGTACAAGGATGTCAAATTTTACGAAAGCAGCCTACTAGATTCCTCAAAAATCATCCACATTTCTTATTTTCAAGATATTTCTCAAACTACACAAAGTAGACCCCACAAATGCTATATTGACGAAAAGCTCTTAGAAAATTCCAAGTAATGGTGTAATAAAATACAGCGTGTTGCATTTGAAAAAATCGAGTTATTGCCATTTGTAAACCGTCATTTGAAAAAAATCGTAGTAGGCGATGGAACATTGACTTCAAATTCGCCATCATTTCGAAAGATGCTCTGAAGCTTGAGGAATAGTCTGGGAAAAAGTAGGTTGATTTATCTTGAAAGGTTCTGAAGTTATGAATTTTTCTGTGGGTACATGCACGACGCGATTTTGACACATAAATTGGCATAAGTCAAAAACTATTGCAGATAGGTATATGAAACCAGGGTGCGTTATGTTGACAATTTAGTAGCGAATCCAAAAATGGAATAAAAAAGGAGGGTTGCCATTTAAAGAAATTGAACGTAGTTGTGTATTTTATTTTGAAACATCTTGTATATTAATGAAAATATTTTCAGAATGTACTCATTGTTGAACCTATCGATTGAAAAAAAAATCATGTCGATTGCTTGCATAGAAAAAAAGTTAGGCACACACCCCTGGGTCACCCTGTATATATCTATATATATATATATATATATATACCGGGTGGCTACGGAAGTATTGCCTACGGAATATCTCAGTTATTGTATGAAGTAGGTTTGTGAAATTTGGAGCGTCGATATAATGACATAAGAGCTAGAATTTGAGCATATTGACATGTCGAAGTTAACTTCCGGTCTGACCGGAAGTAACATCAACTTTCTTATTTTAAATGGAAACCCTATTTTTTTTCTTTTCCCATTATTCAGCATTCAATTCCCTTTCTAATGACACATCACAAGTTGGTATCTAACCAGAAACTAGATCAGAAAAAAATTATTATTGAAATTCACCGAGCCAAAAATTGAAAAGTTGGCTATGGAAACCATACGTCACTTGATAACAGTTGCTACTACTGTGATATTTTATTTTCATTCGTCGGCGTTATAAAAAGCCGCCAAAAAAAATATTGGAAAAATTTGGAAAAAAACAATACTCTGTAGGTCCATAACTTGAATAGGAACATACAACTTTTTCTTGCTTGTACTATTCAGCATAACCATTCCTTTCTAATGATATAATAGAAAGTAATTTTTTGAAATGAAATAACAAACAATCCAATTATTATTCTTCAAATACCGAAAAAACAGATTTATCGAAAAAAAAAATTCAAATTGATAGGATTAAAGATAAAATAAATTCAAAACAAATGTTCGAAATGCATTCCCTCAGCGTCAATACATTTATTGACTCTGGTAATATTTTCATGTAAAACGTTTCTCAACATTTGGGGCGTGATATCTTGGAAAGCTCTACGAATTTTTACTTCTAGCTCATGTAGAGTTGTAGGCTGTGTGAAATACACCCTATAGAAAAAAGTCGCACGGAGTAAGATCAGGTGACCTTGGTGGCCACCTGACTGGACCATGGGTTGTTATAAGTCTCTCTTGAAAGCGATTTTGAAGATAATTTCTCGCTATTCTTGAATTATGCGTAGGGGCGCCATCTTGCTGGAAGTACATTCTCTCAGTTATTTCCGCTGGTAGGTTGTTAATGAATTCCGAAATTTGAATCGTTAAAAAATTAAAGTATCTCTCTCCGGTTAGTTGGCCTTGAAAAAGAATGGGGCCAACAATATGAGTTCCAACTATTCCTGCCCAAACATTCACACCAAATCTCTTCTGGAAGCCGCCTTGTCGAAACCGGTGCTCGTTTGCTATCGCCCAGTACCTGGAACAAAAGACCGTTCACACTTTTAGCACTTTACACTTCGACTATCGACAATAATCCAAATAAAGTACAGTACCTACCTTGTATTATTCCTGTTAAATAATCCATTGTTGGTAAATGTTGACTCGTCCGTAAACAAGATATAATAGTTAAATAGGTGATTCTCAGCATTTTGTCGAAGAAACCAATTACAATATTCCAGGCGCCTTTCACCGTCATTTTCATACAAATGTTGATGCAACTGATACTTGAAGGATTTCAATCGATGTTTTTTCAAAATTTTCCTAGCAGAGTCCTTACTTATAGCTAATTCGGCGCCAATCTGCCATGAGGAAATTGTGCTAATATATTGTACTAAAGCTAATACATTAATTTCAGTTTCCTCATTAATAACAAATGCTTCTTGGTCTTCGTGAACATCAGACTCAGTTCTTAATTTTTCTTCAAGCCACTGGAAATACCTTCTTGACGGTTGCTGCCTCCCTGGATATCGCTCTAAATACAATCGTTCAGCGGCATAAGAATTTTTTAAACATTCACCATAAATGAGAAGCATATCAATTTGTTCGGTTCGTGAATAACGGGGCATTTTTTGAATATTCCACTAACTGATTTCGATTTCCAAACCCTTTTAAAATGGCAGAATCAAAAACACTACTTCGAACGTCAAAATAATATGGATAGCAGCGTTCGTGATAGCTCCCATTTCTTTTTTGTTTCATTCCAAAATACATCTAAATCAGCTTACTTGTTAATATTTTGGTTCGAATGATTATTGCAATGGAATGATTATTCTGAATAGCACAAACATCGTCCATAGGTAGATATTAGAATATCTTTGGACGATGGCACAGACCAAGTACGTTTATGTTCCCATTTAACCTAGAACCTACAGGATATAATTTATCATTCCACATTATTTTTAATTTTATTTTTGCGTATGGCGATAATCTGTTTTGTTATTTGAAGAATAATAATTGTATTTTTCGGTATCTCAGTTCAAAAAATTATTTTCTATTATATCATTAGAAAGGAATGGTTATGCTGAATAGTACAGGCAAGAAAAAGTTGTATGTTCGTATTTAAGTTATGGACCTACAGAGTATTGTTTTTTTCCCAATTTTTCCAATATTTTTTTTGGCGGCTTTTTATAACGCCGACGAATGAAAATAAAATATCACAGTAGTAGCAACTGTTATCAAGTGACGTATGGTTTCCATAGCCAACTTTTCAATTTTTGGCTTTCATTTTGCTTCCACGGCCTACTCGGTGAATTTCAATAATAATTTTTTTCTGATCTAGTTTCTGGTTAGATACCAACTTATGATATGTCATTAGAAAGGGAATTGAATGCTGAATAAAGCGAAAAGAAAAAAAATAGGGTTTCCATTTAAAATAAGAAAGTTGATGTTACTTCCGATCAGAACGGAAGTTAACTTCGACATGTCAATATGCTCAAATTCTAGCTCTTATGTCATTATATCGACGCTCCAGATTTCACAAACCTACTTCATACAATAACTGAGATATTCCTTAGGCAATACTTCCGTAGCCACCCGGTATATATATATATATATATATATATATATATATATATATATATATGAAAATAGAGTATATTTCGTTTTAATTCCGAGAGTTCGAACCTTTGACAGCTGTTTCGTGCTAACGCACTCATCAGAAAGGATTTATGGAGCTCTCGAAATCAAATCGAATCCACTCAAGAATTAATACCGTGAAGGCAAGACAGTTATAACAGGAAGTTACTTATGACATCTACAGTCACTAGTTGAAACTTAATTTGACACGAACCGAGGAAATATACTCTATTTTCACTTACTTCCTGCTTGCGTTCCTCATAACGTATTAGAAACTTGATTGAACCTTGGGTTGGTCAGAACAACAAATTGTTGGCTGCCTGTCAATTTGTGGACAAACCTCTACTTTTGGATTCCTCGGTTCGTGTCAAATTAAGTTTCAACCAGTGACTGTAGATGTCATAAGTAACTTCCTGTTATATATATATATATATATATATATATATATATATATATATATATATATATATATATATATATATATATATATATATATATATATATATATATAACAGGAAGTTATTCATGACATCTACTTTCACTATATATATATATATATATATATATATATATATATATATATGTGTGTGTTCGGATGGGTTTCCGCGGTCAGATATATGAAAACTAAAAGTTCGGGTTGAACCGCGTCTAGAATTTGTTGGAATTCGACGTTTCGGCTCCGATTTTGGAGCCATTTTCAAGAAATTGGGTTTTTTGTAACTTGACGTCGGGGTCTCAATCTGCTTGCTCCCCAGGTCTCGACACTGGCTCTCTCTAAGGTCTCAATCTGCCTACTCCTTCGAGAGAACTGAGGATTTGTGGGTTGAGGAACTGTATTTATAGTGGCTGTAATGACCGTGGGAAATGTGTTGTCGTGAGGTGAACTATTAGCGGGAACTGGGTTGGCACTGGATGAGGTGTGCGTGGGAACTGATTTGGCGCGAATTGAGGGAATGCGCGAAATAAGAGGCTTCCAGGTATTGGGAAGTCTGCGTCCGTCGTTGCGGGTGTTGAGGCAATTTGGACGCTTCTCAATCACAAGGGCCTCTCGGATGATCCTAGTTTGCAGAGTTTTCTCGGTGGCAATTGTTTTGGTGTTTTTGAAGTCTATTTTGTGACCTGTGTCTTCTCGATGTCTTAGATCACCTAAACGATATCCATCCCAACATGAAGTTTACAATGGAAACCGAAATTGACAACTCTCTAGCTTTCTTGGACGTTCTCATCACAAAATCCAACAAATCTTTCACCCACACAGTACACAGGAAACAGACCCACACCAACCGATATCTACACGCAAACTCTCATCACCATCCAGCACAAACAAACTCCGTATTGAACTCCCTAATACACAGGTCAATTCAGCTTACGGATAACCAGAACAGACAACAAGAGTTGAAAAAACTGAAATCAGCCTTACTCCTAAATGGTTACAACAATTCGCAAATCGACAAGTCCATCCGCCATCAACTGACCCGCCATCCCAAAACGAATGATCTAGTAGACAGTATCCAGCCTCACAAAGCTTTCCTACCATACATCAAAGGCGTTACCGACAAAATCAGCAATATCTTGAGAAAACATGAGATAAAAACAATATTTACCGCCAACAACCAAATATCAAAATTTCTCAGATCTCCCAAGGACACAATACCTAATGATTCTCAAGGCATATATGAAATACCATGTTCAGAGTGTCCAAGAAGTTATATTGGCCAGACTAACAGGCGAGTAACTTCCAGAGTCTACGAACACGAACTTGCGGTCCGACAGGCATCTTCCACCTCTGCACTTTATAAACATCGAGAAGACACAGCTCACAAAATAGACTTCAAAAACACCAAAACAATTGCCACCGCGAAAACTCTGCAAACTAGGATCATCCGAGAGGCTCTTGAGATTGAGAAGCGTCCAAATTGCCTCAACACCCGCGACGACGGACGCAGTCTTCCCAATACCTGGAAGCCTCTTATTTCGCGCATCCCCTCAATTCGCGCCAAATCAGTTCCCACGCACACCTCATCCAGTGCCAACCCAGTTCCCGCTAATAGTTCACCTCACGACAACACATTTCCCACGGTCATTACAGCCACTATAAATACAGTTCCTCAACCCACAAATCCTCAGTTCTCTCGAAGGAGTAGGCAGATTGAGACCTTAGAGAGAGCCAGTGACGAGACCTGGGGAGCAAGCAGATTGAGACCCCGACGTCAAGTCACAAAAAACCCAATTTCTTGAAAATGGCTCCAAAATCGGAGCCGAAACGTCGAATTCCAACAAATTCTAGACGCGGTTCAACCCGAACTTTTAGTTTTCATATACAGAGTGATTCTTTGAAGGTTTTCAGGACGAAAAGTTCATATAAACATATGTCCCAAACGGCTTGGTTTTCGAGATACAGGGCGATAAAAATACATTTTTTTCAAGATTTTTTAGAGTTAACTTCGACATTTTCGACAATAATCAGTTCAAATTAGGCAAGTACAATCCATTCAATATGGCGCACGATACAAAATAATGCATTTCTTAAATAATTCACAGGGTCCTCCTTTTTTCAGAGTCAAGCTTTGTTCAACCCTTCAGAATTTTTTTTTCCGCCGCCACTGACATATTATGAGAAAGGAATAATCAATGTTGTTTCATTTAACATCTTTTTGATATCTTGCATTTTTTCATTTACTTGTACGGTTCAGGGGCTATAATGAAAATATTAATTTAAACATTTTCCAGTGTGGCATAACATTAGAAAATTTGAAAATTAAACATTTTCAATGATTGTAAATTGATGGAAATATTTTTTCAGAATTAGAAAAATCTACGATGAATAAAAATTATACAATAAAAAATATAAACACAAGCTTTTATACAAATGCACTGAAAATGAAAAAATAATTTGTTTAATTTTTTGTAGGTGATTCTGTGAGTATCAAAATCTTTCTGTATAAGATTACCTAGATCAAACAATAAAATGAATTATTTTTTCCTTTTCAGTGTATTGTATAAAAACTTTAAAATGTTTTCTTTTTTTCATTTTTAACATTTTAGTTTATTTTTTATGTGAAACTGAAAATCTCCAACCCAAAAACCATCACATACCAATTTTGAACAGAATCGGATCATAATCACAAAACTCGTCCGCCATATTGGAGCCGCCATTTTGTTTTTAAACAAACATTTTTTTAATGCATTGTCACCGGAATTACGGAAACCTGCCAAATTTCAAATTAATCGGAGTATTAGAAGTGGGTCAAATTCAACTTTTATTAAATTGTTTGTTAGTTAGTTACAAGTGAAGCTAAATAAAAGCTTGTTATTGTAAAGATGTGATTTCTTTTTGTGATATCTAACAGAAAACTACTATCTCCCCGTCACTGCGGTGCGCTGGATATTAAACTAGATCTGACAGATATTGGGAAAACCTTAACTTTCAACCTGAAGATTGTGAAGGTAAAAATGTGCATTTTCATTGAGATATTTGATTAAAAATGTTTTTACCCATCAGTCTTGATAGAGAACTCATACAAATTTTTTGTTATTTTAAAAAAAGATATTTTTTAGTTTTCAATTGAACGTTTCCTTTTCAACATAAAAAACTTCCGAAAGGTAATCCTGTAATGGAAGATAGTTAATAGGGTTTATCTAATAGTCGCAGATCATTACACATTTGATTTTCATTTATGAATCTCTGGTCATAACTCCGAAAAACTAAATCAAACAAATTTTTGTTTCCGTACGGAGTACATTATTTTATCAGAAATTTCGGTTTGTTTTTTCTTCTGCAGTAACGCAGAAATTTTGTAATCAATTTGAATTCATAAAAATAGCAAAGTGGGCTTTGATATTAATTCATTTATTTAAATATCAACAACTTGACAGTTATCGAAAGTTGAGAAACTGTCTCATTGTTAATTCTTCATTAGTGCAAGCTATAAAGCAGATTCATTCAATATTCCTTTGGATAAAATGGTTGAATATACAAATTCAGAAATGGCAGACATGCACTTAATGTATGGAATGGCTGATGGTAACGCTCGTGCCGCCAGACGAATGTATCTAGAAAGATTTCCACAACGTCATATTCCCAGCACACAAATGTTTATCAATATTCACTCCCGTCTTCGTGAAACGGGTACTTTCAAGAGGTCTGCTGTTCTCATAGGAAGACCCAGGAGAGTTAGAACAGTTCAGATAGAAGAAGCTGTACTTAACGAAATTGAGCAGCATCCAGACACCAGTACAAGACAAATTGCGGCACAGTTTAACGTAACCCATGTATTGGTATGGCAAATTTTAAAAGAGCAACAACTTTATCCCTATCACATACAGCGTGTTCAAGCTCTTCTGCCAAGGGATTTTCCAAAGAGATTAACTTTTTGCACTTGGATTCGAAATAAATTGTTGGAAAATCCATGGTTTTTATCTCAAGTGTTATTCACCGATGAGGCATGCTTTTCCCGTAAAGCCATTATTAATTTTCACAACAATCATATGTGGGCTGATGAAAACCCACACGCCGTGATTGAAAACCATTTTCAAGAGACGTTTTCTGTGAATGTTTGGGTTGGAATTGTAGGGAATTTCCTTATCGGGCCACATTTTCTGCCTCATAGACTCAGTGGTGACCATTATCGACATTTTCTTGAATTCATCTTACCTGGACTCCTAAGTGATCCCACTGAGGGAAAGAATTGGAATTTGGTTTATGCATGATGGTGCTCCAGTACACTTCAGATTGGCACGCCAATATTTAGATGAGAATTATTCTGATCGCTGGATTGGGCGTGGTGGGCCACAACTTTGGCCACCAAGGTCACCCGATATGAATCCACTTGATTTTTTCCTCTGGGGGCACCTTAAATTATTAGTGTACCGCACTCCAGTTCAAAGTGAAGAAGACCTGAGGAATCGCATACACGAGTCATGCGGAATTATAAGAAACACTCCTGGTATTTTTGAGCGTGTCCGCCAGTCTATGGTTAGGCGCATAAACGCATGCATTGAAGTTGGCGGTGGCCATTTCCAGCAGCTGCTCTGACATATCAATTTCAATAATGGTCCTTTTCTGAACTTAATTTTATTCCTAGGGAATTTATGTTACTTTGCTCTAGTATTTGATAATAAAGTTATTCAATATTGAAAATGTCCAAAATTATTTTGCCATAATTAACTTTGTGCAATACATATTCAACCTGAGTTATGGTAAAAAATGTATGGGAGCTCCATAACATTACATTTTCTCTACACGAGCAGAAAATAGCTATTTGTGTAATGAGAACAAAATGACGTATTGCGTCACGCGCTAATCTTTGGAGAGTGGCAATGACACTTCGAGAAATGAATTATTTTATATCATGCGCACTATTGAATGGATTGTACTTGTCCAATTTGAACTAATTTGGATCGATTATTGTCGAAAATTTCGAAGTAAATTCCAAAAACTCCTAAAAAATGTATTTTGATCACCCTGTACTTCGAAAACCAAGCCGCTTGGGACATGTTTACATGAACTTTTCATCTTGAAACCTTTCAAAGAATCACCCTTCAAGTTTGTTAGACTATTTGCTTCTCAAATTTCTTTATGTTATGCGTTACTGGAAAATGTTTGCGTTAATATTTTCATTGTAACTCCTGAACCGTACAAGTAAATGAAAAATATCAAGAGAGCAAAAAGATGTTAAATGAAACAACATTCATTATTCCTTTCTCATAATATGTCAGTGGCGGCGGAAAAAAAATTCTGAAGGGTTGAACAAAGCTTGACTCTGAAAAAAGGAGGACCCTGTGAATTATTTGAGAAATGCATTATTTTGTATCGTGCGTACTATTGAATGGATTGCACTTGCCTAATTTGAACTGATTATTGTAGAAAATGTCGAAGTTAACTCTAAAAAATCTTGAAAAAAATGTATTTTTATCACCCTGTATCTCGAAAACCAAGCCGTTTGGGACATATGTTTATATGAACATTTCGTCCTGAAAACCTTCAAAGAATCACCTCCCGAAGTTTGTCAACGTACTTAATTAACACCCTGTATATATATATATATATTCACTCACTATACCTTTGTATGGCATATGTCCGACAGAAAACAACTACTTCTCTGGCTAATACCTCGACAGATATTGAATTATATCTGTCAGACATATGTGCAAAGATCCTTACTTTGAAGGAACAACTTTGCAAGAGCTCTCAGAGACAGACAGCAGGACACCGCCTGATCCAAACAAGGAACCAACTGCAGACCGGTTTCGGGATGAAGTCCCTCATCAGTGCAGTCCAGGTTATCACGGTTGCATACACGCGGGGGCCCGGTGCCCGTCATCGTTCGCCGGGATGAACACTGCAATCGCTTACAGGATCCACTCTTGCAAAGTTGTTCCTTCAAAGTAAGGATCTTTGCACATATGTCTGACAGATATAATTCAATATCTGTCGAGGTATTAGCCAGAGAAGTAGTTGTTTTCTGTCGGACATATGCCATACAATCTATACAAAGGTATAGTGAGTTCCTAAAGGATTGTTTTCGACTGTTTTACAGTCACTGGAACATTTATTGCTCCTTGAAACAAGTATTCTGCATATACCATTTCGCATCCGAAATGTCCATCTGGAGCGCTCTCTAATCTTGGCCGTGGTGGATCCTGGAAGCGATTGCAGTGTTCATCCCGGCGAACGATGACGGGCACCGGGCCCCCGCGTGTATGCAACCGTGATAACCTGGACTGCACTGATGAGGGATTTCATCCCGAAACCGGTCTGCAGTTGGTTCCTTGTTTGGATCAGGCGGTGTCCTGCTGTCTGTCTCTGAGAGCTCTTGCAAAGTTGTTCCTTCAAAGTAAGGATCTTTGCACATATGTCTGACAGATATAATTCAATATCTGTCGAGATATTAGCCAGAGAAGTAGTTGTTTTCTGTCGGACATATGCCATACAATCTATACAAAGGTATAGTGAGTTCCTAAAGGATTGTTTTCGACTGTTTTACAGTCACTGGAACATTTATTGCTCCTTGAAACAAGTATTCTGCATATACCATTTCGCATCCGAAATGTCCTTCTGGAGCGCTCTCTAATCTTGGCCGTGGTGGATCCTGTAAGCGATTGCAGTGTTCATCCCGGCGAACGATGACGGGCACCGGGCCCCCGCGTTTATGCAACCGTGATAACCTGGACTGCACTGATGAGGGACTTCATCCCGAAACCGGTCTGCAGTTGGTTCCTTGTTTGGATCAGGCGGTGTCCTGCTGTCTGTCTCTGAGAGCTCTTGCAAAGTTGTTCCTTCAAAGTGAGGATCTTTGCACATATGTCTGACAGATATAATTCAATATCTGTAGAGGTATTAGCCAGAGAAGTAGTTGTTTTCTGTCGGACATATGCCATACAATCTATACAAAGGTATAGTGAGTTCCTAAAGGATTGTTTTCGACTGTTTTACAGTCACTGGAACATATATATATATATATATATATATATATATATGGCTCCAAAATCGGAGCCGAAACGTCGAATTTCAACAAATTCCAGACGCGGTTCATATATATATATATATATATATATATATATATATATATATATATATATATATATATATGTATATAAGGATGGATATAGCGAGGAGCAATATATGAATATATAAGTAGAAAAGTTATTGGGTATAACCCTCAAAATGTTCTGCAACCGTAGACACTGATGAGAGCTTAAGCTCGAAACACGTGTCTACCGTTGCAGAACATTTTGAGGGTTATACCCAATAACTTTTAAATAGAGTATATTTCGTTTTAATTCCGAGAGTTCTAACCTTTGACAGCTGTTTCGTGCTAACGCACTCATCAGAAAGGATTTATGGAGCTCTCGAAATCAAAACGAATCCACTCAAGAATTAATACCGTGAGGCAAGACAGAATATAACAACGAATTGTTGGCTGCCTGTCAATTTGACAAACCTCAACCGCAATTTAGTATGGTTTTTAACAAAAATAATACACCTTTAGTTCCACATAATTCCATCAGAGGCGCTGGTTTATATACATACTGAATATACTTCTTTCAATTGGCTCATCATTTTTAATGAAACCGAGACTGGCAGATTATCATAATATCCGGAGATGAGTGATGTACGTGAAACGCGGAAGGAGGGCTATCCTTACTTTTCTGATAGTGTGAGTATTATAATATGCTGATTTTCAATAATGGATTCGCGTAGGAATATTATGATAATGACAATAATTCAAAATTCCAAGTTTAAATTTGATCATTTTTAATTGCAGACAGGTTTGGAGTTCTTCAAAAATAAAAAAGCATTATCCACCGTCATAAAAAAAATCATAGTAGTGATAAATAGCTTTGTACGCGTTTCTGCTCGGAATATGTTATGGAAAATGCTATTTCCTTCATACCCGATACCACATAGAAGTTTTCCAGGACGTCCAAGGGAGTGGAATATGAGTGAATTTCAAAATAAATATATAGAAGGTACATATGGCTTTGTACACGTTTCTGCTCCGGAGATAACGTGAAAAATCCATAATACTTCATCATTGATACCACGTAGGAGTTTCTCAGGCCGTTCGAAGGGATGAAATCGAGGTGAGTTTTCGAAAAAAAATCATAGAAGGCACAAATATCTTCTATCATGTTGTTTAGGAAATTCGCCGTTATTCCACCCCTTGGACGGTCTGGAAAACTCCTACGTAGTATTAGGGTTGGATCATTTTCCAGTAGGAGATTTGAGCCGGTTCTGGGCCTCCTCCCACCACTATGACGTCATCGTTGACCTTGTGGTGACCTTCAGGGATGACCTTGGTGCATAGGTACCTTTGTGTAGGTCTATGACCTTGGCATGCCCTAGAGATGCCTTTGAAATTTTGTGTATGACCTTGATTTATATTGTTGGGAGAGGTGTTCAGGGTTTGTGTTTGACCTTGAGATGACATTGTGATGACTTGGAATTTTTTTCATACACGGACAAGTACTTTTTGTAAGTACACATATTTTTTTTTACCTCCATGTCTTGCATGACCTGCATGTATACCTACTACAGCTACTGTGTATGATTCTCATTTGTGGAGTACACATGAAAATCTATACCAAAGTATGGAGAAGGTACACGTCTGCACACCACGGAGATCAAGCCGGATATGTTAGCTCTGATTCCTCTCCTGTGATGTATACCTTGCGATGGTGGTGGGGGGAGAGGTCGCGTGACGTCAGCGCTATGCGCACGACGATTCACTGATGTGTGTCAGGTTCTCGCTCTCGACACGATGGAGTAGGTCCGCTGACGTCACACACCCATACGTTGCGGCTATGTAGCGACTACCATCTACTCTCCGTCATCTATCGATGCAATGCAAACTCACGCATGGTGGGTGCTTTGCATCGCACACGCGGTGCATAAGTCTGTGGTGGGGGTGGTTCACTATCTATTATAAAAGAAGTGGGTATGGTGATATGAAATCAGAAGTTGTATACCTAGCAGTCGAGCAGTCAGCAAGAGAAGTTAATCCGTGCCTATACATCATCTTCATGTGTGACTTCCGTGTGTAGTCACTATAAACTGTCTAGTTTGTAAGAGTACATGGGGAAACCATGTGTCTTTTACCGATATTTTCAGAGAGAATTCACGTCTGTACACCGCAGAAAACCAGCGACGAATTTAAACTCTTATTTCTGTCTGGCTTGAGATCCATCTTTTGACCATGTGGGTGGTTGGTGTGAGGGTGTCTACTGGGTATACTGATCAAAGTTTCCCTTACTTTTGAAACTATTGAAGATTGATTATCAACACATGTAGGCTTTTATTTTACCACTCTTTTAACGTTTCGAGTAGTGGTGGAGATGGGCGCTACTGTGTGGCAATGACCTCGAGATCTCATTGAGATTACTTTATAATTTGGTAGTTGTTTGACCTTGATGTAGATTTTTTGTAGTGTTCAGGGTTTGAGTTTGACCTTGGCGTGACATTGGGATTTTGTTCATACACGGTAATGATGACGAGGCATATTTCAAGTACCTCCAAGTGTTGCTACTGCGTATGACCTGTGTACTGTAATTGTGATCGAGTACTTGAGTACTTATTACCTTCATGTCTTGCAACTGTGTACGACCATATGTACTCCAGACTTGCTACTGTGTATGACCTTCATGTGTACATACAAGTACACATAAAAATCTGAAGTAGCGAGTCCGAGAATACACACGTCCGTACACCACGGAGCTCCAGTCAGATATATGAACTTTGATCTGTTCAGTATCAGCCCTCAATGTATTGATGCGGTGTTGGTGCGAACTTGCGCATGGTGGGGGCTTAGTGACGTAGTGTTCGACCTTGAGATGAAATTTTGTTAATAGTTGGGAGAGATTTCATACACGGTAATGAAGATCTTGGTAGGGAACCTCCAGATGTCCTTGGTGGACTCTTGGTAGGGAACCTCCAGATGTCCTTGGCGGACTTTGAAATTTTTCTTGTCGTATGACGTTGTGTTTGAACTCAGGGTACGTGTTTGATTTTGAGATGACATTAATAATAGTTGCACACAAGGTAGTGAAGATCTTTTGGTTGGGTACTGTTTTTTCCAGTGTTTGTCGTATGACTTTGACGTATACTCATCCCTACAATCAAGTTTGTAAAAAGTACACACAACATTCATTGAAGACTAGTGTAGCATTCATGTGTACCTACTCATGACAAACAACTCGATACAAGATTTGTAGAGACAACACACGTCTGTACACCACAGAAATCCATTGACGAATAGGATAAGCTCTCATTTGCCTCTGGCTTAGGATCGCTCTTCTGGCGTTGCTGGTGGGTGGGGGGTATGTGTCTACTGAAGAATAATAATCAACATGTGTTACCTTCACTTGTTCTTCAAGCTCGAAGACTTTTTTTTGTATGAACTTTATGTGTATACTCTCAACAAACTATTGAAACAGTACATAAAAAAACATTCAAGACAAATTCACTTTGACGTCATCATCATCACTGACCTTCAACTTTATGTCTGGTGCATGGATGCCACTGTGTCAATGACCTCGAAATGTCCTTTTCGGATTCGAAAATTTTTCATGTTGTTTGACCTTGATGAAGGTAAAGTGTTTTTGTTTTTTCATCAGTATTCATGAGTGACCTTCATGTTTGACTTCCATATGTACTCTCACTACAAACTGTCTAGTTTCTAGAGAGTATGTACAAAAATTATTGGCACTATACTTAGAATTATGTGTACTCGCAACAAACTCTTTTGTGAAACAGAACAAATGATAAATCATTGTAAACTGATGAATAGTACATTCACGTCTCATATTTGCGTCACACAGCTCCACTCCATGAAACTCCAGCGATGAATGTAAGATTCAGTTCCTATTCCTGGTGCCGTTCCCTCTCTGGCTTGGCGCCCCTCTTCTAACGTAGCGAGTGCTGTGGTGAGATTATGAACACTCGACTCGTTGCGAGTTTGACGTGACTCGTAGTGAAATGAACGTCGAGTCATAAGGAAACCACAGCGATTTTACTACGTATCGTGACAGCTCACGTATCGAGTGTTCATTATCCCACCTCTAGGTCGAATGTGACGTCACACTTGATCAAATGCCACTGAGAGTGATAATGTAGGTAGGTAATCAGATAATTCAGAAATGATCTATGAATATGATCAAAATCAATAGAAAAATAAATCATTCCCCTCTCTGTACTACCAATGGCAATTTTTTACTAAGTTTCAAGTGCCCTAAGAGAATACCATCGTCCACTTAGACACACTTCTCTGGTGGGGTCGAATGTGACGTCACACTTGATCAAGTGCCACTGAGAGGTTTCGACTTCGTCGACTTTTTTCTGTCTCTCAACAAACAGTTGATCAAGTCGTAGCGAGTGCTGGTGGGGTCGAATGTGACGTCACACTTGATCAAGTGCCACTGAGAGGTTCGTTTTCTGTCTCTCAACAAACAGTTGATCAAGTATGTAAGTACATAAAAACCTATCGAAGACTAATTCATCCACCTTGACGTCATCATTAGTGACCTACAGGTGTGATTTTTTTCGTCTATGTGTACTCTCAATAACAGTAAAAGTATATGAAACAGTACATAAAAAACCCATAGAAGACTAATTCACTATGACGCCATCATCAGTGACCTTCAGATTGGTAATTGCATATTGCCTTTATGTATACTCTCAACATCTCAAATAAAGACCAAACCCATTATAATATAATTCAGAGATGATCTATGAATATGATCAAAATCAGTAGAAAAATGAATCATTCCCCTCTCTGTACTACCAATGGCAAATTCCCCTCTCTGTACTACCAATGGCAAATTCCCCTCTCTGTACTACCAATGGCAATTTTTTACTAAGTTTTAAGTGCCCTTAGAGAATACCATCGTCCACTTAGACACACTTCTGAGCGCCAATGGGTGTCATTCTTTCTCCTGTCTTCATATCATAAGTGCTGATTTTATTTCTGACCCCCCCCCTCCAACCCCAAAGTAAATACTGTTACATCTTTCACTTTATATTAAATAACGATATTCGAACTGAATAGATATATTCGTCGAAATCAGAACTCAATTTCTGACAGAGACAATGATAATGTTTGAGACCTCCACAATTCTAACCTACAATATACATTATGTTTGGATTGACGTAACCAAAAGAAGAGATAGTATTAAAGGTTCACGATGGAACACACACGAGTTAAGCTCAGTAACGCCATCTTCCGACAGACTATTTTGCGGTCATTTTTTTGGTGATGTAGTAATATTTAATCCCGATTACTGAAAAATTACAATATGTAATTCATAATTCATTAAAAAAAAATTCGGATATTCGTAGGGGTATAAACGAGCCTTTACTCTCTGTTTTTGAATGGGAAATTATGTAAAGGAACTGTCTGTGGTACCATTGTTTAAATAGAAGTGAGATAGTAAGCAAACCCTATGTGATTAATATTAATGGATTCAAATGAAGGCGACATGTAGATGGCGTCAGTGGTCTGTCCTCCAAGTCATGTCGTAACTTCAATGATCTGACCTCCAAGTCATGTCGTAACTTGATTGAAACAATGGTACAACATTAAAATCAGGGTAGCCTGAAGAACCTGCATCAAAATGACGTCAAATATTCATGTTTGTAACTAATCATGCCAGATGACACTTGAGTTTGGGTCCAATACCGATTCCACAGGTACTAACTACCTAACTTCTATTTAAACAATGGTGTAACTATAGATGAAGCATTCAGTATTGGAGCACTGATCGAATACTTTTGATAATGGAACTTTTGACTTCTCTGTTGCCATTTGCAGTTATCTGATTCTGAATGTATGAACACTAGAAAATATCACTAAACCCCATTTGTTGCCAAGAATAGCAATAAATAATTCGAAAACAGTTCAAATAAATACACTACCGCTTAAGGCAAAATAGCTCGAATGCTTTATATCAGTTCATTGAAATAATTATTGATGGCGCACCCTTTTTGCGAAATGCGTTCCCGCTAGATGACGCTCAGAGTTTAGGCGCAAATCCCATGAGAGACCATAGTATTTCATTTTATTTTCTTTCAAATTTGAATTGATTACGGAAGATGTCGAAAGTTGAAGTAAATTTGTCAGACATTTTCACATACGTAGGCATTCGTCAAAGGCCACATAAAGAAGGCAACTCTTTGTTTTTTATCGGAAAATGATGGAAAGAAACTTTGCCTGCTGAACGATTGAAGCATTGGGGCACTGCACAAATACGCCTATTGTTTGGATGAGTGCTTAATTCTGACGCCATTTCGGTTATTATATTCTAAAACTATGAACATGAAGGAATATCACCAAACTCAATTTTATGTCCAAAATTCGATTAATTGTGAGAAAACAGATAAAATAGATACACTAGCTCTTATTGGCGAAAGAAAATAAGATCGCAGCCCCACCTATAGCAAGACTTTGAACTACGAATCACGGACAGAGGTTTTTGACTTTACACGTGTTTATATGGCGTTTTGACGATCTGTACTCCTATTTTCAAACAATTTGTGAAAATTTGTGATTTCTCTAACTAAAAAGTGATTGTGTTTCTATTAAAAGACTCTAAAGAACGTTTCAGTCAGGTGATTTAAAGGAATTTCATCTCCGATTAGTTTTGAATGCTTCTGCAATTCAAGGTTGCATGGCGTTTTGATGATCTGTTCTCCTATTTTCTAACAATTTGTGAAAATTTGTGATTTCTTTAACTGAAAAGTTATTGTGTTTCTATTAAAAAACTTGAACGATAGTTTCAGTGTAGTTTACAAATATTTTACGTGTTTTTTGAAGTCATGATTTGTGAGTTATTGATCTGATTCATTCTGTTGATTAAGGATATTTCCATACTCGATTTCTGTTTCTGTTTGTATTTTTTTGGTTTATACTGTTGATAGACTGCCAAATATGGGAAAAAACAATCCTAGTTGTTCAGTCCCAGGATGCAGGACATATGGCAAGAAGGAAAATGTGGGATATCACAAATTTCTCCCAAAAATAAAAGCAAGGTTAAAAAATCACCAATTGGTTCGACCATATTGAAGAAATTGACCAAAGGAAAGCATGGATATTGAAACTGAAAATTGGCAAGCTAAATAATATCGAAGTATATGCTTGTTTGACAAACAGACTGATGAATGAATCAGATCAATAATTGATCGCAAATCATGACCTCCAAAAACAAGTAAAATATTTGTAAACTACACTGAAGCTATCGTTCAAGTCTTTTAATAGAAACACAATAACTTTTCAGTTAAAGAAATCACAAATTTTCACAAATTGTTTGAAAATAGTAGAACAGATCATCAAAACGCCATACAACCTTGAATTGCAGAAGCATTCAAAACTAATCGGAGATGAAATACCATTGAATCACCTTACTGAAACGTTCTTAAGAGTCTTTCAATAGAAACACAATCACTTTTTAGTTAGAGAAATCACAAATTTTCACAAATTGTTTGAAAATAGTAGTACAGATCGTCAAAACGCCATATAAACACGTGTAAAGTCAATAACCTTTGTCCGTGATTCGTAGTTCAAAGTCTTGCTATAGGTGGCGCTGCGATCTTATTTTCTTTCGCCAATGGCAAAACAAGACCTTGCAACATTACATCAGTTCAACGAAATAATTATAGGTGTCGCACCCTTCGCGCAGGTCACGAAAACGAATTGGTTTATGGACGTTACCTGTTGCTGTTAGTAAAATTAAAAAACTCTTAAATATTTTCGTAGAGAATTGTCCAGCAGAAAGTCAATTTGTAATTATTAAAGTGTTTTGTAAGTCAATGATGCAAAAGTCACCCTTGTGATAAAAATCATAAAATGGTATGGACAACTTGAAAGGTAACTATTGAATTGTTCTGTGGATTTGAGTATTCATAATAATAATAGTGTTTTATAGGGTCATGGAACTGAATGGTATAGAAGTTTTTAGTCATAGAGAAATGGTCCAACTGAAAACCATCCACAGAAGCTGCTTTCCATTTAACATAAGAAGATCCTCAGAGCTATTCGGATCGTATAATATGACCATGCGTTCTATTTAGTGAGGTTGCAAGCACCGGTTTACATGGCCCTTGCCCCTCGAGCACCACCCGTTTTATACGTGCATGAAGCACAAGTAGACAAAAGTCAAAACCACAAAAACACAGTTGTTGCGAAAAAGTCAGTGATAAAGTGTTGCTCCAATCTCAGAGGATTGTGTAGCTCTAGGGCTCAACACCCCTAAATGGAGAACGCCTAAAGATTAGTTCAAATATTAATAGCCCTAGTAAACTTACAGGAAGCTATTAGGAATTAATGTGAAAACGTGAATCTGATAGGTAGTATGAAGTGAATAAATTAAAACGAACATATATTTTTGTTTTTAATGAATCTTCCAGGTTTTCGGAGAAACCCCCTGAGAAGCAGAGCTTGTGCGAGCAAGGGTGGGAAAGGAGAGGTTTTAATACAATCTTGGAATATTTTATCACTTCCGACATTTATTTATTTACGATTGGCTCCATGACAGATGGACCTGGGCTGTCTGGGTTCGGAGGAAAACTCTTTATGTTCACATACAAAGATAAAAAGTAAGCATTTCACAAAAATTTCACCTAAGGAAAGGAGAGGTTTTAATTTAATACAATTTTGGAATATTTTATCACTTCCGACATTTATTTATTTACGGGCAAGCCCAATTGAAGTATAAATTACAATTTTAAATTATAATTAACAAAAAATGGAATGTAAGGCTGAAATGCAAATTACAATATGCTGGACTTCATTTGGTAACTTATTGTAGAAAGTAATAGCATTATCCTATGGGGAGTTTTTTATAATTTGTCATTTGGTGTAGTGGGACTATCGGAAAATCACAATTTCTTGAATTATGGTTGTGTTGCTGTGTTCACAAATATTTTGGGGTATTGCTATTGTCTTTAGGAACTTAGAGAGAAAAACATGAAAAGAGACAGTGTTGACATAATTTGAACATATTCAAATGTATAAAATTTATTGAAACTCACAGATTTCGGTACTGCCAGGTAATCAATTGAAAAACTTCTATGTGTGTGGTTTACACTACATGCCACCACTTGTAATATTCATATTCTTAAAATTCTTTGGTGATTCTATGTGATATACAAATATGAACAACATAAAATGTTTTTTAACAAACCCTGAAATCAGATAAAAAAGAGAGCTGATGAAGGTTTTCAAATAATTTTTCGAAGAATCTCATGTTATTGTCAAACTTGTGATATTAGCCTTCTGACAGATGTTTAATTGACTTGTTTCCATTATTTGATAGTTGAAATATATTATAAAATTCTATCTTGGGTTAATGCTAAGTATTGTTTCGCTATTTTACAGCAACTTACAATGCCTAATTTGAATCTTTAATCTAAAATTGGAACATTATATTGTTATAATAATAATAATAGGTTTTTTTCTTGCAAACTCTTCATTTCAATGTAACAAATATACTATACTGATAGGATTGAGAGTTGTATCGAATGACTCAGTTTTTTCAGTTTCCAAACCTGTGAAATATCTGATATATGGGATAGTATTTTAGAGAGTTTTACAAAAGTATTTGAATGCCAAAATTTTATAACAAATCGAAAACAATCACGTTTTCACTAATTTTTTCTTTCATTTCATGTGGCCTACTCTTCACTGATGAAAGAATTGATTCTCAGGAGTACTCAGGCTGGGATGCCCTGGAGCACAAATAAACGTGCATGGTGTCCACTTTCATCTTGGCTGATGTATAATATGTAAATTATATTTTGAATATGCTGCATTTTTTTGTTATTACATGTAATACTGGTTGCCTAATCTCAGTATAGTAAATTTCAATACAAGCTTTGATTACATTAGAATGTGAAAAAATGTTAAATTAGAAATATACACGTTATTTGGTTCAATGATGTGTATTTATTATTATTATCACAAGATATTGAGAATTTGAAGACTATTGTCTATGGGTAGATGTAGTGTGTAATTCTTAAAGAGTAGTTGGTACTGTCGTGGGGTTTTCCTTTAGTTGAAATAGCAAATACATTACCTTTTTTTTTTGTTAAATAGACTGTGAAAAAATTAGAAAGATAAAAATTATTGGGGATTGTAACTACTATTTATTCTGAAATTTAACCACCTGCGAGAAAACTGTATTAAATTCTCTATGAGATTGTATATTTATTAAGCAGTGATTTTTGAAGGAAACATAATAATTATACTAGACTGAATCATAGATATACCGAATTTTTTTGTGGATTTTACTACGTCGAAAACATGTCACAATGAAAAACAACTTGCTTCAGTATTTTTAATCAAAATGTAAAAAAATTAAATATACAAGTCATTGAGGATTCAGATATGAGAACTATTGTCTATGGGTATAGAAATGAGTTACCTACTTGGATTTAAAGCTTCTTTTGATTGAAAATTATTGAATAAAATGTAAATTCAAGGAAATCTATACGAGTATATGAGGGTCAATTTATCAATTTCACTTGACAAGTCACTACCAATAAAATTGTGGAATATTTTACCATTCTACACTTGTATAGATTTCATTTTCATACTCTAGAAGATTAGAACATCCAATAGACTTTGTCAAGTAGGAAATTGATTTCGAAATGACAAGTAGATCTCTTACTAGGATTAGTTGAATTGTTCTTTGCTTTTCGCCTAGCCTTGGGAAATTATTCGATTAAATCCTTTATTAATTTATACTCTTTGAGATGTGTCGATTAGACAGAGGCGGGTGAAAATATAGAATAAAATAACGACTTGAGATCAACCAACTACAAAGAACTATAAGAACATGATTATTCCCCTGAAACCATTTCTAATTGTGGATTGTTCAAAAAAATGGTCTGTGCAAGCCTGATTGTGTGATCATAGCGTATTGCCTATAGAATGTTTCATAGGCCGGTTGATTATTTCTTCTTTGGATAGTCAAGGTACGCGACAGATGCCGCAACTATCAGGCACAATAGCCAAAATCATAGGAATTTTAATGTGAACGGTTTTTGACGAAATAAATGAGAGTAGTTCGAATTTCACTACTTTTGCGATGGCATCTAATTTTGAGTAGCACAAGAATACAATTCATTTTAAATCGTTAGGTGGCGCCACTTGTAAAGACATTTATTTGGTTTCAAAAGTTTTGTTGTGGTTTGCAAATTCGTTACTAGTTGGAAACCGCACTGAACAGTCTATGAGGAGATGCAAACTAATCTTGGACACATGATTGAACAAGAAATATTTTGCGACCTCATTACGCAATCTTTCGTAGAATACACTGAATTATTCCAGATGAGTAGAAATCTACCACATGTGGTTACCTTGCTAGTGAATGCTACGAATAGTTCGATTTATTGCCACAGATGGCATATGTATGGCTGTATCATTGTCTAAAGAAGTATAGTCAGTCAACCTTATGGGATTATTATTGGATGAGGATGGGGTTTATTAGTAGATGGCGCCAGCACGATTGCCCCCAAAAAGAAGACAAATGAATGAGATGGAAAGTGTCGTAGTAATCGCGTAAAGTGAATAATGAATGGACATTATTTCGTGTTTTTGATTGGCTCAGTGTCCGTTCCACCTGCCACTTGCAATTTGCATGTAAACGAGAGAGCAAAGTAGCGAACTTTCGTGGTGTTTGGCATTTCATTGTTTTTGTCTTGTTAGGTATCAGCCAGTTTTCGAATTCATATAAGTAGATATTTTCAGGGTGATTTCTCTTGACTAATGTTTGGGGGAAGATGTCCAACGTTCATGATGACAACCGATGATTGGTTTCAAGTTATGAAAGTAATAATGCCATTTATTTTCTGTTTTTATTGAAAGCTTTTATTTAACTTGCTCTGTGTGTGTTAGATGGGTACAAATCTTTGAAAGCTGAATTAGAACCACTTCCTCTTATTCTATGGAATTGAAATTTTTCGTGTTGGTTCAGTTCCGATGACAAAACATTAATGTCGAAGAACTTGTCCCCCCTGCCCCCCGAAAGTTAGATAGAGAACGCGTAGGGTTTCGGAAGTTTTATTGACGGATTTGGACGTCAGAAATAACAACGAAAAAAATAAGTAGGGAGGGGGGATGCCCCCTTCTCTCGAAAAGTTGGAAAACTAACTCGTGAAATTAAAATCTTAAAAATCTCTAAAAATCGTGAAAAATATCTAACAATCGAATGTTATGGTTTATAAAAAGAAATTGCCCCCCCCCGGCCTCCGAAAGCTAGATAGAGAACGCGAAAGTTTTCGGACGTTTTTTTGACGGATTTGGACGTCAAGAATTACAGCAAGAAAAAATTAATTAGGGGGGTACTCGCCTCCCTCTTTTCTCGAAAAAAAAAAAATGGAAAAAACGCGAAATTATAATCGGAAAAATCTGTATAAATAGTGAAAAATATCTGACCGTCGGAAATTATGTTTTAAAAAATTTCGCCTCCCCTTTCCCCCCTCAAAACCTAGGAAGAGAACGATAAGGAATTCGGAAAATGTTTCAACAGTTTCGGACATGGAAAATAATGATGAAAACAAAAATAGATCGTCCTGTCACAAAAAAAATAGGAAAACTCGCGGAATAGAAATAAAAAAAATCCGTAAAAATAGTGAAAATTATCTGGCCATTGAACAAAACGGTTTTTAAAAAATTCCCCCTTCTGCCCCCCTTTAAAGCTATTTAGAGAACACGTAGAAATTAGGAAAAATTTCCAACTGTAAATTAACAGGCAAGCGACCGTGCAACAATGGCGCATTGATTGAAATGAACAGACTAAGAAACATATTCACAGAAAACTAAAAAAATAAATAAATAAACTTAAAAAACCTTTTCAGATAAAAGATTTTATTTAAATGCACTAAAGCGAAAAACCCATAATTTTGTTACATTATAAAATTTCAAATGATATAAAAGCTTCTCGTGTGAATAAATCTTGAGGTAATTTTTGAATTTTATATACTATAAGAATTACATATATACTTCTCGCGACAAGCTTTTATATCATTTAAAATTTTATAATGTAACAAAATGATGCGTTTATTCACTTTAAAATTTATTTTCTTCTTTTTAGTACATTTAAATAGAAACTTTTCTCTAAAATGTTTTTTTTCAAGTTTATTTATTTACCATGAAGTCAAAGTTGTAAAACCTAATAAGGATTTTTTTTTGAAATTTGGTACTGATATAATGGCATTATCTGCGACTGAATTTGAAGTTTCAGTCGATCGTTCGAAATAACCTCTACAAGTGGATATCCTTATTAAAAATGAAACTTTATGACTTCATGACCAATGCACACAGAAAATTAGGACTTTTTTATGAGCGTGGAAACACGTGAGTACAAAAAAGCTCTTTATGAAAATGTATCTACAATTTTATTTCTACGCCTGTTATTATATTGGCAAATTGTAGCAATTGTTGAGTATATTTTATTCTATGAAGTTTTCATTTGATCACTTTCGAGTAAAATCTGACGCAAAATACTGTCTTTTGGAATTATATGAACGATGCGTAAAACATAACTTTACGCATATTTGATTTTTTCACTTACGTGTCCTGAAAAGTATCACTTTAGGCACTGTACGTGGACACTGCGTAAAACCATAAATATTTCCATTTCCCCGATGATCGTGCATGGTCAGTAAACTATATTTTTTTCTACAACCGCTTACCAAAGTAGGTAGCCTTTGACGCTTTTAGATCTCAACGCAAAGCTGATGTTTTTACAGAAATGTTTTGTGGCAGCTTTTTCGCTCTAGTGCGAAAATATTGAAGAAACGGTCGATCTCCATAGCTTTCGTTGAAAACGAACCTATTCTTGCATGATGTTTAGTATAGACAATAAATTCATAACACTCTTAGGAACTGTGGTGGTGTTGAGAGCGTAGCTGCTATCAAGCTGAAGGCCTGTGATTCGATCTCGACATACTTTTTTTTTCAAGCAAGTTATCTTGTTTTGTTAGAGCTGTGAATTATTGGATATTTGGTTAGCTTATTCATTTGGGATTACTATTGAGTGTTTATTTTCTCATGGGTAATGTTAGGTGCCTATGTTGAATGAATTGTCAATCGTTTCTATGTTTAAAAGCTGCGTTTGAAGAAAAAAACATGTGTTTATTTCGAAAACAAAGTGCCATTGCTGCTCTCCAAAGATTACCGCGCTCTAAATACACAAATAACTATATTGTACAACAAAAAATGTATTTTAGGCCCGTGTAGGTGACAACCTCCTTTGAAACTCTCCTTATATGTCCATATACATTGTTGATAACATCGAACCATCAATTAAAGAACACCTGTCCGCCAACACTTGAATTTTCCTTGAATTGTCCTTGAACTGTCCTACCCAAATAATTCTAGATCTATCATGGACGGATTCGGACATGAATCACAAAATTTGTCCTCCATCTTGAATGTTCGTATTGGTCTCCAACACAACAAGCCCTTGTATTGGTACCAATTTTGAAAGAATCTAATCAAAAATCTTATTCGCCATTTTGAATTTTGAAAAAATACAAAACTACTCGAGATTCGCATTATGAATAGTTGGACAATAAATCACAAAAACTGTTCGCTATCTTGTTTTTTTCTCTTGTGAATGTCGTAACGAACCTGAATGAATTTAATGGACACCTGCCAAATTTAAAGATGATTGGATCAGTGAAATTGGCTCAAAATTTCCACTGAAGTTTTGACCCCGTTATACCTAGACAGTAGATACCATACCTGTTACGTGTGAGTGAAACTAAACAAAAGCGTGTACAAATAATACTGATATATTATTATTTACCTACTTATTGGGTGCCTTCAAGCACTAATGAATATTATGTGTTTTCAAAACATATCAACTGCGATATAATATCGTAATAGAACATTTGTTTGTACCTATACTTAGGGATCATTTTTCAGTAAGAATATTGCTACATTACGTGTTTCATTATATTAGGCTTAATTGCAGCAATATAAAATTTTACTACTGATAATCATCTGATATTCGAAACATCCGAATGCAAACTTTGACTCGTCTTTTATTCTGCTAAACATCTCACCAATGACAATATTCTGCACATTTCTGAATGAAGTGAATGAAAACTGGCGTTCTATTTTAAAAAGAGACAGAAGTATAGTTTTGCGTGCCATCCGATAACGGCGCCACATTACTGGATACATTTTCAATGTTTCCAGTAAAATAGTATAGATGTCTCAGGTGACGGCCATCCAATGCATTCTGCACAGGGATTGTTTGACTATTCTTCTTTAGACAATGGCTGTATGTACTCACGGTAGACAGTATAGTTATCCATTATAAGGCTTCTGGAAAAAACATGTATGTTTGTATAAGACACGAATGGAAGCTTGTACAGTGGTACTCACCATATCAGATTGATATAAAGAGTTATTACTCCTCTGCTCATTGCTTAGGAATAGCTCTCCATTTATTCGTTGTCTACACAGGATCAGAATTTCAATTAGCATGTGATTGTTGAATTTATTGACCTAAGTGACATGAGCTAGGCATGCGCAGCCAGCTGATGACACTTTGTGTTGTAAATCAACTATTCATATCGCTTTTTCCTATTTTTCACTGGTGGTGGTAGATGGGGTTAATGCATGGATAGTTTGTAGGTAATTGTATTTGTAGGTAATTTTAATTGGATCAGCATGGCCATGAAGTAGTATGGTAGGTAGTATTCAAGATGCATATAACTCCTGGTGGAATTACTTATAGCTGTGAAATTGTCATCCAAAACTGTTGATGTACGGCCTGCTTGATTCATGACATTTTTATTGCGTCAAGAGAGTTTACTCAATTTTAACATAGATGGCAGGCAAATCATTACCGATCATGATGACTTGACATGTCGTTTTGACAAACGCATGCTGCGTCATCGACATAACCTCAAATTGAACCATGTCATGTCGAAGTCGAGACTCACAAAAAAATGCTATACACTACCCTAACTTTTACGAATGACAGAAAAACACAAGAACAAATAAATAACAATAACCCAACAACTAAAAACGTCGCAAAACTACCGAACTGAGCGAAAAGTATTAAAAGAACAGAAAAATCACACGATAAATACCAATTAGGCTATCCAGAACACGTGACCACGGCTCTTTAAAAATGGCCGGCTGTAGGCACACATGAATGGTGTTTGTGTTTGGCACTAGCTTCTACTGCTAATAGTTTTGTTTAGTTGTGATTTGAAATGTTATTATGGCTGTTTTAACTAAAAGTGATTTATTTATTATCATTAGAACGAGTAAACAAAGACACTGCATCGATCTATAGAGACAAAAGGAGAGTGATATTTTACTTTCACTCCTTGTGAAATGGACATATCTCTAGATCTTTTCACAACAGTAACGTCATTCGACATTATTACATATCTGCTGTTGACTCATAAACAAGAAAGCCAATGAAGGCCTACAAAAGTTTAACAGGCTATAAATATCTTGAAGCTGGATTTGCCCATGATTGTGAAGCAAGAAAAATGGATGAACATACTGTTGTTGCCAAGGTAGGTACTGATTTTTCGTAATTTATGAACTGTTCATTAATGTTTCCAATAAATTTTCAGATGAGGCATTCACAGCGAATGGATATTCCTTTGTTGAAAGTATAGATTATTTAATAAATTGATGGTTCTCCTGATGCGACGATGTCTTGTGGCTGCTATGGAAGTGAAGTGTCCATATTCATTAAGGAATATTGATATGGGGCAGTATTCAAATTTAAAAACCTCAACTATAATAAGTGGTGGAATTGCAATTACCCTAAAACGTGACCATGCTTATTATTACCAAACTCATTTACAAATGAAACTAACTGAATGAAAATACTGCGATTTTGTGATTTGGTCACCCAAAGGATATATGTTCATGAGTAAATTTTCCCAGATGAATAATTCTGGATAGTTGATTTCCCAAAAGCGTACAATTTTCGTAAAGTAGTTGTGCTACCTAAGTTTCATAAAAGGAAGACATTTTTTAGAGTAAAGATGGTATCTTTGTGAAAAGGTGAGGATGGCCGAGTTGTGCTGCAGTGTGAAAATGATATCTGTGAAATTCTATTGGACCCTATAGGACTGTCCGATGTACCAAAAAACCCCTGGATTGGTTCTCAGTGCATGAAGTTATGACTGTTTCCTCAACACTATTATTTGTAATATATGATTGCCTACACATTTATCTATTTTTATTTTCAAATCTTCATTGGATTGGTCGTTTTTTTACACACCGAGTATCAGATATCGCAAAGTAATTTATTTTCACTTGTTACATATTTTTACCTGCTAATTTGTTACTTTGTAACATGGAACTATGTATATTAGGGTATCCTACTTAATAAACATCTATATATCTAATCTTTGATTTAATATACCACATTATCAAAATGTAGCTAGCTAGGAATTTTTAAAAACTTCACTAAGTCGCGATCTCCACGGCTTCCACAATTTACAACATAACACTTTGTAGGCATGTTTTTTATTCGGCAAAGTTTCATACAAAAATTTCACTCCAATAGATGAAAATTAACAATAATCAGTCTCGTTCAAACAATAACAAATACAATGTGTGCCTTCAGGCGGCCATCTTGATTTTAGTTTGACAGCATCTTGGATAGCCTTATGCAATGTAATTGACATATAACCTCAAAATAATGTTAACGTTCAAAAACTCAAAAAATGTATCTAGTAGGCACTTTGGATTGTTGGAAACTCCACTATATTCGACTTAAGCGTCATCCATTGACGAATGGAACAAACTCTATTGACGCAATTACAGGATCAAGAACTTTAGTTGAAACAAAAGCGAATCAGTAAACGCACCAGGAGTTATATGCATCTTGGTAGTATTGAATGTTAGTGGAGACATTCAACATTCAAGTCACTACGAAATTCAAGAACCTTCAACAATTGTTTAAATAGAAGTAACTACTACAATTTCAATTATTATTGGATTCAAATGATGGCGACATGTAGATGGCGTTAGTAGTATGGCCTCCAAATCATGTCATAACTCGATTGAAACAATAGTACAGCATTTAATAATATTAATTGAAATTATAGTAGTTACTTCTATTTAAACAATTGTTGAAGGTTCTTGAATTTCATATAAGTTATCCATAATCAAAAAAAACTTTTGTGAATGTCCGGAAAAAGTTTCAATAAAAGTGTCATAGATGGCACCCGACTCTTTATGCGCTACTCTGCTGAAGGAAAGCGCACTTTTGATTATGGATAACTTATATGAAATTCAAGAACCTTCAACAATTGTTTAAATAGTAGTAACTACTATAATTTCAATTAATATTATTAAATGCTGTACTATTGTTTCAATCGAGTTATGACATGATTTGGAGGCCATACTACTAACGCCATCTACATGTCGCCATCATTTGAATCCAATAATAATTGAAATTGTAGTAGTTACTTCTATTTAAACAATTGTTGAAGGTTCTTGAATTTCGTAGTGACTTGAATGTTTGACAATACTCCACTAACATTCAATACTACCTACCATACTACTTCATGGCCATGCTGATCCAATTAAAATTACCTACAAATACAATTACCTACAAACTAACCATGCAATAACCATCTACCACCACCAGTGAAAAATAGGAAAAAGCGATATGAATAGTTGATTTACAACACAAAGTGTCATCAGCTGGCTGCGCATGCCTAGCTCATGTCACTTAGGTCAATAAATTCAACAATCACATGCTAATTGAAATTCTGATCCTGTGTAGACAACGAATAAATGGAGAGCTATTCCTAAGCAATGAGCAGAGGAGTAATAACTCTTTATATCAATCTGATATGGTGAGTACCACTGTACAAGCTTCCATTCGTGTCTTATACAAACATACATGTTTTTTCCAGAAGCCTTATAATGGATAACTATACTGTCTACCGTGAATACATACAGCCATACATATGCCATCTGTGGCAATAAATCGAACTATTCGTAGCATTCACTAGCAAGGTAACCACATGTGGTAGATTTCTACTCAACTGGAAGAATTCAGTGTATTCTACGAAAGATTGCGTAATGAGGTCGCAAAATATTTCTTGTTCAATCATGTGTCCAAGATTAGTTTGCATCTCCTCATAGACTGTTCAGTGCGGTTTCCAACTAGTAACGAATTTGCAAACCACAACAAAACTTTTGAAACCAAATAAATGTCTTTACAAGTGGCGCCACCTAACGATTTAAAATGAATTGTATTCTTGTGCTACTCAAAATTAGATGCCATCGCAAAAGTAGTGAAATTCGAACTACTCTCATTTATTTCGTCAAAAACCGTTCACATTAAAATTCCTATGATTTTGGCTATTGTGCCTGATAGTTGCGGCATCTGTCGCGTACCTTGACTATCCAAAGAAGAAATAATCAACCGGCCTATGAAACATTCTATAGGCAATACGCTATGATCACACAATCAGGCTTGCACAGACCATTTTTTTGAACAATCCACAATTAGAAATGGTTTCAGGGGAATAATCATGTTCTTATAGTTCTTTGTAGTTGGTTGATCTCAAGTCGTTATTTTATTCTATATTTTCACCCGCCTCTGTCTAATCGACACATCTCAAAGAGTATAAATTAATAAAGGATTTAATCGAATAATTTCCCAAGGCTAGGCGAAAAGCAAAGAACAATTCAACTAATCCTAGTAAGAGATCTACTTGTCATTTCGAAATCAATTTCCTACTTGACAAAGTCTATTGGATGTTCTAATCTTCTAGAGTATGAAAATGAAATCTATACAAGTGTAGAATGGTAAAATATTCCACAATTTTATTGGTAGTGACTTGTCAAGTGAAATTGATAAATTGACCCTCATATACTCGTATAGATTTCCTTGAATTTACATTTTATTCAATAATTTTCAATCAAAAGAAGCTTTAAATCCAAGTAGGTAACTCATTTCTATACCCATAGACAATAGTTCTCATATCTGAATCCTCAATGACTTGTATTAGTTGTTTTTCATTGTGACATGTTTTCGACGTATTAAAATCCACAAAAAAATTCGGTATATCTTTGATTCAGTCTAGTATAATTATTATGTTTCCTTCAAAAATCACTGCTTAATAAATATACAATCTCATAGAGAATTTAATAGTTTTCTCGCAGGTGGTTAAATTTCAGAATAAATGGTAGTTACAATCCCCAATAATTTTTATCTTTCTAATTTTTTCACAGTCTATTTAACAAAAAAAAAAGGTAATGTATTTGCTATTTCAACTAAAGGAAAACCCCACGACAGTACCAACTACTCTTTAAGAATTACACATTACATCTACCCATAGACAATAGTCTTCAAATTCTCAATAACTTGTAATAATAATAATAAATGCACATCATTGAACCAAATAACGTGTATATTTCTAATTTAACATTTTTTCACATTCTAATGTAATTAAAGCTTGTATTGAAATTTACTATACTGAGATTAGGCAACCAGTATTACATGTAATAACAAAAAAATGCAGCATATTCAAAATATAATTTACATATTATACATCAGCCAAGATGAAAGTGGACACCATGCACGTTTATTTGTGCTCCAGGGCATCCCAGCCTGAGTACTCCTGAGAATCAATTCTTTCATCAGTGAAGAGTAGGCCACATGAAATGAAAGAAAAAATTAGTGAAAACGTGATTGTTTTCGATTTGTGTTATAAAATTTTGGCATTCAAATACTTTTGTATAAATAACATAGAGCATACTGTAGAATTAGGATAGTCTGCAAATTATGACTACAGAAAACTCTCCAAAATACTATCCCATATATCAGATATTTCACAGGTTTGGAAACTGAAAAAACTGAGTCATTCGATACAACTCTCAATCCTATCAGTATAGTATATTTGTTACATTGAAATGAAGAGTTTGCAAGAAAAAACCTATTATTATTATTATAACAATATAATGTTCCAATTTTAGATTAAAGATTCAAATTAGGCATTGTAAGTTGCTGTAAAATAGCGAACCAATACTTAGCATTAACCCAAGATAGAATTTTACAATATATTTCAATTATCAAATAATGGAAACAAGTCAATTAAACATCTGTCAGAAGGCTAATATCACAAGTTTGACAATAACATGAGATTCTTCGAAAAATTATTTGAAAACCTTCATCAGCTCTCTTTTTATCTGATTTCAGGGTTTGTTAAAAAACATTTTATGTGTTTCATATTTGTATATCACATAGAATCACCAAAGAATTTTAAGAATATGAATATTACAAGTGGTGGCATGTAGTGTAAACCACACACATAGAAGTTTTTCAATTGATTACCTGGCAGTACCGAAATCTGTGAGTTTCAATAAATTTTATACATTTGAATTATGTCAACACTGTCTCTTTTCATGTTTTTCTCTCTAAGTTCCTAAAGACAATAGCAATACCCCAAATTATTTGTGAACACAGCAACACAACCATAATTCAAGAAATTGTGATTTTCCGATAGTCCCACTACACCAAATGACAAATTATAAAAAACTCCCCATAGGATAATGCTATTACTTTCTACAATAAGTTACCAAATGAAGTCCAGCATATTGTAATTTGCATTTCAGTCTTACATTCCATTTTTTGTTAATTACAATTTAAAATTGTACAATTTAAAATTGTAATTTATACTTCAATTGGGCTTGCCCGTAAATAAATAAATATCGGAAGTGATAAAATATTCCAAAATTGTATTAAATTAAAACCTCTCCTTTCCTTAGGTGAAATTTTGTGAAATGCTTACTTTTTATCTTTGTATGTGAACATAAAGAGTTTTCCTCCGAACCCAGACAGCCCAGGTCCATCTGTCATGGAGCCAACCGTAAATAAATAAATGTCGGAAGTGATAAAATATTCCAAGGTTGTATTAAAACCTCTCCTTTCCTTAGGTGAAATTTTGTGAAATGCTTACTTTTTATCTTTGTATGTGAACATAAAGAGTTTTCCTCCGAACCCAGACAGCCCAGGTCCATCTGTCATGGAGCCAAAGTGGTTCGGAATTCACTTTTACATAAGATGTAGGCCCTGGGTCACCCTTGCTCGCACAAGCTCTGCTTCTCAGGGGGTTTCTCCGAAAACCTGGAAGATTCATTAAAAACAAAAATATATGTTCGTTTTAATTTATTCACTTCATACTACCTATCAGATTCACGTTTTCACATTAATTCCTAATAGCTTCCTGTATAGTTTACTAGGGCTATTGATATTTGTACTACTCTTTAGGCGTTCTCCATTTAGGGGTGTTGAGCCCTAGAGCTGCAATCCTCTGAGATCGGAGCAACACTTATCACTGACTTTTTCGCAACAACTGTGTTTTCGTGGTTTTGACTTTTGTCTACTTGTGCTTCATACACGTATAAAACGGGTGGTGCTCGAGGGGCAAGGGCCATGTAAACCGGTGCTTGCAGCCTCACTAAATAGAACGCATGGTCATATTATACGCTCCGGATAGCTCTGAGGATCTTCTTATGTTAAATGGAAAGCAGCTTCTGTGGACGGTTTTCAGTTGGACCATTTCTCTATGACTAAAAACTTCTATACCATTCAGTTCCATGACCCTATAAAACACTATTATTATTATGAATACTCAAATGCAAAGAACAATTCAATAGTTACCTTTCAAGTTGTCCATACCATTTTATGATTTTTATCACAAGGGTGACTTTTGCATCATTGAATTACAAAACACTTTAATAATTACAAATTGACTTTCTGCTGGACAATTCTCTACGAAAATATTTAAGAGTTTTTTAATTTTACTAACAGCAACAGGTAACGTCCATAAACCAATTCGTTTTCGTGACCTGCGGGAAGGGTGCGACACCTATAATTATTTCGTTGAACTGATGTAAGGTCTTGTTTTGCCATAAGAGCTAGTGTTTCTATTTTATCTGTTTTCTCACAATTAATCGAATTTTGGACATAAAATTGAGTTTGGTGATATTCCTTCATGTTCATAGTTTTAGAATATAATAACCGAAATGGCGTCAGAATTAAGCACTCATCCAAACAATAGGCGTATTTGTGCAGTGCCCCAATGCTTCAATCGTTCAGCAGGCAAAGTTTCTTTCCATCATTTTCCGATAAAAAACAAAGAGTTGCCTTCTTTATGTGGCCTTTGACGAATGCCTACGTATGTGAAAATGTCTGACAAATTTACTTCAACTTTCGACATCTTCCGTAATCAATTCAAATTTGAAAGAAAATAAAATGAAATACTATGGTCTCTCATGGGATTTGCGCCTAAACTCTGAGCGTCATCTAGCGGGAACGCATTTCGCAAAAAGGGTGCGCCATCAATAATTATTTCAATGAACTGATATAAAGTATTCGAGCTATTTTGCCTTAAGCGGTAGTGTATTTATTTGAACTGTTTTCGAATTATTTATTGCTATTCTTGGCAACAAATGGGGTTTAGTGATATTTTCTAGTGTTCATACATTCAGAATCAGATAACTGCAAATGGCAACAGAGAAGTCAAAAGTTCCATTATCAAAAGTATTCGATCAGTGCTCCAATACTGAATGCTTCATCTATAGTTACACCATTGTTTAAATAGAAGTTAGATAGTTAGTACCTGTGGAATCGGTATTGGACCCAAACTCAAGTGTCATCTGGCATGATTAGTTACAAACATGAATATTTGACGTCATTTTCTTTACCCTGATTTTAATGTACCATTGTTTCAATCAAGTTACGACATGACTTGGAGGTCAGATCATTGAAGTTACGACATGACTTGGAGGACAGACCACTGACGCCATCTACATGTAGCCTTCATTTGAATCCATTAATATTAATCACATAGGGTTGGCTTACTATCTCACTTCTATTTAAACAATGGTACCACAGACAGTTCCTTTACATAATTTCCCATTCGAAAACAGAGAGTAAAGGCTCGTTTATACCCCTACGAATATCCGAATTTTCTTTTAATGAATTATGAATTACATATTGTAATTTTTCAGTAATCGGGATTGAATATTACTACATCACCAAAAAAATGACCGCTGGTTCATCATTCGCAGAAAAATTGTGAATATTCGAAAGGGTATGAACGGGCCCTCATGCAAAAGGTTGTAATGCCTGACTAGATAAAAATGTCTGATAAACTTATTTCTTCTGCTGATTCACGCCTAAATTCTGAGCGTCATCTATTTGGAACGCATTTCGCAAATTGCTCAATCAACTGTAAATACTCTTCTTCTTCTCAGACTAAGTGCTTTCGCAATCATATTCATAAAAATCGATCAGGATACATATATGGTCAGATCGTTATGTGTCCCATGATACGGTACCAACATTCCCATCATAAACTATGGAGTCGTGAAATGATTTTACTGTATAGTTAGCATTTATGACCATATTCAATTCAAATTTGGTAACTGGGGGTTTTTGAGGTCAGAGATCATGATTTTTCTGTCAAAATTGGAAAATTCAAGATGACGGCTCCATTATGGCGGACGAGTTTTGTGATTATTATCTAATTTTATTCAAAATTAGTTTCTCGGGTTTTTCGGCGTCAGACATTATGATTCTTCTGTCAAAATTGGAAAATTCAAGATGACGGCTCCATTATGGCGGACGAGTTTAGTGCTTATGATCCGATTCTATTGAAAATTAGTATAAGGGAGTTTTCGGGGGCAAAGATTATGGTGCTTCAAACAAAATTAGAAAATTCAAAATGGCGGATCCAATATGGCGGACGAGTTTTGTAATTATGATCCGATTCTATTCAAAATTGGTTTCTGGGAGTTTTCGGGGTCAAAGATTATGATTCTTTTGTCAAAATTAAAGAAATCAAGATAGCGGCTCCCATATGGCGAATCGATACAAGATATGATAAGACGACAAGAATAAAAAAAAGAAAATAAAAAATAATTCAAAAAATATTAAAGACATCGCTTATATTCAAATGAAAGGGAAAAAAATTTTTTCATGATTATCCAACAATTAAGGGTATGACTAAAAGCGTGGAGCGCCAGGAAAATACATTTCGCAATGGTATGATAAAGGTCTCATCGGAGACCGAGGGATTCATAATGGCTTGTCAGTATGTCGTCTTCAACTCTCTGATCTACCGAAGTCTTGTGATGGGTGACACCATAATGCATTTGCTGTCAGCTTTCAGCTTTTCCAGCTTATACAGTCTCAGCCTATTCCACAGGCATAACGCGGCGCTACGAGTGTTGTACTACCATCTACGACTCTCGTACGATGTAGACGAGACACTGGTGTTGATTTATGCTCCGGGTGATATTGAGTCCGTTGTGGTGAATGAGCAGTGCCAAATCTATTGGAACTACTCATTCCCTTCCTCAGGCTAATACAAGCCAGTAAACCTGATGTAATCCTCGACCATCAAAGTAGGACGATCTTCGTCATAGTTTTCGGCTCCTGGCTAAACGAACGTCGTCCCAAAAGAGAAGGACAGAAGGACCAAATATCGAGATCTTCTCTTTGAACTCCGCAGGTTTATCCAAACCATTTTATCAAAATAGTGGTTCTCTGATCATAGGGTTCCTTGGTGGAATGGACACATTGCTCTCGAATCTGAAAATTAAACCGGCTTGCCGTATCGAATACAGAAAGCCGTCATCCTTGGTTGCCTGTCTGCTCAGGGCACATGACTCTTGGACCCAGTAGTCACTTACTGCACTGACGTGAAGACTGGTTATTTGGCTAGATGATCCAATAATAATAATAATATGAATCTTCAGATTTGATTTTCCTCCACTTCTACTTGTCCACATATTCTGACAGTTAGCACACATATCAAAGACCGATGAAACAATGAAACTACTGACATATTTGATTATTTGGAACCTTACGTGCAAATAAATTCAGAAATGTAGAGAGCCATCCCAACACCAAAATTATGTCAACTTCACTTGAATCGCGTTTCAGTATAAGCATATCCTAACTACCTTCCTCTTTTCGAATTATATCTTGATGAGTTTAACCTAACTTGGCAGTTACACTAACGCATCCATTGCAGGTTCACAAGCATCTAATCGACTCTCCTAATTTATAGATCATGTTACAACAGTTCTAAATACGTTTTGATGACTAATGACTTTCATTAGAAAGTTATACGAATAAAATATATAATTTTACTTTATGCAACTATTGTAAAATGAACTTGAATTACCGCAAAGATAAAACTGAAGTTTATGAAAAGTTTAGATTTATGAGCTTAGTTGTAAGTATTGCGAAAATAAGTATGTTGGTCAAACTAGAAAGGCCGTGAAAACACGGTTCAAAGAGCATACTGCTCATACTCGCCCTTTGGTACCAGAAAAATTGAGTGTTTCCATTATGCTTCGGAAAACGATCACCGATTTGATGAAACTAGTTTGAGACCAATTCGACAAGTACATGACGTATTGCATAAGTTTTACATTTTTATTAGTCATCAAAAGATATTTACGAATATTATAGTCTGTCCATAAAGTAACCTCCCCTGCTAACTTTCAAACGGGTTGGAATTCTATCGTGAACTTTTGGTTGGTAGAATGGTATGTCAAAATGTACTTTTTGACAAACGAAGCAATGTCTATCTTTCAAAATGGCGGCCCGAAAGAAATAATACTCCAAAATGAAAAGGCGGTACATAACGTAAGAACTCTCTTGGAGTAACCCCACCCCTGTTAACTTTTGAACGAATTGGAATTCTGCTTCTAATTTTTTTTTTGGTCGAATGGTACTTCAGAATCTACTCACTGACAACAAAAAAATGCCTATTTTCCAAAATGGTGCCGGTCCGCCATTTTAATTCATTCTTTGAAATGGCTGGAGGTCGACTGATACATCAATTGAATTGTACTTTAGTTCATCATAAGTACCGACAACAAAATTTGAAACAAATATTCATCCACAACAAAATGGCGGTACATAATGTTAGAGTTCTGCCATATGAGGATCTTTTAGATGGCTATGAATGAGCTCTAGTAAAATCATCAAATCTTTTTTGGTATCGTTGAAAGATGATTCTGAAGTTCTGAAATTCCTTCCTTACATTTCCAAACATTCTAATGCGTTCCTCCAAAAAAAATCCAAAGGGGTCAAATCAGGCGAGCGAGCTGGCCATACAATAGGACCCCTCCTACCGAATCGGTAGGATGGTATAGATGGATCGGTAGTACCGATCTATCTTTCCAGAAAATATTCATTCAAAGAGTTGGTTACTGGCCTGAAATCATGGGGAGATGCTCCGTCTTGATGAAAATTTTCTATGTTATTTCCAGGTTCCTGAATTATTTCCGAAAAGATGTCTTCTTGTAGCATCCTCAAATATCGAACTCCGTTCAAATTTTCTCTCAAGAAATATGGACCTATGATAAGGTTGCCCAATATGCCAGCCCAAACATTAAGTTTTTGAATTTATTTTCCTGAACTCATGAGGATTTTCAGTATCCAATAGCGATGATTTTGACTATTCACATGTCCATTCAAGAAAAATGTGCTTTCATCACTGAAACAAATGTTGCTTACTCATTTGACGAGGTTTCTCACTCATCCGGTGACAGAATTGATTTCTACGATCAGGATCTTCTTCAGAAAGTTCGTAAACCATTTTTATTTTATAGAATAGAACTTTAATAATCAATAAAATACCATAATTACATGGTGTTGGATAAGTCAACTATAAAACATCGTAAAAAAGATATTTTTTTAATAAAAGCATGTATAAAATATAAATAAAATACAATAAATAATAATAGTTAAAAGCTCATTGAGTATCAAATAATAGGGATGTAATTTATTATTTCTTCAGTATTTTATGTACTGTTGAACGTGGCATTTCATTCTGATCCGCTCGATCAGTTGAGGGTTTTCTTGAAGATCCACTAAGGTATCTATCTGCTCGTTTGGAGATAGATGGTTGACACCTTTTCTTCACATTACTCAGATTCCCAGTTCGCTCATATTCCCCAATGAGTTCTCACAAATATTTTCTGTCAATGGGATTGTCTGGATAGATCTCATTGAATAAGCGCACAGATGCATGAGCGCCTGAGACTAGATAACACTTTAACAGCAAAAACTGTTTCCTCTACGGTACACATCGCTCTCCTCAATATTGAGAACTGGTGAAATGCAAGATTAAAACATTGAGATGGAGAAGGATATTTCTTATTTGTACATTCACTATATCATAATGACTAATTGATCGATTGTTCTAATTTGAGGAATTCGTTATAATTAAAGGATGTTGTTATAACTGATTGCCTGGATTACCTATGTTGAAATTATTATTCATTCTGCTTTATCATCTGTTTGTAGATAATACAATAATTTCAAGTACAGAAAACTTTTGTAAAAGGGTACTTTACTTTACTTTTGATGATTTTTCCAGAACTGAAGTAGGTATCTAAAGGATCCTCATAGCAGAGCTCTACCATTAAAGTACCACCATTTCGTTTTGGATTAATATTTTTGTTTCATATTTCGTTGTCGTGTAGAGAATTGTAATACAATTCAATTCAATTGATGTATCACTCGATCCCCAGAGCAATAGAAAAAAATCAAAATGGCGGACCGACGTCATTTTGAAAAAAATTACATTTTTTGTCGCACTAACTTCCATTTTACAAATAAAATTTTTAAAAAAATCCAATCCGTTCAAAAGTTAAAAGGGGTGGGATTACTTTATGATAGTCATAACATTATGTACCGCAATTCTGTTACGGATTGATGATTTTGTTCGAAATTATGCTGTCGTATAGAGAATTTAAAGGCGTTTCGAAAGAGGTATCACTCGATCCCCCATGCCATTTGAAAAAGTCTTTCAAAATGGTGTTTTGCCGCCATTTTGAAACATAATTTTTTTTTGTCAAAAAGTAGCTTATGAACTGCCATTTTACCAAAAACAAATTTCATCCGAAAATTTAAATCTGTTCAGAGAGGGTTACTCTCACTGTATAATCAAAATTAGAAGAGTAGACTTGATTATTGTGAACCTCGAATTAGAGGGTTAGTGTAACACTAATTATCATATAAATTCACTTAACAGAAGTGAAGACAAGCAAAAATATGGTATTTTTTAGCGAAACGCATGTCGAGATAAATTTACGTAGTTGTATGTTTCTGAATGAAGCAACTAAATATTCAATACACTTCATTTGGTTACGTTGAAAGAGTACCATTGTCTCTTTACATTTCCAAAAAGTTCAAAATATCGTCATCGTTAAATTTCTTCTTTCCTTTCATTTGATATTCTTCTGCAAATTTTTGAAACTTCATTCGATATATAGTATAATTAATTTGCAAAAACATTAAAGATAAACAATACCACATAATTTTTTTAATCTAATTGAGTATTATGACCAAACGTTATTATTCGTCATTAAATTTTACCGTAGGATATTTGCTTTCTTCTGTTAGACCTGGCAACATTGCTGGAAGCAAGATAGAACGTAACGTGTCATGATAGTATACAATTGGACGTAATTTAGTACAAATGTAAAAATATACGGTTTCAAAATGAACCGGAATACCAACGGAGTTGAAATAACCGGAATGTGTAAAATACGTATATTGATTCTTTAGAGATACAGCATTCAAAAATACCTCCAGATATATGATTTTTCACGTCAAACTAGTATACTCATTTAGATTTTATCTAAACCTCTTCCTTCTGGGGGACGCAGAATGTATGCATTATAAAAGGATGCAAAATTGCTGCAGGATATATATATATATATATATATATATATATATATATATATATATATATATATACCGGGTGGCTACGGAAGTATTGCCTACGGAATATCTCAGTTATTGTATGAAGTAGATTTTTTTATATAATAATTCTTTGATGAATATTCTGGTCATTACTATAGTGACAATAAATTTTCTAAGGAATTGAAATAACTAGTTTTCAATTATGTTGGCCGACAAAAATGGTAAAATGATGATGTTTAATTAATGATGTTCATTTATGGATGAAATCCAGATAGATGTAGTAATAGTTGTAGATAATAGTTGCAGTGAATAATAATTTTGTAAATAATAGATAAATTGTAATATTCAATATACCTTTTCAGATAGCCAGCTAGATACTTACTCTTTTTTACTTTTTGTTTTTACCTTTTCTCTCTTTTTCCTCAGGGTGCCTGCTGCTCAATGGTGCTAAAGAATATGTAGATCTCTCACTCTCAGGAAGAGTTCCAGGAAAATCAGATTTCAACAAATGCAATAGAATTATAAGTAAATTCTGTGAATAAGTATGTTAGTTTTTTGATTCAAATATGTATTTTATTTCTCATCAACTCAAAAATACTGAAAATATTAACACTGTACTCATCAGTCATAAGTACCAAATCAATATGTTACCTATTACCTGCGAGAACTATTCTTACTTATCCTATCAAATTTTCAATGTAAAAAATATTATTTACCAAAATAAACATTCAGGTTCAGTTCAGTGACATTAATTGTATTTTGGGTTGCCTATAATGATTTCTCATGCAAACTGATACAAATAACCTCACCTTTCTGCTTTTTGGTATAGATTATTGAAAATTACTTATTCTAAATACGTTTTAATCAAATTATCTCTAATTAGAGTTCAAAAAGAGGGAACTTATAGTCACTGTTCGCGGTTATTTATAATAGTTCCCGAAAATGCGGTTCTGAAAGTTCTAGTTTGTGAATTCGGTGACCTTGGTTGGATGTTTCAATGTCAGAAATGCATTCAGAATAATGGAAAATGTACCAAATACCTGGGTTTTTAGAAGATATTGCAAGAAATCTTGGGCTGTTTGAATTCTTATTGTTTCATCGTTGTCTGGCTGGTTTTTGGTAAGTATTTCTTCTTTCTTATGCTCAGGTTTCTCGTTTCTTGATTTTGTTGGTATATCCTTGTCTCTTAGTTTTATATTTTCTTGAGTTTTGAAGAATTATTTTCCCAAAAAAATTATCTCACGCCTCCTCCTTCACGTTCTTCTCCCTCCTTCCTTGCTTTTTCGTTGCTAAGTCCCGTCGTTTTTCGTTTCAAACCGCACTTTGATCACTACACATTTCCGTTCACTGATTTTTTTATTTTCTTAAAAACTACTTAAGCTATGTACAATTATTTTCTTAGTCTTTGTTCATAGAATTTTTTCATTATTTTTTTATGATACAGTTTTCATTTTTCTTTTGAGTTGCAAATTTTTCTTTAAGTCACTATTATGACTCTCATTTTGACAACTTCTATCCTCGTATTTTTTTAGTATAGAAATCTTCCTGTCACTTGTTTTGCATCCAGTTTGTTATACTGAGTGTTTTTAATTCATGCTAGAAAGAGTTTGTATGTTACGAAGGTTATTTTCTTTTACTGTTATGTATTTTGGTATTGAGTTTATATAACTGAATTCATTATTGTTTAGAGAGTAGAAATGTTATAATTTTTAGATAGAGTAAGATATTTTTACTGGTGGTGTTGTATCTATTTGGCTCTCTGATGGAATTTGCAACTTTTTATGATAAATTTTAAAATAACTTTCTTCTATTACTTCTAGTAGCTACATTTCATAACATTATATATATATATATATCCATAGCAACATTTTGCTTCCGTATAACGAACGCAAAATAGTTATTGCCGATATCTACGCATCCAAAGCATAAATTCGGATGGTTCTTACAGATTTCTGTTCGACCTTTGTTTATGCTTTTACAGATTCCTTCTATTTCTCTCGAAACATCACCAGATGTCTGTAATGGCAAAGTTATAGGACGTAATTTAATATGTTTTATAACAAGAATAATATACATTTAGTTCCACATAATTCCATCAGAGGCGCTTGTTGATATACACAGTGAATATACTTCTTTCAATTGGCTCATTATTTTGCGTCCTAAGTTTGGCAACCCGGCAATCGTAATTACGGGTATTTTTAGAGGAACCCAGGCAGGCAGATTATAATATGCGAAGATGAGGGATGTACGTGAAAAGCGGAAGGAAAGCTATCCTTTCTTTTCTGATAGTGTGAGTATTATATGCTGATTTTGTTAATTATTTTCGATAATGGATTCGCGTAGGAATGTTTTGGAATTTTGAACTATTATCATTATTAAAATTTTAGTTTATGCAATTATTGTGACATGAACTTGAATGACCCCAAAGATAAAACTGAAGTTTATGAAAAGTCTTGATTCATGAGCTTAGTTGTAAGTATTGCGAAAAAAATATGTTGGTCAAACTAGAAAGGTCGTGAAAACATGGTTCGAAGAACATATTGCTCAAATTAGCTCTTTGGTACCAAAAAAATTGTGTGTTTCCATCATGCTTCGGAAAACGATCACCGATTTGATGATACTTGTTTGAGATCAATTCAACAAGTACATGACGTGTTGCATAAGTTTTACATTTTTATTAGTCATCAAAAGATATTTACGAATATTGTAGTCTGTCCATAAAGTAACACCTCCTGCTAACTTTAAAACGAGTTGGAGTTTTATTCTGAACTTTTGGTAAATTGGTAGGTCATAAGCTACTTCTTGACAAAAAAAAATGTTTATATTCCAAAATGGCGGCCTGGCGCCCTTTTGAAACGTCGCGTCGTACAATTCTCTATACTCTATAAATACTCTCTATACTATACTACACTTTATAAATTTCGAACAAAAATATTACTCCAAAATAAAATGGCGGAACATAATGTAAGAACTCTCTTGGAGTAACCCCACCCCTGTTAACTTTTGAACGAATTGGAATTCTGCTTCGAATTTTTTTTTTGTTGAATGGTAGTTCAGAATCTACTCACTGACAACAAAAAAATATCTATTTTTCAAAATGGCGCTGGTTCGCCATTTTGATTTATTCTTTAAAATGGCTGGAGGTCGAGTGATACATCATTTGAATTGTATTTTAATTCTTCATAAGCACGACAACAGAATTTGAAACAAAAATATCCATCGACATCAAAATGGTGGTACATAATGTTAGAGTTCTGCCATTTGAGGATCTTTTCGATGGCTATTAATGAGCTCTAGTAGGAATCATCAAATCTTTTTTGGTAGCGTTCAGAGACGATTCTGAAATTCCCTTCTTACATTTCTAAACATTTTAATGCGTTCCTCCAAAAAAAATCCAAAGGTGTAAAATCAGGCGAGAGAGCTGGCCATTCAATAGGACCCCTCCTACCGAATCGGTAGGATGGTATAGATGGATCGGTAGTTCCGATCTATCTTTCCGGAAAATATTCATCAAAAAAGTTGGTTACTGGCCTGAAATAATGGGGAGATGCTCCGTCTTGATGAAAACGTTCTATGTTATTTCCAGCTACGTGAATTATTTCCGAAAAGATGTCTTCTTGCAGCATCCTCAAATATCGAACTCCGTTCAAATTTTCTCTCAAGAAATATGGACATATGATACGGTTGCCCAATATGCCAGCCCAAACATTAACTTTTTGGATGTGTTTTCTTGAACTCATGAGGACTTTCAGTGCTCCAATCGCGGTGATTTTTACTATTCACATGTCCATTAAAAAAAACGTGCTTTCATCACATGAATCCTATTTTGACGAATTTTCTCACTCATCAGGTGACAGAACTGAATTCTACAATCAGGATCGTCTTCAGAAAGTTCGTAAACCATTTTTATTTTATAGGGATGTAATTTATTTTTTCTTCAGTATTTTATGTACTGTTGAACGTGGCATATCATTCTGATCCGCTAGTTCAGTTGTGGATTGTTGAGGGTTTTCTTGAAGATCCACCAAGGTATCAATCTGTTTGTTTGGAGATAGATGGTTGACACCTTTTCTTCACATTACTCAAATTCCCAGTTCGCTTATATTCCCCAATGAGTTCTCTTCAATATTCTTCGTCAATGGAATAGTCTGGATACATCTCATTGAATAATCGCACAGCTGCATGAGCATTCGCCTGAGACTGGATAACACTTTAACAGCAAACACTTTTCCCTCTACGGTACGTATCGCTCTCATCTCTCAGATGTAATAAGTATATTTCTTATTTATACATGTCATAATGACTAATTGATTGATTGTTCTAATTTGAGGGATTCCTTATAATTAAACGATGTTCTTATAACTGATTTCCTTGATTACCTGGGTCGATATTATTATTATTATTATTCATTCTGTTTTATTATCTGTTTGTAGATAATACAATAATTTCAAGTACGGAAAACTTTAGTAAAGGGTACTTTAGAAGATTTGATGATTTTTCTATAACTGAAGTAGGTATCTAAAGGATCCTCATAGCAGAGCTCCAACATTATGTACCGCCATTTCGTTTTGGATAGACATTTTTGTTTCATATTTTGTTGTCGTGTAGATAATTGAAACACAATTCAATTGATGTATCACTAGACCCCCATGGCAATAAACAAAAAAAAAAATGGCGGGACGACATAATTTTGAAAAAATTAACTTTTTTGTCAAAAAGATGCTCACGAACTCCCATTTTACCAAAAAAAAAAAAATGAAAGAACAAGTCCAATCCGTTCAAAAGTTAAAAGTGGTGGGATTACTTTATGATAGTTATAACATTATGTCCCGCAATTTTGTAATGGATTGATAATTTTTTTGAAATTATGCTGTCGTACAAAGAATTTAAAGATGTTTCGAATTAGGTATCACTCGATCCTCCATGCCATTTAAAAAAGTCTTTCAAAATGGCGTCATGTCGCCATTTTGAAACATAGACTTTTTTGTCAAAAAGTAGCTCATGAACTATCATTTTATCAAAAAAAAATCATCCAAAAATTCCAATCTGTTCAAAAAATTAACAGTGGGGAGGGTTACTCTATGGACACACTGTATATGCAAATATAGACATTTTTAGCGAAACGCATGTCGAGATAAATTGACGTAGTTTTGTATGTTTCTGAATAAAGCCACTAAATCTTTAATATACTTCAATTGGTTGAGTTGAAAGAGTACCATTATCTCTTATAGACCGGGAGCCAGCTGCCATTTTTTATGACCAAAACTAAGAACACTGAAATTTTGCAGTATATTTCATCTAGTATTGCTAATAAACGAAGTGACCACCAGCTTGCGAAAAGCTCAGCGAATTTTTTTTTAGAGTAACTGTTGTAGATAACTATTAGTTTACGAAGCTTCAGCTTTCTTGGTTTCCGATAACTAGTGATTTATAATAATTAAACAGTGCGTTTACAGTAAATACGTATTCATTAAAGTATAGATAATAAACATTTGCACACGCAAATGCCAATAGTAAATATTTATGGATACGTAGATTTATAGTTAGCCCAGCTGACTAAGAGAACCGTCGCTATCTGAGAGTGGTTTATAGTTTGAAATGCGTCCTTTCCCCCCCCCCCCCCCCTTCCCAACGTCCTTTGGTCCGACGGCAAAGACCTACAGATGAGCGCTAACTCTGGGCTAACCTAGCTTCTTTTTCAATATTTTTTTCTGGTTGGTGGGTCATATTTCTGAGCGTTCGGTGATCATCCCTGATATTTTCTTATGTATTTAGGATATTTCCCCTATTATATTTTTTTTTATTTTGGCCATTCCCAACCCCTCAAATTCTAAATGACGTCAAAAAAAATCTATAAATTCTAGAAATTATCCAAACTACTCCGTGTTACCCGCAAATACCTTTTTCCGTTTTTGAAAATCCGCGGACACGTGCACAGCCTAAACGGAGGGTCGAATCAAAAAAAGTTGTTTCCACCAATCTTTCTAGAATGAGCTTCCATGGTCCATAGGGCTTTTTTTAAAAATCAGAAAAATTTATTTTAGCTCCTTGAACCCAAACATTTTTTGCCTTCCCCTTTCCCTTCTCGAGAAAAAAAGTCAAAAACGGTCTCCTACAATACCATATTTTTTGTTTTTTAATTTTAAAAAAAAAATATTAATTTATTTTATTTTTTAGGTCCTCCCCCTTGAACATCTATTTTTTGCAAAAAATTTCTGCGTACGTTGCCACCGGTTTTTGATTTTTCCGCTCATTTACTATGTAGCTTTCGGTAGGTAGTGGGGGGGGGGAGGGAATGGGCAATGTTTTTAAATCGAAACGCTTGCCCTCTATAACTAACTGCAAAGGAAGTTCTCAAATAGGTCTTCAGGAACGGAGATATGGAATTCTTCCCTTCCTCCTTTCTTCCCCCACCCATTCAAAATTTCCACCATTTACCTCAGAATTTCCAGTTCTACGAAATGTTTATTTTGGATATTTCGTCTGACGATGCATAAACTCAGCGCCCGTATACGCACTGTTTAATTGATAAAAATCACTAGTTATCTGAAACCAAGAAAGCTGAAACTTCTTAAACTAATAGTTATCTCAGCTTTCTTAATATTTGTTTTTTTATTATAATTGTACGTGTGTGGGTGGCTGCCGCGGCTACACCCACCGCTACCATAGAAGATGATGTTCACCTTGTTTATTACCAGCACGAAATAAACACTAGCCACAAATCTTATAGTTCTTGAAATAATTCACTCCAAATAGCAGCTGCCTCCTGGACTATTAACATTTCCAAAAAGAACAAAATAACGACATCGTCGAATTTCTTCTTTACTTTCATTTGATATACTCCTGCAAATGTTTGAAACTTCATTCGAAGTATAGTATAATTAATTTGCAATAACATTAAAGATAAACATTAGTACATACATTTTTTAAATCTAAGTAAATATTATGACCAAACATAATTATTCGTCATTAAATTTTACCTTAGGATATTTGCTTTCTACTTTTAGACCTAGCAACATTGCTGGAAGCAAGATAGAACGTAACATGTCATGATAATATACAATTGGACGTAATTTAGTACAAATGTAAAAATATACGGTTTCAAAATTAAATACCAACGAAGTTGAAATAACCGGAATGTGTAAAATACGTATATTAAATTTTTATAGATACAGCATTTAAAAATACCTCCTGAGATATAATGTTTCACGTCAAACCAGTATACTCAATTAGATTGTATCTAAACCTCTTCCTTCTGGGGTACGCAGAATGTATGCGTTATAAAAGGATGCAAAATTGCTGCAGGATATATATATATATATATATATATATATATATATATATATATATATATATATATATATATATATATATATAGAAAGTGTATTCTTTTCGACCGTACTTCAATAACTTATTAGGAATTCTCGGGTAAGCGGTCTGTTAACCAATAAAACTCATAGAAGAAGTCAACAAAAAATTGACGAAATATTGAAGATTTAAAGCAAATGAGTTTTATTGGTTAACAGACCGCTTACCCGAGAATTCCTAATAAGTTATATATATATATATATATATATATATATATATATATATATATAACAGGAAGTTATTCATGACATCTACAGTCACTAGTTGAAACTTAATTTGACACGAACCAAGGAATCCAAAAGTAGAGGTTTGTCCACAAATTGACAGGCAGCCAACAATTCGTTGTTCTGGCCAACCCAAGGTTCAACCAAGTTTCTAATACGTTATGAGGAACGCAAGCAGAATCTAAGTGGTTCGTGTCAAATTAAGTTTCAACTAGTGACTGTAGATGTCATGAATAACTTCCTGTTATATTCTGTCTTGCCTCACGGTATTAATTCTTGAGTGGATTCGTTTTGATTTCGAGAGCTCCATAAATCCTTTCTGATGAGTGCGTTAGCACGAAACAGCTGTCAAAGGTTAGAACTCTCGGAATTAAAACGAAATATACTCTATTTTCACTTAGATTCTGCTTGCGTTCCTCATAACGTATTAGAAACTTGACTGAACCTTGGGTTGGCCAGAACAACGAATTGTTGGCTGCCTGTCAATTTGTGGACAAACCTCTACTTTTGGATTCCTTGGTTCGTGTCAAATTAAGTTTCAACTAGTGACTGTAGATGTCATGAATAACTTCCTGTTATATTCTGTCTTGCCTCACGGTATTAATTCTTGAGTGGATTCGTTTTGATTTCGAGAGCTCCATAAATCCTTTCTGATGAGTGCGTTAGCACGAAACAGCTGTCAAAGGTTAGAACTCTCGGAATTAAAACGAAATATACTCTATTTTCACTTATATATATATATATATATATATATATATATATATATATTTCAGTACACCAATCATTGAGTAACAGAAAAATCCAGTTGTAACAGTTCACAATCTTTGATCGATTTAATTTCTCGGAAGATTTTCATGTCATCAGCGAAAAGTAGTTTTTTACAATGAATATGGTCGGAAATGTCATTGATAAAGAGTAAAAACAGTAAGGGTCCCAAGTTTGAGCCTTGTGGCACTCCAAGAAGTTGCCATGAAAGTGAATGATTTGACTCCATCATATTCAACAAATAGTTTCCTATTCGACAAATATGAATGTAAAAGCATCTGTATTTTGTACGATATTCCAAAGCGAGATCATTTTTTCAGCCATTGTTTATGTGATACACTGTCAAATACCTTGCTGAGATCAGTGTATATTATATCAACTTGATATCTACAATCAAGAGCATTGGATACAAACTGAGTGCGAGTACACAGATTTGTTGCTGTGCTACACGTGATTTAATGAATCCATGTTAGAAATCAGAAAGAGACGTTCGTACGTGATTGTAGATTGAATCGAACAGGATTATTTCTAGTAACTAGAGAATACCGAAATTAATAAAATCGGTCTATTGTTAAAAATTGTTGTTGTTAAAATTGTTTTTTCCGTTTAACCAGCTGTCGTCCCCTTACGAACGGCAGCCCTCAGAAGTCGAAACTTGTGCGAGCCAAGGATTAACGAGGTCTTACCTTTTTACGTGCGTTTCCTAGCACTTTCTCGGGCCATCAGAAAAATTTCTGCAGTCGCCATGGTTTGAACCACCGCCGACCGGATAATTTTCAATTCTTTGACAAATTTTGCTGGAATGCCATCAGGCCCACATGTTAACTTATTCTTGAGTCTTTTGCTGCAACGATTATTTGTTCCTCCGTTATTTTATTTATAGAGAGAAATTGACTGGGATTCAAGAGTTCTTCGTAAATTTGATCTTCAAGTAAGTTAATATCATCGTGATCATCATCAAACACATCACTCAAATTTGTTGCAAATGCATTGACAATAGATTGAGGAGAAGACATTTTTTCATTTTTAAAATTCATTTGCCCCTGAATACGTGACTCATTTGTTTTGAGTTTATACAGGGCAATTCAATTCGACCTCCTCCATTGGGATCTCCTAAACTACAGGAGATACGTCGAAGCTTAAATTGGGGCAAAGTTGCGTATTCTGGTGCTTAACAAAATACTGTTTTGAAACTTGAAAAATTCCGAGTATTTCCGGAAATATCGGGAAAAAACTGAAAATCGGAATTTTCGTTTATATTTTTTTCTATCGTTATTTGACAACATAGCTCAAAACCAAAAGTATATTTTCATTGATACTTTTTTTCAGCTACACGTTTTCATGTTCAGATTTACTATCCGACGTTTCGTCTTCTGGCATTCATCATCAACTTTTTCTTCTATCATGGACACCATATTGTTTTTTTATACAGAAAAATAGTGATTCTCATTCTGATTTCATTGATGTATAATTTGTTATGATTTGCACTTCTGAAACCACAGACATTAAAAAAAAAAACAACTTCATCTGAGATAGTCATGACTCCATCGAAAAATTTTGTTTAATAAACACTAGTTGTCAGAACTCATTAAATATCATGAATTTGCACAAATACTTCAGTCGAAATGTCCTCATTCTCAAATGAAGAAAAACGAGATATGTTGAAACTTTATTATAAATTTGTTAGGAATATTACAAAAACAGCACAAATTTATTTTGAATTATATCCGGAAAGACAACAGCCGGGTAGAACAATATTCGGAATTTTGGACAAACACTTGGCTGAGTACGGTGCGTTTCAAAAACCAAGAATGAAATATGGAAGCAGAATGGAACAAAATATTAGACGTAACTTATTAGCCGAGGTAAAATAATTGTTCATTCCATATTCGAAGAAGTATAATTATTTTTGGTACTTTTTTAGATAAATGCAGATCATTCCAAATCAACACATCAAGTCTCGGCAGAAATGGATGTGCCACAGACGAGCGTTTGGAGGGAATTCAAAAAAAGTGGTTTGAAATGTTATAAGATACATATTTCACAAAAATTACATCCAGGTGATCCTGAGAGAAGGATGGAATTTTGTAGATGGCTCTTGAATAGGGTAGACCCTACAAACTTCTTGAAAAACATTATTTAGACCGACGAAAGTACTTTTTCGAACTGTGGTGTTTTTAATAGAAATAATGAGCACCTTTGGAGTGAAAATAATCCACGACACTTCAGAGAAGTCAGACCACAAGTTCGGTTTCGTTTGAATGTGTGGGCTGGAATTTATGACGACCGAATACTTGGACCTCATTTCTTCTCTAATACTTTGAACGAGGAAACCTATCTTCGGTTCTTAAGAAACGAATTCGAAGAATATATGGATACGTTTCCCCTTGTTAATTATAACAGCTGCTGGTTTCAGCATGACGGGGCTCCTCCACACAATAAGAGAGCAGTTTGCAAATATTTACACCAAAGATTTCCTAATAGGTGGTTAGGAAATTCTGGACCAGTGAGGTGGCCGCTAGGTCACCTGACCTTACAGTTTTGGATACTTTCTTATGGGGCACTTTAAAGAACAGATTCTATGGAACAATTCAGGTCTATCAGAAGAAGGGATATTGTTAGGGCTGTTCTTAATTTGAGATGACGAGCTCGGTTATGTATTCAAGAGGAAGGCCATCATTTCGAACACTTGTTGTAATACTTTTTGTGCATTTTTTACAAGCTCATAAATTTGTGTTGTTTTCGTACTATTCCTATCAAATTTATAATTAAGTTTCAACATATCTCGTTTTTCTTCATTTGTGAATGAGGACATTTCGACTGAAGTATTTGTGCAAACTTATGGTGTTTAATGAGTTCTGACAACTAGTGTTTATTAAACAAAATTTTTCTATGGAGTCATGACCATCTCAGATGAAGTATTTTTTTTTAAATATCTGTGGTTTCAGAAGTGCAAATCATAACAAATTATACATCAATGAAATCAGAATTAGAATCACTATTTTTCTGTATAAAAAAACAATTCGGAGCCCATAACAGAAAAAAAGTTGATGATGAATGCCAGAAGACGAAACGTCGGATAGTAAATCTGAACACGAGAACGTGTAGCTGAAAAAAAATTGTTCTATTGGTTTTGAGCAATGTTGTCAAATAACGATAGAAAAAAATAAAAAAAGAAAAGAAAATTCCAATTTTCAGTTTTTTCCCGATATTTCCGGAAATACTCGGAATTTTCCAAGTTTAAAAACAGTATTTTGTTAAGCACCAGAATACGCAACTTTGCCCCAATTTAAGCTTCGACGTATCTCCTGTAGTTTAGGAGATCCCAATGGTGGGGGTCAAGATTTGAATTGCCCTGTATAGTTCCAGAAGCCACGTGGGTGTTTTTTCAAGTTGTTTTCGGATGTTTTGATGAAAGTACTATACGCCAATGAAATGTCACGCTTGATTGTTCGTCTGAGTTGTTTGGTACGTTCTAGATAAAATAGTAATTTGCGCTGCTTATACATTTTCAAATAGTGATTTTTTGTTCTTATATTGCGAATGATTTTATTGTTATACCATTTTGGATATTTATATAACTTACATTTTTTTAACGGAACAGATTCATCAATTGCGTTATTTAGAAAACTAAAAAAAGACTCACATGTACTATCTACGTCAATGGGAGAACCTAATACTTGCATCCAATCAATTTCACTGAGGAGGTGTGAGAGCTTATCTACGTTAACACAAAGAAAGTCATAACGTTTGACATCAGAAATGAAATTTTGTTTAATACTAGTCTCGATTGATAATTCAATTGAAAGAGCGGGATGATGGGGTCCATTGGCACTAATGGTGGATTTATAAACTCAACTAAACTAAGAATTTAAAATTATCAATTAGGAATGAACAATTAGCAACTTAGAAGGTGTTTATAAACGTCAACTAAGAAATTAAGAATTATGTCATGTGGGGAAGATGGTTACAGCTATAAGAAAAGCCATCATGGTCAACATTTCTTCATGATCCATTGTTTTGTTATTGAAAGAAATTATGTAAACAATCACTGCAAAATATAAACAAATTTATATTCAAACATTAATTCGCCGATTTTGCGCATGCCTGCTTCCATTTTCAACTAAAGGCGGATTCACAATGCATAATTTAGTGCATATGCGTAATTTTAATTCACACCTAATCCATCAAAGTTCAATACAGGGACTCGATTGAAATGATTTACCCGTTTCACAATTTATAAAGATATCCCTGTGTTGAACTGTTATGGAGTATGCAGAAAAATTACGCATTTTAAATCAGGAAAAGTCGCCTTAAAATTACGCATATGCACTAAATTATGCATTGTGAATCCGCTAAATCCGCCTTTAGATAATTAATTCTTAGTTGAAAAGATAAAAGATCTTCTTAGTTGCTTATTCTTAATTTAATTGACAGTTGAAAGTATATAAATCACTGATAGGGTTTCCGTGTAATCATTTTTCTTAATTCTAAGTTGTTAATTTAATTCTTAGTTTAGTTGAGTTTATAAATAAACCATAATGGATCACATTTTACCACTTCACAAGCAGATTCTGAAGATGAAATCACTAAATCAAGAAGTCTGTTGTTACGATTCTTCACTCTGACAAAACCTATTTAGGTATCCCAGGGTTTTGTGGGTTTTAGAACCTGCTTTCGGAATCGTAGAGTTAACCTGTCCTGAAAAAATTGACTTCGTGTGCGTGAAAATATCAGATGATAATCACCGATCTTTCTTCTTGATGCAACTATATATACCAAGGAGACTAAAATTTAATAAGGAGAGTTTAATCCCCATAAGACAATGGGGACACTAGTAGAAAGAGATGAAAGAACATTTGTGACGAAATGTGACGTAGTTGGATGTATCATGGCCGCCATTCTCTATAGACAGTGACGGACTAGCTCTTGGTATATGAGAGTTACTGCTGACAGTTTTGTTGCTTGGTTCGAGTTCGACTCTGTACTCATTTCTGATATATTGTAATTATATTTTCATATATGCATGTAAATGATACTATTTACATTCCATTATCAAGGAAAATTAATGAAGAGATTAGAAGAGAAGTTCGTATGAAAGAGATCATCGAAACTCGAATTAAAAATGACATAACATCTTTATTTGAAATGGGAAACCTAATTAGGGCCTTGGTGGTCGGCTGGTAGAGCGTTCGCCTCTCAAGAGTAGGGTCGTTGGTTCGACTCCCAGCTTGGTTACCGGTCTCGTGCATGGCATCAAACGTTAAAAGGTAATGGCTGCGTCTTCCCTAGCTCGCACAAGTGCAACAGGTTGATGGAAACAATTTTAACAACAATTACATAATTATGAATAAATAAATAAAAACAAACACTATGAAATATACAAATATGTAAAAATAGTATGAAGATGAGTTAAAATTTACAATAGCATGTAGATAGATAAATCAACAAAATTATAGGTATAATTACCACAATACAAATATTTGATTTGGTTACAGATTTATTGTTTATGCCAAGCGATACAACAGTTAGTGAAATTTCATCATTTAAAACAATAAAATATATAGGCTGACATGTATTTCGCGAAATGTTCTCGACATTTCGCTAACACGAGTGGTTGGCATTTTCAAGAGAGAGATGTTTATTGCACTGATCAGTGTTTCAAACAGTGATCAGAGCAACTGTTAACATATATCTCTGTATCTCTCTTGAAAATGCCACCCACTCCTGTTGGCGAAACGTCGAGAACATCCATGACAAAACCGCGGTTATTTTTTAAAAGCTTTTACTTAACTTGATCTGTGTGTTTGTTTGTGTGTGTGTGTGTGTACTAGATGGGTGCAAATCTTGCAAGCTGAATTAGAACCACTTCCTCTTATTCCTGTTGAGAAAGAAGCAAATCGAATGACGTTAACGTTTAAAAAAAAGCTTTTATTTAACTTACTCTGAGTGTGTTTGTTAGATGGGTACAAATCTTTCAAGATGATTTCGAACCGCTTCCTCTAATCCTATGGAATTACATGCTGGTTCAGTTCCGACGACCATACATTATGTTGAAGAAATTGTCCTCCCTGCTCCCCGAAAGCTAGATAGGGTACGCGAGAGTTTCGGGAGTTTTCTTGACGGATATAAATGTCAAAAATTACTGCGAAAAAATAAATTAGGTAGGGGGAGGTGGCTCGAAAAAGGTTGGAAAACTAGCGAAATTAAAATCGGAAAAATCCGTTAAAATAGTGAAAAATATCTGACCTTCGAATATTATAGTTTAAAAGAATTTCACTCTATCGGTGATACCATTCAAAATGGTTTTTGTTTCATGTTTTTACGTCAAACCGTTCAAAAGTTAACAGGGGAGGGGACTAAAAAGAGCCGCACTGTATATTTTAGTAACACTGTAACTGGATGAGCATTGAAATTGTATACTTTATACTTTTATGTATGGGTACTGCTAGGCTACTTTCAGACTACGCGGAGCGCGAAAACGGTAAATTTTTATTTTAGACCAATCGAGTAGGGCTCGAAATAAAATTCTGACGTTTCCATTGGCCAAAAATTAACATTTGTCATTTCCGCGCTTGCTAGATAGGCCAAAAAGAATGAAGTCAGCAAGGTGTATTGCCCAATGACACACTGTTCGGAACTCTTGCAAACCCGACCGATGGACCATTGTTACGTAATTGATATCCTGACCTACAATTTCACCCTGTGATTGACTGGACAAAAACTTGAAAACATTACAATTTCCCGCGTTCGGGATCTTGAGACACATCCCAATTTGTATATTTTGCCTGAATCCTTCTATCCTTCACAACATCTCTCTTTCTCTCTCTAGAAAATGACCAAAGTCAGCTGATTTTCAAAAAGTTATTTTATTGGATAAAAACAAATAATATTCAAAGTTTTATTTCAACAACCGTTAAAATATACTTTGACGTCAGAAATTCTCGAAAAATATATAAGTAGGTACATTTTACAACTGAAAAATTGGGTCATAATGTTTTTTGATTCTTATGGCATTTCGTTCTGTTCGAGCAGACGATGGACTTTATTCAAAGATCTTATATAACTGATTAAGATTTATCTTGTTCTTGGGTCACACGTAGGAGTTGTGATTTTTTGATGAGCTATTTTATTTTAGGATAAATCTATTGTGGTGAACTAGCGTTATATCGAAAATGAGTAGTTCTATTGCTTATTTTTTTTACAAATTATGTGAATGTCTGAGTAGCTAATTATAGCCAGATACATCAGAAACATCTACAGCTTTTCTTTTATTGCGCTATATGATATTGCTCCTGGTTCATCAATTGTACATCGAAATTTTTTGATATATTTGATTTTCATATCGCTTTCCTCAAGTTGGGAATTTCTGATTCATTGATACCGTGTTTTACGGTGTTTGGTATTGAGACCGAATATATCCTATTTAACCTTCCACTACATGACACAAATTACGAGATCATTCTGTATTAAACAAATATCATCTTTTCGCAAACATTTGTTTTTGATTTCATCAGTTATAAGTACTCTTTGTAAGTGCCTGAAAAATTATGATATAGTGAGTTCTTTTACCAACAAATTTGGTAGCCAGCGATACACTACTATCAACATTATCAGCATATGGAATATCTGGAATATGAAAGTTTATTAGACAAAAACAACACTATGTTTGTTGCGACTGATGTATCAGAAACACGTTCTTTCACAAAATGTATTTTCAAATTTCATGTAGGTAGGTATATTAATTTCCACAACACAGTTTGAATAGTTTTATTTCATACCTGATATGCTTTTCTGGGAAATATTGTTTTATAATCAACCGTCCTCTGAATTGAATTAGGACATATCGGTTGGCCAATAATTGGCAACATGTAGCTTATGATCTTAACCCTTCATATAACCTGTGAGCCTGATAAATCCCAGGATTTCATTTCTATAGGTTGAGGTCCATTCATGACGCCTTGACTGAGTAGAAGTACCATTGTTTCATTCAAATTTGATTGATACAGATATAAAATCATAAATTTCTTTACAGTAACAACAGAATTCAGCTATTCAGATTTTTCGTTTTTAAACTGTGAAATTTCATTATTTTCATTATCGGCAATGGCTTCAGATTCGTCCGTTATTTCATTTTGAAAATTGAACATGTCTTCTTAATTTTCTGGTTCATAATTCATAATCATTTTGTCTCTCTTTTTTTATTATTCAGATGTCGAAGCCCACGATTTTTTTCGGATTTGTTTTACCTTTATTGAATGTTTTTAGATATTTATTGGGCATACCAGAACGTCTTCCTTCCAGTTGATAAATAAACTAAGTCTCCCCAGAAATATTCAAATTATGTAAAATCACTACTTCGTAATATGAATGACACTTACATGTTTTAACGATATTATGAATAAGCTGTCAATCAGTGAATTTACTTTCTGGAATAATAACAACATTCTACTAAAAATCAATTGTAGCCGCTGACTTGATCACTACCGCCACATGAAGAGCCACTGTGAAAAGCCAATTTGGATATTATATTTCTGAAAGTTTGTTCACCCTCCCAGTTTTATTTCATAAACTCTCAGTTTGTAAAGTTTACTTCAGCGTAGGATATCTTCCTGTTGCACAATTTACAATTTACTCATTTGCCCTTCTACACATTTATAGATTATCTTGATCTCACATTAATTCATTTTCAGGCTATGGAAGGTTACAAACCCACAAAAATCATTTCAGGAGCCGAATCTTCTCCATAAAATCAAACTTTCAATCAATATGTTGAAGGTGTTCATGTGGCTTGGTCTATTCTTCCATAAAATTCACCATAATTCATAATTTTATCATTAGAAGTCAGTTCTGAATTACCTATCGGTTAATAATTTATTTCCGTTTCGAATTTTATTCTTTTTGTGAAATATTCATTCCTTATATTTGGCAGTAAATAAATTTCATTTTGTAATTATTATTATTTTGGACTAAAAAGACAGGAATATGTATGAATCCATCCCTACACCCTACTCACTACAATCGAATTTTTCGATTCGAATATTAAACTTTTTCGATTTCAGCTCTTCTGACTCGTCCTGTAGGATTATGTCAGGAACGTTTCAATAAAATTTCGTATATTTCAATCCTTTACCTCTACTTCAAATTTGAAATCTCTATGTGAAGCAATAACTGAATGGTAGGCTTATCTCATATATCATTTTACACAGTACCCGTTCTCTGTGGCACCATGGGAAAGTCAGTATGAATTTGTTAGCAGTCAAGGTATTGAATTCAACTATATTCGACTCATGCTTGAATTATGAGTGATAGAACTCTTGCAAATTGTAATACACTCTTTCATACAACAAACACTTTACATCCTTTCTAAACCGAGAAAGTGAATGATACTTCTAATGTTTGATGGAAGGTTAAACATCTTACATCCATCATAAATTATTGAATTTTTGATCCGAGTACTTTCAGGGATTGGCAATTTCAATTCATCATTTTATCTTATTTTATGATCAGAAGAACTACCAATAATAGTGAATTTTGTTTTATGCTTGTATATCAAACATACAGTTTCTAGTATGAAAATTGCAACCACTGTTAAAAGTTTATGAAAAATAGAGGTGGACATGAATACCGATACTTTGCTTTGCATAAATATTGCAGAGCACGCTTCTGCAAAATTAGAACATTCATAAAAATAATAATTTAATAATAACTATAAAATGTAATAGTATAATAACATAATATAATCATCAACCAGCAATACGATTTTCAGATAAACATCTCTAGAAAAAATAGACTTGACAGTTAACCTGTTAATTATTATTGTATTTTCTATGAGGAAGAGCTTTCGCTAAAGAAAACCTGTATCGAAATTTACCTTATATTGATACATACCCAACTACCTACCTACTTTCTCAGGATGTTCTCGAAAAATTAGATTTTTCTCTTTTGCAGAAACCGAAATTAAACAAAACCTGTAGATGCATTTTTAGAAATCCACCGAAAAATTAATACACATCCAATGACTTAAATCTTTATTAAGAATACAACTAATAAATGAATAAAATAATACTTTTCGATACAATCATATAAAATAATAGAAATATGAAGAAAAATGTTCTGAAATAAAGATTATATTCCACTATTCTAGTTATTTTTGCCTATAAATACAAAACTCATTACCTAATGGTAACGTTTTCATTTAACAAAGATATTATTTTCGTAATAAATTAATTGGTTTTGTTCTGAAAACAAACAAATTTAAAATTATTAACTTTTCGCCTAAGTTGATAAATGAAGCACATAGAAATTCAAATGAAACATCTTCGTAATTTTCCATCACAGTTTCAGAAAAAAGCTATTCAGTAATTTATGAAAATAAACTTAAAACTACCTACCGATCAACTGATTTATTTACGCTGCTTGTTATGGTTAGTCAAGAAATTCCCATGTGGTAATAAAAAAATGTATTCAGCATTCATCAGCAGTTATTGAGAATGTCAACGTTAACTAATTTCAATCAAGACCCTTATTGTGACTAACTACTTTTGGTAAATCCAGAGATAAACACAGGAAATGACCTGGTCCAGCTATTTTTCATTATCAATTTTGCAATATATCAAATAATTAAAAAACATAAAAATCACCCAGTACCAGTTTTCCTCAACGCACGTTTCGAGTGAAAACGGGCATAGTTTTGGGGTTCGAGTATTCTTTCTATGTATTTGAATTGCACTCATCCTAAAGGTCCCAATGTACACATGAGTGATATCGACAATATGAAATAAAATTCAATATAAATATTCTCTACTAATTTTTCAAGGCTTGCCAACCTGTCTCTGAGAGGCGTTAAGGCTTTGGTTGTATTAAAATCTTACTATTTGAAAAAAAATGACCCAACATGCCTAGTCTGGCCGAATCAGAAATGAAACAAACTATATTATAAGACAGAGGTACTCATTGAATATTTTAATAGGTGTCCATCTTAGTGTACTTGAACTATTCAGTATGGACCAAAGATATTACTACTATTATTGTTATGAAGTAAATATGAAGAAACAAAGAAGCTCTGCCGACAGGTCCGACTGAAGTGAACTCGATAATTGTTGAAATCATTTCGGTGATTGAACGAAACCTAACTTTTAGATGTGCTCGTGGCAACTAACACTTTAAAAAATAAAACCGTTTATTACAAATCCGCGACGTATGTTTCGCCAATGAAATGGCTTCTTTAAGCAGAAGTATACTCAGTCACAATTACGATGTCATTCTGTTATATTCCACAACCGTTAATTAATTAGGGAGCAGTTTTATAGATATCCTCCGATACCTCAACGGATAACAAATATTGTTTGTCCGTTATAAAATAATCGATTACATTTACCGTATTATGGCAGAACATTAGGAAGAGGGAAATTAAGTACTGTTTGAACGTTGATTAAGTTCTGAGAATTCTTCTCTTTATTGATTTCCAAACTCTTCAACACATTTAATTTCACCCCTTTTCTTTCAACATGAAGTATTTCAAAACCATGTTCAAAAATTTTATTTTCTACGAGTAGATGGGCGGCAAAGGTTGACTTTGTTTTGCCGTTTACAAAGCAATTTCTATGTTCAGTTAGGCGTTTTTCGAAGGTTCTACCAGTTTGTTCGATATACAACATTGGACTAGAACCACAAGTTAATTTATTCCACTCATTCCAGTTTTTCTACCTTATTTTTATTATTTTTGAAATGTCTACCCATATTATTATTATTATTAGTTTTTAACGCAATATTAACACCTTCTTTCTTCTAAAAATGTTCTATCTTGTAACTACATTCTCCAATATATGTTATTGTTTTAAACCTCTTTTAGTCTTTAATAGCAAGATAAACTTCTTGAATTGCTTTTCAATATAATTTCTATGATAAAATACTCTCTATTAAAGAACAATTATAACCGTTGTTGACTACCATTTGCTTTATAATGTTTAATTCTTCATTGAAATTTATTGTACTTTGAGGAATGTTGATTGACCTATGTATTATACTATTCTAAGCTGCTAACTTTTGTTGGCAGATTAATTTTGCATTGTCCGGTAGTTGAATATCAATTACAAAAGAAGTTGAAGTTTCTGAAAAATTGATCTCTTCTATACAAGACAACAGTAATTTGAAGCCTAAATTCAGTATAACAAATTCAAACGATTTAATTGATTATATAATAGATATTCAACTACAGGACAATGCAACAATCTCTTTTGATGTTAAAATTGTTTTTCCTAGTATCCCTTTTATGGCAAAATAATTAGATAAAAAACATATTTACCCATTTGTATGTAATACAAGAGATATTGGATGTACTGCTGTTTTGCTAAAATTACTTTCAGTTCAACAACCAGTTTTATTCCTCTAATGATAGATTTATTATAGGCAATCCTCTGAATTCTTCATTAGCTGAAATTTCCATGGATAATATAGAAACATAAATACTTACATAATAATAGAATGAATAACAACTTTTTATATTGGTACAGATATGTGGATGATATTGGCTCGTTTTAAAGGTATAAATAGAAAACTTAAATCCCAGAACTCAATCAACGATCAAATAGAACTTAATAATTCCCCTCTTGTTAATGTTTTTTTTTCTGTAAATGTAAACAATTATTGTGTAACCAACAAACAATATTTGTTATCCGTCGAGGTATCGAAGGACAGGTTTAAAACTGCTCCATAATTAATTAATGGTTATGGAATATGTAAGAATGACATCGTCTCAGACAGAAACATAAGAAAGCACAAGAAACACTATCTGAAAAAAAGGAAAGTTGGCAACGTGGCACGTCGATAACGCCTTCGTCTCTCTTCAAACAGAAAATGTTTCATCATTTTCACCGCCTCCACCATCTCTCGTATCACCCTCTCCAAAACACCAAATTTGTCTGGACCACCACCACCCCCTCCAATGCCTGGAGTGGTTGGACCTCCACCTCCTCCTATGCCTGGAATGAGCGGACCAATCCCACCTCCAATGCCTGGTATGATTGGACCACCCCCACCTCCATTGCCTGTGATGGCTGGACCCCCACCTCCTCCGATGCCTGGGATGAGTGGGCCCCCACTCCAATGCCTGGGCTGGCTGGACACCTCCACCTCCAATGCCTGTGATGGCTGGATCACTCCCACCCCCAATGCCTGGAATTGCTGGACCTCCACCTCCACCAATGCCTGGGATGGCTGGACCTCCACCACCACCTATGACAGGTTTGAATGGTCCACCTACACCGCCAATGCCTGGAATGAGTGGACCTCCTCCTCCGCCAATGCAACGGCTGGCAGGACCCCCACCACCACCTCCCCATGGAGGGCCAGCGCTGTTTCCAGCGCCTTCTGTGGGTGGGTGGAACCCGCAAAAAGCAGCTCTTTCCAAACCTTGGCTCAAAGTTTGAAAGTTGATAATCAGGAAATTGAGAATGTCATCTACAATATTGATACGTCCATTGTTAGTTTAGAGGCTTTACAGCAGGTTTATGAAGTGAGAGCACCTGGAGAAGAACTGGAAATGATGAAATCCCATTTGAAATCCAAACCAGATATTCCGTTAGATAAACCTGACCAATTTTTATACGAGCTCTCCGAAATATTTTGCTGATAGGATATGGTGTTTAATGTTTTAAGTGGAATTCGACGATTCTATAAGTAGCATAGGACATACGCTGACGAATATCAAAAGCATCTGTGAATATTTAGTCGATAGTAAAGAACTGAAAGAAGTCATGGTCATCATTCTAACCCTGGGCAACTACATGAACGGCGGCAACATGTCCAGAGGGCAGGTGGATGGATTCAGTTTGGAAATTCTATCTAAACTGAAGGACGTGTAGTCCAAGGATTCGAAAACAACGCTGCTACACTACATCGTCAGGATGTACATGAAGAAGATCGAAAATCCTTTTGAACCTAATCTACCTTTACCGGTGCCGGAGCCAGGAGACATTCGAAGGGCGGCCACAGTTAATTTTGATGACGTCAGGGTGGATTTGCAAAATATACAGAAAAAACTAGAAGCTTGCGAAAATAAATCTCAGAAGATTATCGAAGCATCAACACCGGATAATCTCCAGCCATTCAAGGATAAAAAGACGACATGGAAAATTCTAAGAAGCAACTCGCTTCTGAATTCGAATTTTTGGAGGAATGTCATAAACATTTTCAATGCACTTTGAAATTATATCTCTTCAAACCTAAATCTGCAACTTTGGAAACATTTCCACCTAATTCTTTCTTTGAATTATGGTTGCAATTTTCCATCGATTTCGAAGATATTTTCAAGAAAGAACTAATAAGATTAGAAAAAGAAAAGGTTCAAGAGATAAGGAGAGAAGAACATGAAAGAAGATCGGAAGGAAAGTAGATAAAAGAAAGAGAAAATTGACTGAAAGCGAAAATAAAGAGATTACAAGCTAAACAAAGAATTGAGACCAAAATTGATAACGTAAAAAAGGTGTATTGTTGGTTGCATGTCGCTTCACCCTATAATGAATGTAGTTGTTCAGAAGTTCGTTGCATTGCGCATGTGTGCCGTGATAATTGATAGCGATAGTAGCACCATTGAAAAATTCGAACCAGTATAGAGTTTTACGAATATAATTGCAAAAATCAAGTGACACCATATCTATATTTCCTCCTTTTTTTCCATGGAGCAATGTGAAACATCAATAGGACATCCAGGTAAGATATTTTGAACCTTTCATTCCGATTTAAAAACAGTCCGATTTTTCTTATTTTTTTTTGTGTGGTAATTCGAAGCGAACAAAATTTTACCATACACCTTTTTGCATATGTCGCGGATTTGTAAAACAAAACTTTGTAAAAATCAACATTAAAGTTTTATTATTGTTGCCATAGATTTTCATCAAGTATCGGGTACATCGATTAAAAAAAAAACTTAATGTTAATTTTGTTTAAAGATTTTTACGAATTATGTATAGGTCCGTACAAATCTCCAGAAGTTGCCGATTGTTCGAGCTCTAGGTCTTCCACGCAGTATTTCGCACGAGTTCAATTCAGCTTGGATTACTTCAACTACGCAGGTTGGTGCTGCAGGCTTTTCTGGTTTCTCCTACAGCTGGAGAGTGAATGTGCCATAAAAATCAGTTGGCGATACTGCAAATAATAGAAATAGCGGTCCTCTACTCGTACAGATTCATTTGATCATTATTTGTAATAATAATGTTACATTGATATTATATTTCGACAAAAGTTCCACCATTTGTTTTCATTATTTACCAGCCTCTATCACACAATGATTCATTTGCAGTGTAAAATTAATTTATTAGACTGGGTATCACAAAATTCACACCGCAACACCAGATTCAGGAGAGAGGAATTGCCCATTTAACCAATAATTGCTATAATTACGCAATTTATACGATTAAATACATGTCAGTATTTTATATAAAGATTTTATACGAGTTTTGTTTGAGAACTTCTGGCCTGAAAATGAGTCAAACTACTGAAAAATTTGTTCTAAATTGGCGAATTTTATAAAAATAAAATGAATTCACTGTATGACATTGTGATTAGATATTTGTTCTTGAAATAAAAAACCTACAGGAGATTAAAACCAAAATATATCCTGTTCATGATGAATCTAATCTAGAACTCTAATCTTTAGAAGACTATTTACACTAAGTTTATAGGTCCATCAAACACCTTTTGATTTCGATTTTTCATTTTCTGTTTTATGTTATGTTGTACAGTCATAAAACTTTATCTGGAATGAAGACTGATTATAATAATAATTATTATTAAAAAATACTTGCAGTTTCATTGAAAATATTGGAGTATATATATATATATATATATATATATATATATATATATTCTACCATTCTAGAACTATGAGTAATCAAGCTATTTTCAAACATGGTTCAGCAAATGGAGAGTACAAACTAATTCACTTGGAAGTGAATTTATCATTTCCAACCACATCCCATCCTTGATATCACGTAGCATTGCAGTTTCTTACCATCCAATCTATCCAGAAGTAATAATATAGTATTTTGAGTTTCAATTAATCAATTATAATACCATTAGGAAAAAGGTAAAGTGTAAAGTTAAGACAAAGGGACAAAAATACTTAAAACGAAGAACGAGCACTGACCCTAAAATATATCAAACATAGATCAGTCAAGAAAAAATTACAATTTGGTGTATCAGTGAATAGAATATATCAATCTAATAATCTTCCAAATATCCTTCCAAAAAATCCAATGTGGAAAGACTAACACAAAATATAATACCCTTGAAAAAATTTGCCTCCAAAACGGACAAATTTTAGTCGATAGCTCTCTTCTAGAATATAACAACAAACCACATCATAAATTCCTGGAAGAGTCGTTATAGTAACATAATTGCGGAAATTGCTTAAAGAACATAATAAGTATTTCTCTACTCTCGTATTATTTAATAAGAAAACATGCTTTTTTAAATTGTTATCCACTGCATTAAGGATCTAAGCATATTTGTTGCAGTTTTGATGATAAGTACAGTATATTTAATAAATTAAGTGTTTCATTGATAGGCCAGATTCTTCCCGAACAACCCTCGTATAAGATTCATGATTTTAGATGGGCAAGTTGTACCATACAAAAAGTAAGTCATATTCATTAAAATTTTAGGAAGGTTATAGTATGAAGATTTATTATTACTTATTATTTAATTTCTTTTGTTTTTAATCGAGGGACGATACAGATTTGTTAATATGTAAATAAACGTCAGCTATGTCGAATATGTGTGTTGTGATAAATTATTCATAGTATAAGTTAAATCTATATGTTCAATCAATATAAATTAAACTTAAATGAAATGTGAAACTGGGTAGTGAAAAAACTTACTTAAATGAAATGTGATTCTGCCTTTTCAGGAATGTTGGGAATGCGTGGCAAAAGGCAACACCATCAAAATATTTATTCTATGAGTCAAAACAAATATGTAAAGACATTTTTGTTCATACCTACATAATATGTGTTATAAGTTTTATCGATTCTGATCATGCCAAAAATTCCAAACAATTTTTCCAAAACTATAATTTCATCTACAAATTAATAATACCTAGGTACTTTCTACCCACTAGCAAGAACATGATGAATACCGATTTCAATTCAAAGGAAGGCAGAATATGTTTTGTAGAATAGATTTCGTAGGGCGCATATCTACCTGCGGGCAACTTCCATCATAATTCTGAAAATGTGGCGGCGGAGGTGGTGGAAGCATTGGCGGTGGAAAACGATGTAAGGGTGGCGGCGGTAGATTACTGGGATGTAGAGCACATAGAACGTTGTGTCACACGCAGTCTTCTAGCGACATAAGAAGTGGGTTCACATATTCGAAGCCTTCAAATTCTGACTGATCAATTTCTTCAATCACTCTCCTGAAAAAAAAAAATGAGATTAAAATTATGTTACCGATTTTTGGTTCGATTTGGAATTGAAAATGTGTTAGTAAAGTCAAAGTCAAATTTATTCAATAAAAGGACCACATTGGAATGAAAACACGTTAAAAATACACAATACAATACAGCACATGATATAAAATAAATAAGCTTTAACATCGAATATAGAGTATACAGTCATAAACATATGCCACATGTTAAAATATTTTATAGAATAAACCGCCCCGTAGTTTCGGTATATATATATTTTAATTTCAATGGCTTATGTCCTGATAGACCGGCCGGTATCTTTTTGCAGTTTTTTTTTAATGTATGCTTTTTTAAAGTTGTGATTATTGAAGGTTTTTAAATTAGCTCACGAAATATCTATTAGGGACCGTGCGCGATCAATAAGTCAATATTCTAAAATATTGAAAATATTATTGGTCGTGTAAGGTCTAGTATTGATGGGTTGATGAAAATATTGAAGTATTTGCGGATATTATGAAATGCATGCATCAATACTTCAATATATTGGCCAAAAGCACTGGGGATATTGACAATATTAATGATCTTGTTAGGTCATTTCACATAAATATTTCAGTATTACCAAGAGCTAACCTCTCTTCTGCTGGCAAACTGTTTCTCATATTTGTATTGTATCCCTCATGCGGAAATAGTTCTTATAATCTGTTGAATCCGTAATAGTCCTAGGTACAGTAAGTGGACATAATTCTATTCAATCAGATGGTTCCTACTATGACATTTTGACTTTGCGCTGCTGCCGAGTTATGGATGCGGAAAATTATTCAAAAAAGCTTTATAGAAATTTTCAATGAAGAGGATTATTATAAATGTGCAGCCGATTCTAATGGTGCTATTTTTGTTTTGAGAAAATGCGCTGTTATAAATTAGCAGAAAGAAGAGTCACGCCTTCGGCGTGTCTCTCTCTTCTGACTGCCCACGTTTACGGCCATGGACCAAATTTCTGAACGTAAAAAAGGGACACAACCTAACCTAGCTATCCAAGTTGCTGGTAATTCGATCTTTCCCAAGTAGCACACCTATATTGGTACAATATTGTTACAATATTGTGAACATATTGGCAAAATAATGGAAATGCAATATTGGCGAGAAAAAAAATGTGAACATTCGGCGATATTGGTCGAATATTACTTGAATAATATTGCCGAAATATTCTCGAAGCAATATTGGCCACAAAATATTCAGCAATATTGGTACAATATCGCTGGTACAATATTGGCAAGTTGTTCAAAAGTTATATTGTCGAGAAAATTTAGCGATATCGGTCAAATATTGTTTAAACATTTGGAAAATGATATTGGTGAAATATTCTTGAGGCAATAATGGCCTCAAAACATTCAGCGATATAGGTACAATATCATTAGGATATACTAGTAGAAGTGAATTATTAAATGTTTAATAACTCGGAACTTTTACAATGACAGTTCTTCAGTTAATCAAGTCAGAAGACAGCAGAGTCTGCCTTTTGATCGCCAAAACCACTGTAGTATGAGTTGTCTTGAAAATAAGTTTTCGAAGTATTTAATATGTTTTCATAGGTTTAAGAATACGTTCTATATGTAGAGCCACCTAGCGGTTTTTATTCAAGTTTCATCATAATATATTTCAATATGGATTCTAACAATATGAGGACAATATGATTTTAACGATATTGGTAAATATTATTGAACCAATATTGACTCAATATTAGATAATTCGATTCTTTGAATATTGGCAAAATAATATTCAACTAATGTGCATTCAAACTTGGATATACAATATAGTTTTTTATTCCTAGAATCGATATGAGACGAATATTGGGATTGCAATACTAATTCTAGATGTTGGAAACAATATGAGGACAATATTGTTTTATCGATATTGGTGAATATCATGCAACCAATATTGACCCAACATGAGTTGATACAATTTGTTGAATATAGTTGAAATAATATTCAACCAATATGTTATTAAACTTGGATTTACAATATAGTTTTTTATCCGTAGAATCGATATGAGTGGAATATTGGGATTGCAATATTTATTCTACATATTGAAAACAATATGTGGACAATATTGTTTTATTGATATTGGTATGAATTATTCAACCAATATTGGCCCAATATCATATGTAACAATCTACATTCAGAATATGTTGAACAATATTCCACCAATATTTTTAATATAATATTGTTTTATCAATATTCAACCCATATTGGACCAATATTATTTTTTCATTTACAATATATCTATATTGGCCCAATATGAAACCAAGATTCAGCCAATATGATGTGCTACCTGGGTTTATCAGTACAAATCCGTATGAATCACAGTAGATGCTCGCTGCGCTCGCTTTTTGTAAATTACCTAATACTTTTTCGGTCATGGACCAAATTTCAATACGTAAAAAAGGGACACAACCTAACCTAACCGAACTAACCTAGTTGCTGGTAATTCGATCACTGATTAGTATGAAAATGTGAAATCACAGCAGATGATCGCTGTGTCCGCATTTTATAAACTACCAGCAGAAAGAGGCACGCTGTAACTTTTGTTTCCATGGAAATGAAGTTGATGTCAAACTCCTGATCATGTGTAGTACGTGAGCTGTAAGTAGAATGATAATTTGTGACTGAGAACCCAGAACTTGAGCAATTCAACGTTGTTCCGCATCATTTAGTTATTTCAAGAATTTCTAATGTATATCATCAGATTTCCAATAGTATTTTCAAAAATGTATCATAAAAATTAATAAGGGTGACTATAATGATATTCTTCGAGCAAAATTTCATAAAAGCTTTTTCAAATGATTTCCAGCGCCCACTACTTGGCAACATTGGCGCATTTCTGCAAGGTTTAAATTTCATAGCGCAATTCATCTAATTGAATAGTATACTTAGAACTATCCTCATATCAGATTTCCAGTTATCCAAAGAGACCAAAGTTTGCAAAACAAAAATAGTATCATTAGATTAAGTTAAGGGTCCATAATCGAAACGTTCAATTGTTATTTTCTAATCAGATTTCCAGTAATCCGAATTGAACACTTCGGATTACTTGGCAACAGAGCATTTCTACAAAACAAAAATTATAAATGGAAGAGGGCCCACAAAGGCGACTTTCAATTATATTTTCCATATCAGATTGCCAGTAATCCCAAATGACCAAAACTTGGCAACGGAGCATTTCCGGAAAACAAGAATGATACCATTAGAATAGGTTGAGGGTCTATTATTGAGACGTTCAACTGTTTTTTTCATATCAGATTTCCAGTAATCCGAAGAGGTCAACTTGGCAACAGGGCATTTCCGCAAAACAAAAATGGTATCATTACAATTGGCTGAGGGCCCACAATCGCGACGTTGAATTGTTTTTTCCATATCAGATTTCCAGTAAACCAAAGTTCAGCCCAAGAGGGTGAATTTTTAACCAGTTATCCCAAATTACTAAGATATCAATAATGTTCCAAACTACTATTGAATGTCTATAAATTACACCAACAAATATTCCCATTGAAAAAATGCCCATTTTTTTATTTGTTTGTCATTACTTCCCAATGGAGCAGCCAGAAATGTCTCTTTTTTCTATATCAACGACGTAAATTTTTTAACTACAGCCAATATGTAAGTTATTCAATTGGCTGAGGGCCCACAATCGCGACGTTAAATTGTTTTTTTCCATATCAGGTTTTCAGTAAACCAAAGTTCAGCCCAAGAGGGTAAAGTTTTAACCAGTTATCCCAAATTACTAAGATATCAATAATGTTCCAAACTACTACTGAATGTCTATAAATTCCACCAACAAATATCATTGAAAAACTGCCCATTTTTTCATTTGTTTGTCATTACTTCCCAATGGAGCACCGAGGAATGTCTCCTTTTTCTATATCCACCACGTAAATTTTTTAACTACAGCCAATATGTAAGTTACCATCAGTTTAACATTACTGTTACTTAAAATTCATCCTTTTACGTTAATAAATAATAATCTCTTATTATAATTAGGATTACTCTAATTTAACGTGGTTCCTCACTGTATTTCCTGTATTGTTCCGTTGCTTTGAAAACATAAAAAATTTGGATGTACCATAAATTGTAAATATAGTACTCACGAATTCCTTACAGATCCTTTATTTTTTCAGTAAGAAATATACCAATTCACACGAATATTATTAAAATTTTCGTTTATGTGAAAACTGTTAAAAGTTCATCACAAACATGTGACCAAATGATAATTTAGCGATAATTTACAGTGTGAGTTGTGCGATAAGAATATACGTTCTGTTTTCTTCAAGAATATACATGTTAGAAATTTTGGTCGTTGACGGACGGTCGGTCCTGGTCGATCAGGGTGCGAAACCGAAAACAGCGAAAACTGAAGGGGTTGGACAATAGTAAATTGGTCATATCCTCTATGTTCGCAGTGCTGTGAGATGATCTGTATAGCAATTATCGTGCTATCAGTGTTCTGTCTAGTATTTCTAAAATCTATGAAATGAAAATGAAAGACCAATTAGATAAATTTTTTGATACTAATTCATTATTGTCACTTCACCGGCAGTGGTGGCCGTGATAATAGAACGTTCGCCTTTGGAGCGAAGGGTTGAGGGTTCAAAGCCTCGCATGGTCATCGGTCTTGTGCATGGCATCACACGTTAAAAGGTGAGGGCTGCGTCTTTCCTAGCTCACACAAGTCTCTTGAGGGTTGCGCGTAGGGGTACAATCGGTTGACGGAAATAACAATAACAATTCATAATAAATCATTATTCACTTACGGATCATCAGGTGTGAGATGCACTGGTTCATCCGTGAATTCTGGTGGAAAATTGGCCAAGTCTCTATCGGAATCCAAACGAGGTTTGTATGGAGGTGGAACCTGCTTCTGTTCTAGCTGGAATTAAAAAGTATATTTGAACTACGATTCATTTACTTACTTCGTATCCCGATATATTGTTATCATCTAGGATCAAGTACTGGGTTTTCGTCATTTGTTTGTTATAATTGATTATTTCTTCAAGACTTTTTTTCGAGTAATAAAAAAACTTATTTTAAATTTTCGCAAACCTGTTCGAAGAAAATAAAACATTCATTGTTTCAAAATCTCGTTGAGTTTTCGAGTTTTTGGAGATATCAGAATTATCAGAAATAAAGTACTGATGTATTTTTTTTTGAACTTTTTCCATATTTCAATCAAGTTGGAGAAAAACATTTCGTAAATATCAGTGAGACTGGAAACGACGTATTCGATGCCATTTTGAGATTTTCATTTCTTTCATTAGTACTGGTTTCCGAATTTTTTTCATTACAAATCGATTATTTCATCAACACGTCAAACGCCACCATATGAACAAAAAATTGGGTCCACTGGGCCAAAAGATGCATGATGCAAATTCTGGTTCCATGGAGACATACATGCTGTGTCGCACAATCGCTGAAAATCCTACAAATCTCATGGACCAAAATTATATGTTGTCTCCCCGGGCCACGCTTATTCATTCCCAATAAAGAAACCCGTACAGCGTGACTAACTGCTGTGTTTTGATGCCAAATTGAACCAATTGCAATGAGGCACAATACGTGTTACGCAGCCTAGGGATTAAAATGAGGTGCGACATATAGTCAAAATCGATCAGCGTGCATATGAATCAAATTGAAAAACCTAGTAGTTACCAAAATGTTTTGTAATTATTTATTAAGGTATATTTTCACGATATCATTCATGTTTAGCATGAAAATCGTTTGTGCAATGTTACTGGATTAAACAGTACAGTTGCGAAAGCAGATACCTTTTGAACTGCCATAGCACCTTTCTAAAAAACTACGTGGATGAGAATAATTGTTTGATGAAGAGAAAAAATATTAATAGAATTCATTTTAACAAGATAAACTCAGAAACACTCAATGTCACTCATAAAATCATCACTTTCGGAATCGTTTTCGAATGGAACTATTATCACAGGTGCTACTTCGACATCGAGTAAGCGTTCTCGATCCCACCAATCCCTTACTAATTTTTCCGTATGTTCAACCGATATCTTCCAATATTCCTCCGTAATGTGGTCCAGTGCAGCTTCCCAAACCATCTCCACCGCATCAGATTTAAGGCCATTACCCACATATTTCTCACACTATGATTTAGCCCCAGCCCATATTAGTTCTATTGCATTGAACTGGCAATAGTATGGTGGTAGCCGTAATACCTCATGGCCATGCTCACGTAATATCCCATCCACGGTATACATTGTAGGTTTTTTTTATGGATGTTGCAATCGACAGAAGTTCTGATTTCAACATATTTTGTAACACATTTTGCTTATGTGATTCTAACCACTCAAAAATGTCAATTTTTCTCCAAGAAGAATTAGGCTGTTCATTTAATATTCTTGAATGATAAGAGGTATTGTCCAAAATAATTAAAGACGGTTCTTCTAAATTTGGTATCAACCGTTCTCTAAGCCACTTTTCGAACAAGTCACAATTCATGTTATCATGATAATCCAAACTTTTTGACTTTGAAGAAAATATCAAACTTGCTTCTGGAACGAGGCCTTTTGAAGAACCGGAATGTAATATAATGTACCGTTTTCCCGGACCTCATCCTCTTTTTCTTTTAACGCTCTTTACGGACTCATCCTGTCACGATTTTGAGACTCACTCCTATTCGAAAATATCCACGTTTCATCTAAAAACACAATTTGTCTTAATTAATTTTGAATTGTAATTTTCTGTAAATACTTTTAAAAACTGAACACGCTGACTTACAATTTGAGGCATTTCACATAAATATCTTCGGTTACAATCTTTTTTAAAGCCAAGTTTTTAATCAATTTTGACAACGCAGTAAGTCCAATTTCTAAAACACCTCGCTTTTTCAGAGAATCCTTCAAAACTGGAAGCGTCGCGTTTCTTTTCAATTTATATAAATCATAAATTACATTGCGTACTTCCATTTTGATACCATCTCTCAAATCTTCAGAATTTTTTCTTTTAAATTTTTTGGAAATTTTGGGGATTATATTATTCTTTTTCTCGTACACAATTTTCTGCACAGATCTCAAACTTACTCCCAGTGCTCTTGCTACTGTTTCCTGTATATTATTATTAGACGAACCTTCATTTCGTTTTTCAGTTTCGAAATAACTCAAAAGATTCAGTACCATTTTTTTTGCTTGCGGATGTAAGAAACCGGAGAATTGATTTTTATTCGCCATTTCACAAACTTCAAACTGTCAAATATACAGAACTGTCATCCCTTAATCAAAACAAAGCCGGTGAGTCTAAAAGTTTAGAGCCGCTGAAAAATATCAAAACATCTTCGTTTCGCATGTGAAAATCGTATATGTCTGTCTCATTTATCGTTGGGATTTTATTTGAAAGTGTTTGATTTAACACAATGGAAAAAGATAAAACTAGAAAGTTAGTCGGTCATTAAGTCTCACACCCGCACGTCAAGACCGATTTTGACCATACGCATTATACCTCATTGCGCTTAGCGTTTTAAGTTCATAGACTTTTTTTCTCGTTTGTTTCACAAGTAATGGAGAAACTTCATTTAAACTTTTTGTAGACCTGTTCAAGGAAAATGAAACTGTTCCTATACATTTTAAAGACTCGTTTCGTTTTCGAGTTTTTGGTGTTTTTATTAAAAAAGTAAAATTTTTATATATTTAAAAAAAAATTTATTTGAATTTCTTTAAAAATTTCACACCTCTACTTTTTAACCAATAAGATGCCTTAATTTTGACTAGTTACCATGGCAACTAAAAAAAAAATCCGGAAATTTTTTCGTGGCGCCACGATATTTAATTGGAATTTTTTTGACAGTTGAATGATCTACAACCATTAAATATTGTAGATATACCTGTGAATAATGCAAAATTTCTATAAGAATTAACATTATTATTTATTATTCGCTATAAAGTTTCATTAAACAGAAAACACAAATTTGTTTAATTATTATGCATTAACAATTTATATTTCAAAAAACGTAGGATCTACAAACATAGTAAGATTTTAATGTTGCTTGGTCTAACCCATCCTCTCTTCTTGATGGTGAATAGGAAGGTGACGAATTAATTAGATATCTGTGTTTTAAGACATATTTGTAATAATCTCTTTTGCGCAAAAGGCCATATTTACTTGACATCTGCAGCAGACTTTCTTGGATTTTTGTAAACAAACCATTCGACTCTAACGCTTCCTGGTCGTAATCTTCCATTGAATTCGTTAAATATATTAATTTTGGATGACATATTTGCACTTGACTCAACTCTTTGCAGTATTTACATAAATTGTACTTTTCAAAGCATTTCATTTTTCTCAAATTGTTTAACGCAAATGCTTACAAGAAATGTTTTACATAAGAATACCTTTGTTTGCTGGTTTACTATACAGTAACTCAATGTAATTTACCAATATAAACCTCATCTGTCGAAAGCATGGCCGCCTATATCACCTATATCACCTACTGCAACAAACCATGTTAATATTATATTTTTTACATTAGAAGTGTTATGGATTACTTTAACAAAAAATACATTTCTACCACCTTTAGTAACCTAAAATTATTGAAGGGCGATAGACTGATCTAATACCCATCTGAGTTTTAGCATTTGGTGTAACTAAAGTTGGTAATATTTTTTATTTAACGAAACATGGTGAACTTGACAAGCAGTGAAATTAATTTAAAATGTCAGATTGGATTAATAATTTTTTTTTCAAATTATGGTGTGAAATTTTCTTACCGAATACCACGCAAGCTTAAATTATTCCTGGAAATTTTCTTTCTGGCACGAATATTTTATTCGTGCCCTCAAAAAAATTTCCGGAAATAATTTAAGCTCTTGTGATATTAAAAGTGAAAATTGGTTGAAAAATATCAGTTGGGATTGTAGTGAGGTACTTGATGCAATTTTAGTTTTTTCATTTCTTTCATCAGTACGGTCAATATTTCAATTTAAACTTTTTTTTAATAACTCCCGTACTATTGATATTATGAAAGAAATGTATAGAAATTTATTAAAGACTTTTTAGAGTCGCTCAGAAAAGATTTCATAATAGATTTGAAAAATAACATTCGTTCTTGAGTTATTTAATTTTTTTTCTTCAGATATTCCTGTTTTTCATCGTTTTCGGAAAAAGCGGTTATTTTCGGTCGTTCGTCTATTTAAGCTCTACCTACTGCATTTTTCAAATTTCAGTTTCATTCAGCGGTTTCTCCAAATTTTAGGTGTATGGATATTTCTTGGAAAAACCAGTATACAATTGTCCGATCCTTCCCAAAAACGACTGGTCTCTGCACGCCTAGCTGGAGTGTTTTTTTTATGCAAAATGTAAGCCAACAATTTATTCAGACCTGGACAGATAATCCAAGAAACGGAAACTCGAAAAAGAATACCGAAAAAGTCAAGAAAAGCCGTTTTTCCTTTTTATCGCCCGGTTCTAATTTCTGGTGTAGTTACAATGTGTAAAATTTAGAATCGATACCTCCAAGGGTTCGGAAAATATAACGTTTTGAAAATGTCCGACAAACAGAGTTACAGATGTTACTGAGACCACAGAAAAAACTGAATTGTAACCATAGTATACTACTTCTATGGTAGTCGTATAATAATATCAGTTATGTCAACAATTAGATCAACAAATATGTCATAATCTTACCATATCCCAATCAATGCTTTTGAAGAACTGGTGTCCAGTTATTTCAGTAAACGCTTCGTGGTTATGGCATCCTAAGCGATCAGCAGGATTTTTATTCAGGAATCCTTTGAGTACATTAGCTGCCTTCACACTTAAAGATCTAGGAATACGTATTGTTTTTTCTAATATCACTTGGAATAAATAGTCCTCAGTATTCTGATCTGGATTTTCGGATGCACCAGCTATATCAAATGGTGAACGTCCCGCCAACATTTCAAATAAAAGAACTCCTGAAATGAAAACAGTTATAACAATTATTAAAACATAAATACTAGGGGAAAATAGCAAAAACGAACTTTAGAATTTTTAAACCTGATCCTGTTTCCAGGATTTTCTTCAAGGAATGCAGAATCATTTACAGGCCATTCCGTTAATCTAGAATGCTATCTCAGAAACATGATATCCACCAAAGTGTGATTAGAAAAAATAAGAAAAAAGTTGGGTTCAGGACATCCAAAATTGGAATTAAAAAACTGTAATATCTACAAACGTTTTGAAACAAGTTGCAGAAAAAATTCAACATTCGATGGTAATAAATATCTAGTCAGAAAAACAATAATATGAAGAAGCAGTAAATAAAAATTTGAAACTCACGTAGAATCTTTTTGTTGTTTTACATTGAACATTACCTCAATTTTTGAAGTACTCACCAATAATCAATTTCAAAATATACTTTAATGTCAGAAGTTTTTCAACTCATCGACAAGGATTTTGAACTATAAATAAAAAAATAAATTGAAATTGTTATGTATTATAGACTGTAATGGTGAAACCATGTGCATCATTCATAACCTACTTCATTCTTCAATTTTTTTTAAACCGTAGTTTATTTTGCAACAGAAATTTTGTAATATGTCAGATATTATACTAGGGTAAAGGCACCAGTAATTGCCATTATAAGCAAGCATTTACATGAAGTAAATTGTAAAAAATATAAAACATGACTTTTCTTTTGTTTACACAAAATCATAGACTACGTTTATCTGGACGATCTCTATCCGCTTCAAATTCAATAGCATTGAGTCGAGTGAAACCACCCTTCAGTTTATATCGCAATATTTAAGTGGATCGAAGAATCCTATTCTTCAATCCGCTTGAAAAAAGCTCTTCACAGCAAAATGTCGAATTTCGTAACCTTAAATGTCTTGTGTTCTGCGAATTAAATCACGAATCGTTGTTCTGTGGATCTGCTCTCTTCTTTGGACCATACGTTTCTTTTCCTTATTATTATTTTGCTCTCCATTTTGAGAGAGACAATTGTCAATATAAACACTAATCTGAATTTGGCTACTTTTACCTGTCATTTGTCAATTTCAAACTCGTTTATCTCGTAATTTCACTCCTCTTCAAGGCGATCGGTTGGGTCCAATCCTATATTTTATGGAATTGACTTGAGTGATTCAATCCAATCCGAACACTGTATATATCGATTAGGGGAATCGGATCCAGTCAAGTCAAATCCATTTTGAGCGGATCCAAAGTTGTGAGATAAATGTAGTCACTGTATGTAGTAATGATTCACTGAGAGATATTAGTTGTAATATCTTACAAAACATGTGAATTTTTCTTAATATGAAATATTTTTTCATGTTAGTGAGAAGTACTAGTAATTGCCACAATCATATTTTAGAAAATCCAGTGGTTGCCACTGTAATTGGCCAGTGATTGCCAATGCCAAGTTTGGCATGTGCAAGTTAAAAGAACAGAAAAAAGAACACTGTAAATTGTATCTAATACACTTGTATTTTTTCAAATAAAATAAAAATTCGGTTAGGTATAACAAAAAAGTTATTACCTAAGTCTAATAAAAAAAATTAAACTTAAAAATCAACTTTTTTTTTAATTCGAATTTGAGACGATCGCCTGAATTAATTATTGTTGGAAATGGAAGTTTCTCTATAATTTGATTCAGACTGATAACACTGATATCAACTTCATTTAATTTAAACATTTTCCCATCATCGCATTTCTTTAAACCAACCACTTCTGCTTCATTGTTGGGTAGAAGGGCTTGAATTACGCACACTTACCTATATTCCCTTTTTTTTTTCCTGGAAAGGTCACTAATATATAATCATTTTCCTTATAGATAATAGATTTTCCAACTGATTCTTCTGAAATGTCTGAGAGTACATCATTATCACTCTCAGAAGCTTCTTATTCTTCAGGTGTACTAGAATCGGATGTGCTGTCTTTTCTTGACTTTGCTGTTTACTTATTTTTTAAATTTTATTTAAAGTCTGCTGTTTATTTTCTTTTTCTTGGAGTTTCATTTGCTTTTACTCCTCTCTTATTCTTTTTCGCTCTTCTTTCGCTTTCTCTTCATTTTTCTTTTTTTCTTCCTTTTGTACCATAAACTTTTTCCACTCTTTGGACGTCACTACAGATGGAATTTTCTCCAAGTTTCTCCTTCTCTTTGTCTTTTCTTTGACCTCTATTAAATGGAGTTCCAAGGCTTCAATTTGAATCTTCATTTAAAATTGGAGTTCGGTTATTACAAGATTGCACTGGGATATCAGGAGTCTTGAAAATCTCAATCAAATTATTTGTAATATTCTTTGGGGGGGGGGGGGGGGTAATTTCTTTGGAAAGTTCTGAAGTACTTGTCGGGGCGGTTAACTTGCTTTCATCCGATTCTAAAGTACTAGACAAATTCTGACGACTTGTTGAAGCAACAGGACTATTTTCAGTGACTTCTATACTTTCTATTGTGACTCTAGGGAGGATGTTGTTTTTAAAACCATGTTCCTTTTTTGCCTTAAGTCAAACATTAAAAAGTTCCAACCACTTATCTTCTCCATTCCATCTTTGATATACTCCATAAACAGCTTAAGAATATCAGGAAGAATTATCGTTTCTAAATATCCAAAATGTGTGAGGTTTTTTCGTTGCGCAGGCATAGCTTGAGGTGTGACTTCTGATTTGGTGGCTCTATCCTTCATGCATTTGGAATAATCTACAGCATCAGGTGACCAAGGAAACAGCCCACATCTTCTAAATCCATTAACAATGTGTTCCATTGTAACCCCATTTATGGCTTCACGAAACATTAACGGAAAGTTTATTTTATTTAGATTTTCAATATTGCTGTCCAATCGCCACTTATGAACAGTTTTTTTCCAATTCTCCTTTAATGGTTTAAAAATCGAAACGTCACATGGTTGTATTATGTGCCTTAGGGAATAACGCTACCAAAATAATTTTATGTTGTTCACAGAAATTGCTGAGGTGCAAAGTCAGGTGTGACTTGTGTCCGTCAATAAACAAGATAACAGGAAAAGTTATTTTATTTTTAACTAGCCAAGGATGGAAAACGTTAGCTAGTCATGTGGAACATTGGACACTAGTGGTCCCGGTAATCGAGAGTACAAAAACAAAAGAAAGGGCGGTAGTAAAGCACCGCTTACACTAACTGTAATAGCTACTGTTACAGATTCTTTTTCTGCCCCTTTTGCAATTTCATATATATTTTTTTCACCTCTAGGACCGATTACTTTGTTTGATTTCGGACATATTTGAAACGCCGACTCATCGCAATTGAAAATCTGTTCTGGACGATTTAAAGTGTCTTCTAGATTTTCATTTTTGAAAAAGGTACCAACTTCTTCAAACCATTTTCTAATTTGGTGTTCTGTTATTGAAGCTCTTGTGGTGGTCAAAGTTTCAGGAGTTCTGACAGCTACAGTGGGATTTATCTTAAAAAATTATTCTAACCATTTCCTACCAGGTTTGTCATTTACGAATGGATTCTTAAGTTGGGTGTTTTTCATTATTGTTTGAACTGTTGATAATAGATCATATTTATTGAGGGGAAAATCCCCTGCTTGAAATTGTGGTTATCCATTTTACAATAGCATTTTCCTCTGTTTTAGTTAAAACACTTGAAGGACCAATTTTTCGTTCCAGTGGTGTTTTTCCCAGAACTTTATTTTTTAACGTATTTCTTGGTACTTCATACATTTTCGCCGCAGTAGAATACGGCATTCCATTTCTACAAGCTGCAATAGCAGCCTCCATGCTTTCTTGTGAATATTGGAAGAAAGATTTCTTTACAAATTGTGAAAGGCTTTCGCGGCCATCGTTGAATGAATGATGGTTTTTCGGGTTTTTAGGCCGACGTTTATTTAGAGAAAATCTCGACGTTTCGCCAACACGAGTGGTTGGCATTTTCAAGAGAAATGTTTACAGCTTCTATCACTGAACACTACTTGTTTGGTATGCGTTGTCTCAGCCAGTATTTATGGTTCGACGTACTCGTACCTGCGTCCGGTGCCATCGTCCCTGCGTCGGGTACCCCCTCGGATTCATTAATTACCCGGTATGGTGTTATTACCGTCTTCTTGAGAACAGGTAGCCATGCTTTGTTCAATTGTAAAGGTTTCTTTGCTTTTTCTATTTTAGTATCATAAACCAAAAACATAAAAATTTGGAATTCTAGACTTTACTATCTCATTATATTCGGGGCTAACTGAATTATTTTAAAATTCACCAGTAATTGCCACTCGTGACCATTACTGGAACATTTAAAAAAATCCAGTAATTGCCACCCCCCTTTATAAAAAAAAGCACTAAAATTATCAAATGCTTATAAAATATGCATACTTGCAATTATATCCAAAATACAACGTTTCTTAACACATCTGACAAGAAAACATAACATACCGAAAACTGCCGTTACACTGAAAGATTTCTTTAGTATTATTTCTAGACATATATGGTTAGAAGAAAGATTACTGTACACATAAATTACACGTTTGGTGCAGATTTCACTTAAATATCCTTATTTCAGGTATTATAAATAGGAAGTGGCAATTACTGGTGTAGTGTCAATTACTGGTGCATTTGCCGTATATTGATATTTTAGATTTAATTACAAATGATAGAATAATATTATAAATCTCTTGGTGGGAAGAGATGTTTTACAGGAAAGTGTCTGCCAAAAATTTCGGGCTGGTATTGGGCGTAATTGGGACATGCGAATAGGATGTGATTAAGATCCGCCAACTAAAGATCGTCGCAAGAGCATGCAGAATTTACGTTCATGTCTATTCTTGCCAAATGAGAAGGTTCATTTTCATACAAGTGAAAGTGGTAGCGCAGAATCTTGAAACGTTGAAGTTGTCTATGTGGAGGATGCTTATTGGGAGTGTGAGGTGTAACGATTTTTATTTTTGCTGACAAATTCCCCAATCTCGTGTTTCACATTTAGCGCCTTTAGCCTCCTACATAAGAAACATATATCGCCAGATGGCAGTGCGTGTTCTCCCGATGGAATAAATACAAACTCCGCCTCACTTATAACTTGGCGATTCGCGTAAGATACAGGTCCGAATTAGATAATTCAGTGCTCGTTGTTCCAAATTACAAATCTAGATTGAAACCTGTTTGTTTTCGTGGTAATCTGAAAGTTTGCATGAACATTTCAAATTGTTAAAATTGTTATTACCGTCAACCGATTGCACCCATACGCGCAACCCTCGGAAGTCTTCAAAAGACTTGTGTGAGCTAGGGATATGATTAAATATAATGGAATCCAGTCACACAATGTATCAAGAATTGTTAAGAAGAATTATACCGCAAAATGAAATGGCGTCTGAAATATCAGATAAAAGGTATTGTCAAATAAAACATGACAAGCATGCAGCACAAAATAACTATATAACGCTGACGTAAACAATATATTCTATTATTTTTTTAAAATGTATCGGACCAGAATTACTTTTTTCTACGACCATTAAGAAAAATGAACATTTCAATTGCGTCTACCAAGTTGTAACACCGATTTTCATTTCCCACGGGCTAGCTGTATAGAAATATTTCATTTCCTACGACTTTCATGAACTACTAGACTGTTATTATAGGTAGGTATTAACGAATTTTATGAACATAAATAATATCGAATCAAGTTTGTTTACGTCTGTCTGATAATTTGACATTTCACATCAGTAGATAATTACAAAATTCGATTGAAAAAATTAAGTTATTAAAAATGATTAGCGATAGTGAGAATGATTTAACAATCAAATTAATAAATTTATATCAGAAGCTCCTGATAATGCCTATCTTCTGACAAAGGTATGATTTTCTTTTCATAAAACCAGAATAATTTCAATAAAAAGTTTGATTACAATCGGATTCTATATTTTTGAATAGTTGACAGATACTTTCTATATAGCAGTTAATTTGAACAAATTATTATGTGCTCTAGTAATAACGAGTGTTGAATCAGATGACACATGGACTTTGGATGGTGGGAGCGAGGGTTCAAATCCACGCAGCCACATTTTTTTTTTATTTTATGAAATCGATTAGTGTTTGATTTTTATAATAATTTTCACGACGTATGTAGGTACGTGTACAAAAAGAAAAATAGATGTTTCAACGAGTGAAGAAAGAAAAAATTATCTAAACCACGTAAAAATGACGGCAGGAGAGTTTATGATAAAAAGGATATACCCACTCGTGGGAAATGTATGTCATTTCATGCTCATTGTACAATATACTATTCTGTCAAAATTCAGGAATTCAAGATGGCGGGCGAGTTTTGTGATTTATGGTCCAATTCTATATAAGAATGGAATTTTGTGATTGGAGATAATAAGTTTTTCATCAAATTTATATAATTCAAAATGGCAGATCCAAGATGGATTTGATTTATTTTGTTTAAACTTACTATTTAGGTGTAAATGAATGCATTAATTTGAATTGATTCGAAAATATAAAATCAGATGTGGAATCATGAATAAAAAATTCAGATTTTGACTTTCAAGTTAGTTATTGAAAATAGTGACCAATAAGATCTGATCGCAATTTTCTTGAAAACTATTTTATAGATTTAAATGTTTTTTTTTGCAGGTAAGGTCTATAGTTTAGGTACGTATGTCTTATTCCATATAAAGGGTGAAAAAATATAGGACTCGTATCACCCGTGAAACATTCAATTCAACTGATGTGAATTAATACAACTGTTAAAAATAAATGAAACAATGTTTTAGCTAGATGTTTTATTCTAATATACCTGAATATTAAAAAAATTTGCTATTTCTTTCTTTTTTTAATTTCTTTCTCTACCCTCAACATTAGAAGCACATATCCCTAATTCTCATTACTCTAGAAAGATGCCCGTCCAAAATTTCAGGTGGAATGCAATTTACATAAAATGTTTTCAGCTTTGGAAGCATTATTGATTCTCAGACACAAACGTCTCTGTGTATTATTTTTACGTTGAAATCATATTTCTCGTATATATAACTAAATCCCAATATTTTCTTCTGATTATATTGAGATGTCCTTGGATTTGATAAAAATAATTTTGATCGTTCTTCAACATAGAATCATTAATGAAAATAAAAAATGGAGTGAATAAATTCGAATGATTACGATTCTCGATATAAATGCCGCCAAAGAAACAAAAAAGCCATAACAATCACCTGGTATTAAGTCAATGTTTCGTTTGTTTACCTTGCCGCTTTTCAACTTCAAAGGAACATCAAAAACACTGCGCCGCCCAAATAAACCATTTTATTGGAAACCAATGTAGAACGAAGTTGCCGATATTGGAGTCACAAGAACAAGTTTTTTAGTAATATGCGTAAAAATATGCCACTAACTCCGAAATCCTCGGTAAATATCCCTGACGAAGTGGAGAGTGTATTTCCTGATAAATATAAATGAAATAATTTTATAAGACAGTATTTTATTAAAATGCACTGAAAACGAATATTTTCTTTTGATCATTCGTAAAATATGTCACATTGAATTATTTAGTTTTGAAAAACTCATCTCCTATTCCAAAAACTCCTAGATACAAATTTTGAATAGAATCTGACCCTTAATCTCGGTGCCGCCATCTTGAATTTTTTTATTTTGACAAAAAAGTCAAAATCACCGATCCAAAGAACCCCTACATTCTAATTTTGAACGAAATCGGACAATAATTATTCGTCCACCGTTTTGTAGCTGTCGTTTCGAATTATCAAACATTGACAAAAAAATCATGATCTCCGACCACAAAAATCCCTATACCAACTGAAAATTTTGGAGCCGCTACGATGAATTATCAAAAAAAAATATATTATGACATCCCAAACCCAAAAGCTTCTATATACCAATTTTGAATGGAATTGTATCAGAAGTCACGAAACTCGTCCAACATTCTGGAGCCACCTGCGCCTCTTGGTTTTTCCTTATATAAAAATGTTATGGAGTATTGTCGCCCAAGTGATGAACACATGTTGAAAAAAATTAATTGTAAAAGTTATAATATTCCATAATTTCGATCGACCCGAATGAGATTTATTTTTTCCCATTTCCAATCCGACCCTGTGCCAGATGTCAAACTGGCTATATGATACTCTCTCTTTTCCTCACCAGTCGTGTGAGAGGAGCAACCTGATGGGCGTGTCATTTAAAAGAAATTCAGTTCCATTTCTGAATCCAGAATTGTAAGTAATAATTAGTTTTCACTGGTCGACGGCTGAACCAAACCTTTATAAGTTGACTTTGATAAAGCTGGATATTTCTAATTTGAAATGGAATAAAGCAAGGAAACCCAATTCGCGAAAACAACATATTTTAGTAAAATCATTCACAAAAAACGAATACACCCAGGAGAAAAATGAAAAAGTCATTTAAAGTGAATAATAGACTTCGATACTGAAATGAAACAACACCAAAATATTCGTTCATTTTGATGATGGAACTGAAAGAAAATGCCCAAAAATGGGGGAAAATATCCTTTTCATTAATTTAAAACTCAAGGAATATTTTTTTCATCATTTTTATCACTATACAATCATACAACCCTTCACCACTCAGAAAAAAATCGTTTCTGACACCCCTTTTTTCAGGGATGAAGACCCTTAACGTATGCGACTGAGAAGTCAGACAGTGTGACCGTTGGATTGAACATCAGCTTGTGAAATTTTTACTGAATCACTAATCTTCTCTGAAGTTGCAGCAACTGCCAGTGGGGGGCTATCCTACGTTTTCAGAATTGGTTAGTGAAATTTTCAATCGATATACTGTATATTGCGCTCATTGAGTTATTACTGTATAGTTTGATGTTGACTAATTTCTTGCAACCCAAAAAATGCCTGCTTAGTTGAAGTGGCATGGTTTTCCTGAGATTCCGCAAGTATAGCTGGGTTTGGAGAAGATTCAAGAATGATATTGCATACATTCAATTTCTTTCATTCAACCTTTTCCGCACCAATTAGGGTTTGTGAGAGCAATGTTGGCACCAGATGAATGGAACGGTTGGATGTACATTCTTATGAATAATTCTATGATTCGCTTCATTATTATTATTATGACGACTGTCGAGAAGAAGGAGTAAAATTTCCATTACTTTTTCTATACCCTAAATGAAAATACCTTTAAAATAATTGTTGACGTTTAGAACTTCGATTCGGTGCAGCAATTCCTCTAAGAGTGTTTATGAGGAAGTAAGTATTATTATTATTCCGTGGTGGTCGGCTGGTAAAAGCGTACGCCTCGCAAGCGTGGGGTCGTGAGTTCGATCCACCGATTCACCGGTCTCGTGCATGGCATCACACGTTAAAAGGTAAGGGCTGCGTCTTCCCTAGCTCACACAAGTCTCTCGAAGACTTCCGAGGGTTGCGCGTAGGGGTGCAATCGGTTGACGGAAATAACAATTTTAACAACAACAACAACAACAATTAGGAATATCCCAGTGAGGCCCTGTCTCCGAAGCTCTGATATAACCGGAATGCGCGCCCCAATAACTCCCCACGTCCGTGGGGTGACTATCGAGTCCGAGAATCATGTGCAGACGAAGAGAACCGAGGATGACGACCATCTGACTTTCAGGTTCGAGAGCAGTGTGTCTGTCCATCATTCCACCAAGGACCCCCATGATCAGAACCATACTTTCAACCGAATGGTTAGGTAAAGCCTGCGGAGTTTAAAGAATAGATCTCGATATTTAGTCCGTTTTTCCTTCTCTTCTCGGAAGATGTTCGTTTCGCCAGGAGCCGAAAAAACTCTATGACGAAAATCGTCTTACTTTGATGGTCAAGGGGGCTACATGCTTATTGCCTTGTATTTGCCTGAGAGTGGGGAATCTCATTCTCCACAACGGACTTCACCGGTGTACAATCTATACCGTACGAGTGTCAACTCTCGTAGCGCCGCGTTATATTATGCCTGTGGATATAGGCTGAGACCGCATAAACTGGAAAAGCTGACAGCAAATGCATTATGGTATCAGCCATGGACCTATAAAGTATTGTACTGGACTAAGCTGTTTACATCCTGGTTTGAAGTCGTGTTTTCCACAATCTCTAGTCGTGATATTGAGTTGGGCGTTTTCACATCGCGTAGGTAATCAACGCTGTCGAATATCAATGTTTGTTTCCACAAAGTAAACTTCTGACAGTTCTGTCATGTTCTGTCATTGATTTTTTGTGGGATTATTGCTGAAATAGTGGTTTTTGAACTCATTCGTGATATATAGTAACAGTACAATAGTAAGAGAATCATAATGGTGCAATCTTGTTGGGTTTGCAAACAATCCATGTGTTCAAACCCGAATATCAGATTACATTCGTAAGTACCATAGGCGTTACAGTGGGTATCAATCTGTTTTCGCCGAATAAAATGATTCATTAAAACAAAAAGGTTGCCAAAAAGTCCAAGAAATGTCTATTCAAATTTTGATTTATCTTCAGGTTTCCAGCTGATGTCACGTCACAGTAAAAGCGGCTTGGTTGAAAGAGTTGGGGATGAAATGTTCAACTGAATGTGTTCCAAAGTCTATTAGGATTTGTTCCATTTATTTCAAAGACGCAGCATTCGAGATTAACCCAAGTGGAAGAATATTTTTGAAGAAAAGGGTTCTTCCTTTATTATATGATGAATGGTATATCCCAAGAAATTCAGCTGCTTCAACTTCAGGGTAATTATTATCAGCCGTCAGAATTGTTATTTTCTATGAGTTATTTCAAATAATAACAGTGATTTGTATAAAAAAAAATATATTACATATTTTCAGATTGAACGATCTCAGCAAGAAAAAATCAACTGGTTCCACTGAAATAGCCCTAGGTACAGATTCTGAAGAAATTGTTGATAACCAGTCCCCCACTGAAGAGGTGAGGACAAATTGAGAATTTTTAACTCAAATTTCGCAACTGAGTTTTCATCCACTTCAGGTTGTTTGGCTTTGAAATACTGACGATCTGACAGATATTATTTAGGTCAATTTCATATTTTCTGGTTTGAAAAACAGGACAGAATGCCGTGATTTTTCGAAAGAAAAAGTGAGTAGTATTAGTTGGTAGCAGTATCAAATCTATCTAATATATCTAATATCTTTAAAAGCAATTCTTGTATATTGATATATTTATTTTGGCTATCTCGGAAACAGCTAAATATTTGGATCAAAATTTTTATTCAGATAAGGTTTTAGTTTTTAAGCTCCTCCATACAGGCGATTTTCATGAAGAAACTCGATTCCACTAATAATAATAATGATGATGTGAATTTTTAAATTCTATTTTCACCCACTTCCAATTATCATAATCTGAGATTTGGCCACATATCAAGGACCGACGATAATACAACAATTTCCTACTATTAATGTAATAAAAAAAAAGATAATAATAATAATTCAACTTTCACCCTTTATTAATCCTCCGAATTATCTAATATTTTTCAAAAATTTCCAGAACCAACGACAATACAAGAATTTTATGATAATAATGCACCTAATAATAATAATAATGATGAGAATTTTCGAATTTGATTTCAATCGTCCGTATGATCTGAAATTGGGCACACATAAACCGATGGCAACACAAGGACTTAATTATAAAAGTTTAATGATAATGATAATACAGATAATGACGTGAATTTTTTATTCAATATCCACCCACTTCTAATCATCTGAAAATTTGGCATACTTACCAAGGACCGAAAATAATATAAGAATTTTATTATATCAATGTTTTATTGATAATAATAATAATGAGAAATTCTGAACTCAATTTCCACCCACTTCCAATCCTCTGAATAATCTTAAATTTAGCACACACATCAAGAACTGACGACAATACAAGAATTCCATAATATCAATGTGATAATAATAATAATGATTAGAATTTTTAAATGCTGCTTTACATCAGTACACGTACTTTGTCACTGCAAAGGCTCTAAACGATTTCGAAGGGCACACACAATATGTCTGAAATGGTCGCAGTGTAAAGGCTTTTAGCGCGGAAGCCCAAAATGAATCTAAGCTAATCTAATCTAGTAAAGATATCTTCAAGCAAAGTTTAAGGGAACACAAGTTGATGCCATGCAGGGCAGCAACAAGGCCTTCATTGACTGCAGAACATTGCAGATCACGGCTTGATTTTGCTCGTGCACACCCTCATTGGCGGGAAGCTGAATGATGTCGAGTGCTCTTCACTGATGAGTCAATATTCTGTTCCATGACCAGTAACATACGAATGCGGTTCTACAGACGTATAGGAGAACGCTACAATCAATGTAACACTCTGTAAATCATTGCTTTTGGCGGAGGATCGGTAATGATTTGGAGTTGTATGAATTTGGAGGCACGTATGAAACTGGTAGTCATTTATGAAGCGAATTTGACAACAGTATGTATGCGAATTTCTGAGCCCCATGTTGTCTGTTCTTTTGCTCCATTCATTGGTGAAGAATTGATATGATTGCACGACCATACGAGACCACACGGCCCGCCAGTATTTCCGGGCGATCTTGCCCGCGAGAAGTCCTGATACGAACCCCATCGAACATATATATATATATATATATATATATATATATATATATATATATATATATATATATATGTTCGATGGGGTTCGTATCAGGACTTCTCGCGGGCAAGATCGCCCGGAAATACTGGCGGGCCGTGTGGTCTCGTATGGTCGTGCAATCATATCAATTCTTCACCAATCATATATATATATATATATATATATATATATATATATATATATATATATATATATATATATATAAATATATATATATATATATATATAAATATATATATATATATATATGATATTCTTGGGAGATGAATTAGAGCCCTGCAGCAGCCCAAAGTTACTTTGAATGAGTTGAGGGACAGTTTAGTGAATTTGGGAGACATAATTGAATAAGGACTCTGATATTTATGATATTTATGAGTGTGAACGTCAGAAGGTGAAGGTGTTTGTGTGAGCTCTCTCGATTATACCCCAGTTGTACCTGTCCCAGTTATCCTAGAAAGCTCAGATTTGTTTCCAGTATAGCGTTCATAGGAAGGGACCACACAACCTTTAGGTGAGCTTGTAGTTACCCAACATCATCTCACAATTACGGTTATATGTGTTGATTTTCCGCCAAACATCCGAAAGATAAAAACGTTTATATATGAAAAAGAATAATCCTACTGATAAAACTTAGGAGTTGCAAAAACTGGTGCACTCTTCTCGTTAGGAAATTAGTACGGGAGATTGCTTGCATATTCGTTAATAATCTCACTCATGTCGGAGGTTAAACAGAGTCCGGGTAACTAAAAGGTTATAGAACTACTTGTGAACTTAGACAAAACAAATGACACACTAAGAGAAATAAAAAATGAATTGGCAGGTGTTAATGATAGATTAACAGTTTTGGAGGAGGCAAATACCAAGCTTTCGAGCCAAGTCAAGTCACTAGACTATAGATTACGCAGAAATAATCTGGTTGTTTTTGGATTAGAAACCACAGAAATATACGGGGCGTAATCTGATCTGAGCAGCAGCTTAGAAATAAGTCTGGGTGAATCAGATCTCAATAATATCTACTTCATACCTAATAAAAGTGGTGCAAATGTTCTGAAAATCGAATTACGGTCTTACCTCAAGAAGATTGAGATTTTCCAAAACTTATACAAACTCAAGGGAAAATGAATTTTTATTGCTAACGGCCTAAGCCGGGAAGACCAAGTGGTTCACAAAGCACTGAGAAGTCATTTGAACAATGCCAAAAAAAATAGGGTTAGAGGCTACTATTCGTAATAACCAGTTGGCCATAAATGGAAATTACTATTCTCTCGAGGACCTTAACTCAAATTCCGATTTTCTGAGTGGACTTTCAAAAAATACCAACTCCAACAAGAGGAAAGAAATCTTGCCACCTGAACAGTTTCACACCAAGAAGACGCTGAGACCCCGCCAAAACTCCAGCCGAAGGGACTGAATTTGTATTGCTTTCTACTTATATTACTTATTTTTCTCTTGTCTTTTTTCAATGTATCAATCATATTAATTTTTATTTTTTTTTAATTTATTTACTTTTTTATTCCTCATTCCCAGATTGCATCAAAGAAATGTTATTTGTAAAAAATTTCAATCAAATCACCGGTACTAATCTAGATATAAGCATCAGTAACTTTTTATAAGTTTTTCAGAGTACCGTTTATTTTGCTTTTTTTTTCTCGCCTGCTGAAGTTACTTCTTAGTTTCTTGTCGAATCATTGTAACCTCTCTTTGTCCCATGAGCTGTTTGAAATTCACTTGCCTGAACGTAAGATCTATTTTCACTGGCTATGACAAACTTGTGGATTATGTTTGCGTGGAAAAGATTGATATAATTGGTTTAAGTGAAACGTGGTTGGACTCAAACACGGATTCTAATAAAATCGGTATAATGTCCTACAATTTAAAAAGAGCAGATAGGTCGAGTATGGGTGGAGGTGTAGCTTTTTTCATTAATTCGAATATTTCCTATAAAAATATCTTTTCGAAAGTTAGTGCTAACTTAGAACAGTTGTGGATCTCCTTTAAACTACGAGGTAAAACTTTTATTTACGGAATCTTATATCGTCCTCCAAGTGGAAACATTCTACAAAGCCTGGATGAATTAGATGAAACCATCTCAAATCTAATGCCAACATGTGACTTTTTTCTATTAGCTGGAGATTTAAATATTGATTTACAAAAAAATGACCGACAGTCCTCTCTGCTAAAAAAAATTTTGAAGGCATATGATTTGAAACAACTTGTGGATGAACTGACACGCATAACAAATCACTCTCAGACTGTTAGATGTTTTGATAGTATCGGATGAGAAAAAAGTATCATCAGTTAATGTATCTGACGTTGGTATATCTGATCATTTTGCTGTTACCTGTTTGATCAAAGACAGTAAACTCGTAAATAAAGTGAAAAATATCCATTGGGATGACATATATAACATGTTCGATGTTAACGACATGCTTTCCTTCTTCAATTCAAAAGTAATAGAACTATTCGAAAATCATGCACCTGTTCGAGAGGTAAGAGTCACAAAACCCCCAGCTCCATGGCTGACATATAATATAAAAAAGATAGTCTCGCTTAGAAATCGGGCATTTGATAAATATAAAAAAAACTCGTTCAAATATTGACTGGAATTATTACAAGGAACTGAGAAATTTCACTACTGGTGCAATACGTCGGGAAAAAAAGGCATATTTAGATCATGTACTTTCACGTAAAAACTCAAAATCTACTTGGGACGCTCTTCGATCGCTTGATCTGCTACGGAAAACAAACATGTCTGAAATACCATTCAACTTGAAAGATAAAGATCTTATAAATAACCATTTTATAAATATTCCACAGTTAGAACCATCGGAATCACAGCTGTTACTTCTCGAAAATTATAAAAAAGATCCTATCACAGATGTTTCCTTCACATTCTCACTTGTTTCTGAAGAGACGGTGAGAAAGTACATTCATGGTATCAAAAGCAATGCTACAGGTACAGATATGATTTCCCTATGTATGCTCTGTTTGGTAGGTGACCACGTTCTCAAACATATCACATATATAATAAATTCCATTTTAACTACTGGAGTATTTCCTAATGCCTGGAAAGAAGCCTTGGTCATTCCCCTGCCCAAATGTAACTCACCATTAGACCTGTCAGATCTGCGTCCCATTAGCATTCTACCTGCCCTATCCAAGATCGTCGAAAAAGCAATGAAAGAACAAATAACAGACTTCGCTTATGGAAATAACATCATAACTTCAGTACAGTCCGGCTTCAGACAACAGCACAGTACCACTACCGCTCTGCTCCATATTTCTGACGATATTTTCAGAGCTACTGATGAAGGAAAATTGTCCAGTTTAGTATTACTGGACTACAGTAAGGCCCTTGATAATTTAGATCAAAATATACTCTGCAAAAAACTTGTTTATTTTGGTTTCAGCGATACGGCAAAATGTCTAATTGCGGATTATTTAAGTGATCGTAGTCAAAGTGTTATTCTAGACGGAGAGGTGTCCAGGCCTGTAAGGGTGTCTAAGGAGGTACCCCAGGGATCTATTCTGGGACCTTTACTGTTTTCTTTGTATATTTCGGACTTTTATAAATCAGTCACAACATGTACATCACTACGCAGACGATACACAGATATACTTCTCCTTCCACGGCCATTGTTTACAAGAGGCTCAACGCAATATCAACAGCGATCTTAAATCTATACTAGACATCTCTTCTGCGCATAAATTGAAACTCAACGCAAAAAAATCGGTAGTATTGTTTTTTCGAGCTAAAAAAATTAGGAAAACTGCACTAGAAACTTTCGAAGTAAAAATCGGAAATTACAAATTGCCATTATTGGAAGAAAATAAGAATCTTGGAGTTTTCTTTGATTCAGAATTAAGATTCACAAGACATGTAAGCTATCTGTGTCAAAGCTCATATAACACTTTGAGGCAATTGTACCCAAATCGCGATATTCTTTCTACATAATTGAAAATGAAATTGTGCGAATCACTGATTTTTTCAAAAATTGCATACTGTGATAGTATTTACGGACCTGCTCTCTTGCAGACTGACGCTCATCGCCTACAACGTATACAAAACTCATGTCTGAGACTTTGTTATGGCATTCGCAAATACGATCATATCTCAACTCAAATGAAAAAGTCAGGTTGGCTTAGGCTAGAGAACCTCAGAAAGCTGCACCTCATAACACTCACACATAAAATCTTAATTTCCAAAAAACCAGTATACCTTTTCAAAAAACTCTCTACTTTCTCTTCTCTGAATAGGTCTGAGACTCGTAATAATAATCTACTCGTTATTCCCAAACACCGGTCTGCCCTTTCTACCCGCAGTTTTTCATATAATGCTCCAAAGTTATATAATCAACTGCCCAGTGACTTTAGATCTTACACTCTTTCAAATTTTAAAAAAGGTTGAAGGTCCAATTAAGTATGAAAAAATAAGCATAAAAATAAACTATTACCTCAGCTATTTACATGGTAATAACGAATTTCGAACCAAACTCATTGTGTACCTTCTGATTAACTTTTGGAATCAATATCATTTATGTTAAGGTTGAGTTGAAAAACAGCACCTGCTGATACTTCGCCTGTTCATCATCTTTTCTTTTCTTCGCGTATTTTAATCGTAGGTATTTTTTATTTTTATTTTTTTATATTTGATCTGATGATGAATAAAGTCGATTTATTATTATATATATATTATTATTATTATATTGGGTATAACAGGGTATAAATCATTTCAGAATAGAAAACAATTTTTATTTTATTGTTGTTTTTGTGAAACTCTGTACGTACTTGATTTTTGATATCTTCTAGAAAAAAATGTTAGTTTGATTATCTGTATTGTGAATTTTTTTTTTTTTATTAGGCTATTCGCATCAGCCAATCGGCTATTAGCAGCCAAATTTTAACAATAAGTACATTAATCATAATATTCATATTTTGAACAGGATATTTGATTCTCGGAGGAATGAAATGATATTGTCTGTGGTGCAGTTGTTGAAGATTTTGCTTAGATCACTAGGTATTCCGTTATTTAGTCTTTCTACTTCGAAAAGAGGACACTCCACTAAAATATGTTTTATGGTTATTGGCACTTCACATGCAAAACATTCCGGTTGAGGTTCCTTTGTCATCAGGTGTTCGTGTGTTAGACGCGTGTGGCCGAGTCGAAGTCGAGTGATGACTACTTGATGGAAGCGGTTGGTTGATGTGTTCGGCCATGGTTGGAAAGTTGGTTTGATCTCTTTCAGTTTAGAGACTTTCGTTTGCCATTTATGGTTCCATAAGTCAACTATTTTAGAATGGAAGTAGGGCTTCAAATCTGCTGCTAGTGTTCTCATACAGGGAATGAGTGTTGGGTTGTCTACGGCCTCGCGCGCGTGTTTGTCGACTAGTTCATTTCCGCTTATACCAGTATGAGAGGGAACCCATAAAAAAGTTACTGAATGGTTGGTACTGAGTAGCTTCAATTCTTCTTTTATCAATTTTCCCAGGGGGTGGTGAGTATATGTTTTTGATATAAGGTGTAGAGAGTTGAGAGAGTCGGTTATGATCAGAAAGTTCCTTCTAGATGTTGTTGTTATGTGACAGAGAGCCTTGTAGATTGCATAGAGTTCTCCAGTGAGGATGGTAGCGGTATCGGGTAGTCTGTATTCCTTCATCGTTTCGGTTGTGACGAATGCGCAAGCCACGCCACTGTTTGTCTTGGATGCATCGGTGAAGATTTGTTGATGTGAGGGATACTGGGATATTATGGATTGGTAAGTTGCTTGGATAAGTTGCGTATTTGTTTCATTTTTGTTTAAGGAGAGTAATTGTATATTTAACGATGGTGGGGAAATGAGCCAAGGTGGAGTTCTGTGTGCATTAGAGGAATGGGTTGGGGGTATTTCTTGGAGTTGGATGAGATTGAGAGAACGTTTATTTCTTTCGCAGAAAGGGAGGTGTAGTTTTGCATTTTGACTAATTGGAAAGTACCTGATTTGATGAGTGTCATGATCTTGACGTTTTGCTGCATAGGATAAACTCAGTTCTTGTCTTCTCAGGTTCAAAGGAAGCTCACCAAGTTCGCAGAGTAGACTATCAATAGGAGTTGTTCTGTAAGCACCAGAGATAATACGGAGTGCGTTGTTGTGGATTGTGTTCAAGACTTTTAGAGTAGTGGTGGAAGCTGATGAATAGGATATGCAGCCGTAGTCTAACTTCGAGCGGATTAATGTCCTGTATAATGTCAGTAGCGTTTTGGCATCTGCACCCCACTGTTTGTTCGCAAGACATCTAAGAAGATTCAATCTTTTTTGGCATGTTAGTGATAGGTTTCGAATATGTGATTTCCAGGTGAGAGATTGGTCGAATATTAATCCTAAGTATTTTATTTCTGTAGTGTAGGATAATATTTGGTCTTTGAGTTTTAAGATTGGTAGGTCCTGAAGTTGCGTTGGTCGTTTAGTGAAAACAATGCATTTTGTTTTTTCTGAGGAGAATCTAAATCCGCTTCTCGTGAACCAGGAATCAAGTTTTGCTAGTTCTTGTTGTAAGAGGCAGGCCATGCTTTGGACATTTCTACCCTTAATGAAAATAATAAGGTCATCGGCAAAAAGTCTCGCTTGGACTGGTTTTTGAAGGGTTTTGAGTATATCATTGATTCCTATGAGAAATAGAGTGGGACTTATCACAGAACCTTGCGGAGTACCGTTTTGTTGATATTGAACGGAAGACAGAGTGCCGTTTACTTTCACTTGGAAATGTCCATTTGAAAGGAAATTCTGAATGAAGGCTAACATGTTGCCTTGATATCCCCAGGACTCCAAGGTCTTGATTATTTTGTGATGCCACGCCATGTCGAAAGCCTTACACAAGTCGAAATAGATTGCCATACACTTCTGGTTGTTAGAAAAAGCTTCGTTGATGTTTGTTTCAAGATCAACAAGGTTGTCCGTTGTGGACTTTAAGGGACGGAAGCCCGCCTGTTCCATGATCAATTGGTTGGTCTCCTCCAAGTTCCATATGAGACGTTTGTTGATGATTTTCTCAAGCAGTTTACATAGAGCACAGGTAAGAGCTATCGGTCGATAAGAATCTACTTCGTTTGGTGGTTTCATCGATTTCAATATTGGGATTATATTAGCTGATTTCCATAATTTCGGAAATGTATGCTGTATCCAGATTATGTTGAAGAATTCAAGTATAAAGTCGAGGGATTCTTCAGGTAGGTGTTTCAGAAATGAGGCAGGTATGTCGTCGGGTCCAGCGGATGTATCTTTTAACGTGGATAAGGCTTCAAGTAATTCGGCTTTGGAAATTGGTGCATTGATGGGATCAGTATTTGGTACTATTTGTAGTGAAGTCTGTTCTTCCTTTTCTTTATATGCTAAGAAGTCGTGATCATAGTTGCAATTTGCTGACATTTTGCTGAAGTTTGTGGCCAGCTCTTCAGAAATATGAGATGGGTTGGTAATTGTCTTTCCTTGGTATTTTAGTTCTTGTATGCCATGATGAGTGCCTGCGCCAGTAATTTTCTTAACTTTTCTCCAAATTTTAGTGAGTGGAGTGTTTGTGTTTATACTTCGCACATATTTACACCAAGAATTACCCTTGGCTTTGTTGGTTACTTTTTTGACAATCGCTCTTTTTCTTTTTAAGTCAATCAGATTGTGCTGTTGTAGCGTTTGAAGGTATTCAGGGCTTTTTTGCTCTCCTTTATTGCAATTTCACATTCAGGGTTCCACCATGGTACTATTCTGACTTTGTCGATGAATTTCGTTTTACCCACTGCCTGAGAAGCTGATTGTATTAAGATTTCATTGAACTATGAAAGGATGTTATCTACGGAATTGTTCATTGGTATGGTAGATATTCTTGTTCTAATAAGCTCTTGAAAGAGATCCCAGTTAGCTGTCTCCAGTTTCCATTTTGGTTCAGGTATATGAGTACTTCTGGTGTAACTAGTGTTGGTGATTATAATTGGATAATGATCGCTCCCATATAGATCTTCGGCAACTGACCATGTATGATTAACTAGAATAGACGGACTACAAAGGGAAAGATCGATGGCTGACGCAGTACCTGAGGATAAGTTGAAATGTGTGTTGGAACCATTATTTAAAAATGCAAGATTCAAACTGTTTATTATGTTTGCAATTTTTCTTCCCATAGGTGTAGTTTTCGTCGATCCCCAGATAGTGTTGTGACCATTAAAATCTCCCAAAATCATTTTAGGTGAAGGAATTTGATCGATTAGGTTTTGGAGATCATTTTCCTTTATATCACAGTTTGGAGGGATATATATACTACAAAGATGAATTTTTTGTGATGTGCCAATTTCTACTGCAACGGCTTCTAAGGTTGTGTTTAGTAAGATCTGTTTCGAAATTAAGTGAGACTTCAGGTAGATGGCGACCCCTCCCGATGCGTGATCTCTGTCTGTACGATTTTTGTGGTATATATTGTACGAGTTCAGGTTTTGGTAATGAGTGTTCTTGAAATTTGTTTCCTGTATACAAATAGCATCAGGTGAATGTTGGTTAATGAGAATTTGGAGCATTGGTAGTCGGATTCGGAATCCGTTGAGATTCCATTGCATAATTGTTCTGAACATTTTACTGACTTCAGATGAGAAAGATTACATGTTAATAAGTGGAAGAATCGCTTTCGGTGTCGACGGTACCTGTAGCAATTTGCTTCAGTAGTTTGGTCTTCAATTTGGTGTATCTAGTTTTGATTTTCCGTTCTGTTAGTTGAGGTCGAATCTCTTCAAGCATTGTAATAATTTTGAGTGGTTCATTGGTGTAGTCCTTGATGAGAGCTAGTAGATCTTTAGATTTATAGGAGTTTTCAAGGAAATTTTCTAGCTGTTGGCTGTTGAGTGGATATTGCGGAGAGTGGTTATCAATGAATTCCTTAATACTTTCAGGGATTCTATAGTTCTGGTCTGATTGGTTCTTTTCAGTTTTGTGTTTTTTCGGGTGGTTGTTTGATGGTGTTGCAAAAATTGTTTCGGTGTCCTCTGAGGTGGGTGTCAATATATCCGAGACGCTCCGTTTGTGTGCCGTAGTATCTGTTGGTAATGCTTGGAAAGGGTCTTGGGTGGTATTATTCACAGAAGGTACTTCCTCTTGGGTAGTTATTGGTGGGAATTTAGTAATATCGATTGTTTTTGGTGCGATAATTTGTGATGGATGTGGAGTATGGATTATTGCTTGTGTGATAATTGTATTGGTATCACTCTCAGATGCCTGCTGCGGTTCTTGTGGAGGGGGTTGGGATTGTATTGTTGAAGTATGAGCATTTTGGGGTGGAATTTGTAAATTAGTGAGTGGAGTTTGAGGGATGGGGGAGGACGTTTGAGAGTTCATAAGGTTGACACATTGTGATGCATTGTGGCCGGCTTGCTTACATTTGAAACAAGTGTGATTTTCTCTAGAGATGAAGATTCTGTATTGTGTTTCATCGTACTCCAAGTCGATATATTCTGGTATTTGTGTGTTTTCGGGTGGAGAAATGTATATTTGTCTTCTGAAACTGAGGATATGACTATATGCTGGATCGGAGGCACCTATCTTCAAAGATGACATGGGAGACATGAGTTTCAGTCCCATATCATGAAGAGTATCTGTGAGGAGTTCATGTGGTATAGTGGGGCTCACATTGGACAGGAGAAGTCTTTCCGATGGGGTGACTAAGCGACGTGCTGGAATTATTGTGCCATTGACTGTAATTGCACCGTGGTTTTCCAGAAATGTATCCACTAGTTCTTTTTTGGTTAGGTATACACAAACACGATTGTTTGAAATGCGCGAACAGAAGGTTATGTTTTTGGGATGAACAATTGGTCCAAGTTTCAGGAGGTAATCTTGGATTTTGAGTCCATCTAGGGAAGTGAAAACAATGGCTTGATCTTTGCTTGGGAGTTGGTTTGATGGTTGAGTGAGAGCAGACGAGTATGTTTTTGAGTTAGAAGTGTTTGGCATGTTGGTGTTTGTATCATTAGTAGTTTCTATTCCAGTAGGGTTCGAAATGACGGGCTGGTCCATGATTTCCTACCAAGATACGTTCTTCCATGCGTGCCCTAAGTCCGCCCCTGGCGAAACTCAGATACACGAGATAAGGTAGCTAGCTGATAAGCGCCGTCAAGTGGTATTTGTTTCTTGTGATTTAATTCTTTTACGGATTCAGGCTATTTTAATGATGAAAAAGGTACTCACAGATAAATTGTGTGTATCCAACTTCACTTCACACCATTTACAATAATTAAGAAATATTCTAATCGCGAATAATGCAGATAATATCGGGACTGATTGCAGATGTTGTTTATTCGACTGCGTACAGGTCCGGACCCCCCTATTGTGAATTTTGTTTGCATATTGTCTGAATTTGAATAATATGCGCTGAAAATTTCTTTGAAATATTTATTCTTCACAATATTCATTTATTTTAATATGTATAAGAACATGTATTTATTGAATATATAAATTACCATTTTTTAGTAAATGCATTTTTATTCTTTTTTTTTCAGTCGACTGTCTCCAGCTTTCCATTAATTGAAAACGAAAGTCTTAAAAGTCTTTTTTTTTCTGTGAAAAATTTGTGAACCTGATTTTCTAAGGATCGATACTATCAAATGAGTTTTTCTATCTCACGAAGTCCCATCGGATGTATATTCTAACACTTTCCTTGATATTTTCATCATTATTTCAAATTCAGCATTTTTTTCTTGTGATTGAACACTATTTTCAGCAAATGCGTGCGCTCCTGTCTGTTGTGGGAAGGTCACAGTCTCTCGCTACCTTCTCTCTTCCCCGCAGCCCGCGCGCCTGAATACAGATCGACTTCAAATCACTCCGTGTCGTAGGTATGGCAATGCTGAGTCTATCTGTATTTATACGATATTATACGTCCATGGTATCAGCTACCTCGCGACACGCTCTGCATCTAGTGTTAGGAACCTCTATACCCATTACGCGACTACGGCAGACCAGGGTGTTGAAGAAACCATCCTGGCAGGTCATTATGAATCCCTTGGCCTCCGACTTCAGCCTACTAGACCAGAGAAACCACAGGGTCGGTTTTTTTTTGTAAGCAAAAATCTTCAATGTTCTTGAAAAAGACCCCATGCATTGGCTTATACAGGGTGGGGCACCGAAAACGAAACAGATCGAATATCTTCAAATTACATGTGTTGTGAAAAAAATGCGAAAACACAATTTTTAATCCGAGAGGGACATCTTCCTATCATAACCTCAACTGTCATACCTCTTCCCCCACCCTTGGGCACTATCACCCATACAATTTGAATAGGGAAAGTAGTAAGTGTGACCCATCATTAAAAATGTAATTTCATAAGGAATTCAGCCATGTCAATATTCGCTACCTAACTTTTTATATTGGCGCCCTCTTGCGGGGAAAACAACTGTACAGTATTCCAAATTATGAAACTTCATATGCAAGCTAATTTGACATAAACTCGGTGACAATGCATTATGGAATTTTTCTAACGGAAAAAAACAAAATGGCGGCTACAAAATGGCGGACATGATTTGCAATCATGTTCCGATTCGATTCAAAATTGATATGTGGTGGTTTTCATGGTCGGAAATCATGATTTGTTTGCCCATGCAAGAAAACAATATGGTGGCTCCAAGATGGCGGACGAAATCTGTGATTATGTTTCGATTCGAATCGGAATTTTCACGTGATGATTTTCAGGGTTGGAAATTATGGTTTTTTTCTCGATGGTTTGATTCGACCCGGCACCGAAAACGATTTCTTCAAAACAAATGAGTTATGAAAAAAATGCAAAAACACGACATCTTCCTATCATAATCTCAACTGTCATACCACTCTTCCACCACTTGGTCACTCAAACAATTTGAATAGGGAAAGTACGAAGTGTGACACAGCATTGAAAAGGTAACTCCATAAGGAATTCAGACATATGAGAGTTCGCTACCTAACCTTTCATTTTGGCGCCCTCTTCCGGGAAAAACAACTCCTTCGTATTCCAACTAATGTGAACAATTCACGAAAACCTAACAAAAATTGAAAAAATTATCATTGTATGAACTTACAAATTGGAAAATTTTGCATAAATTGCTCAAAAACGTCAGACAGCGTTTCAATACTAACTAATGCATTATGGAATTATTGTTGGATATAAAAACAACAAAATGGCAGCTCCAGGATTGTGGGGGTTTAGGTAAAGATTTTCAGCATGCTTGATTCAATAAAATTGATATAAAAGCTTTTATCAAAATGCGATGAAAAGAAAAAAAATATTTTCAGGTGTTGGACGTAGGTTATTCTGTGCGTAACAGATTCAAAAGCTTGCCGCGAGCATAAATAGGTATTTTTGAGAGGTAAAATTTTGATTCTGTTTCGCAAAGAATAATCTACGCCACACATCTAATAAAAGTATTATTTTCTTTTTGGTGCATTTGTATAAAAGCTTTTTTTATCAATTAAATCAATTCATTTTAGTCACACTGGAAACTTGTAAAAACCCCATATGTCAATTTTGAATCAAATCCAACCACAATTACGAATTTCGTCCACCATCTGGGTTTTTGCATTGACAAAAAAATCATGATTTCCGACCCTGAAAATCCCCACATACTAATTTTGATTCGAATCGGAACAAAACTACAAATTTCGTCTGCCATCTTGGAGCCACCATCTTGTTTTTTTTGCGTTGACAAACAAATCATAATTTCCGACCATGAAAACCACTACATTTTTGAATCGAATCGGACCATAATTGCGAATCATGTCCGCCATTTTGCTTTTTCCCTTTTGCATTGCATTGTCACCGAATTTGTCAGAATAGCTTGCAAATGATGTATCATAATTTGGAATATGGAACAGTTCTTTTTCCCGTTTTTTAGGTGGCAAACATTGACATGGCTGAATTCCTTATGAAATTACCTCTTTAATGATGCGTCACACTTACTACTTTCCCTATTCAAATTATTTGGGTAATAGTGCTCAAGGGGTGGGGGGAGAGGTATGACAGTTGAGGTAATGATAGGAAGATTAAAGATCGACGTGTTTTTGCATTTTTCTCACAACACATGCGTTTTGAAGATATTCGATCTGTTTCGTTTTCGGTGCCCCATCCTGTATTTATGTAGCTGTAGGAGAACCTAAGGGTAAAGACATGCTAGAGCAGTTCAACTCGCCACGCATCTCGCCGCGATGCTCACCTCTCATATCGCCATGAGATGATACTCGCCTCTGTGAAACGTATTGAAGCATTTCAAATTGCCATTTTCAAAGGACAGGATCTGACAGAGATAGTGATTCTGTAAGTCATGTTGGGAAATGGTGGTTAAATTCCAAGAGAAGAACCAGAAGATGGAGAGTGCAACATACGATTTAAATATCCCTATGTATATTAAATTTCGTGCAATGAAATATGCCTTCCACTGTTTACGATCTACATATTATTTGTTTTCCGAATTTTCATTTAATTTACCTGTAATCATACATCTAGATACAACTCGATCACAGTAAGTAGCGTAAGGACATTTTTCTTTGTTTAGAAATAATAATAATGATAATAGTTTCGTTATATGTCGGGGCGTGGCGCAGTGGTTAGAACGTCCGACTTTGGGTCGTAAGTAGCGTAAGGACATTTTTCTTTGTTTAGAAATAATAATAATGATAATAGTATCGTTATATGTCGGGGCGTGGCGCAGTGGTTAGAACGTCCGACTTTGGGTCGAAAGGTCCGGAGTTCGAATCATTGTGCATGGAACTATTTGCCAAGAAGCAAAATCATGCCTAAAATATTTTGAGAGTTTATTCCAATTAAATGTATAGGTCGAGTGGTATACTGCTGGATTATTTCCTGAATCATTTAGATTAAGCCAACAACAACGAATTTTATTGATAATAAAATTTTACACTTTTTAACAATTTTTTGCAAACAACAAATCCTATTAGTATTTTTGGGCATTCCAACAATATGCATCGAAGTAGCCTTAGACAAAGTTTGCATGTGAACATTTCAAATTCTTATTGTCAAAATGTTTGCATGAGGATTCTATCAAAAATGGAGTTTTTCTGATAAAAATCAATATTAGGTCATTCAAACGATTGAGATAAAGTTTTTTTTTTTGTAAAATGTTGCCAAGAATTGTTAGAACAAGTGATAAAGTTGAAACGAAAACCAATACGGAGGACAAAAATTCAACCATGGTTAAACTGGTCTTGTGATTTAATCACTAGTCTAAAAAGAATTTATTAAAAAACGGTGGTGTCTGATTGATCTATTTCATTATGAGGTCAAAAATCAAATATAACGGATAGTCTAGCCTCTTGGTTGGTTAAATTACTGATTTCGAATGAAGACTGTAACGCACAAATCGATTGAAACTGTGAATCAACATGTAATTGAGGAGTGCATGCACGTCGCTTTTTGTTTAAATCTAGTGAAAGTGTGTACTCTGGCGTTGTACGATGTACATAAATTACCTCCGGGAAAGTTTTAACGCATTGAGTCGAAAATAATTGCTATAATTTCCGACATTTTTTACATTAGTTGAGGCTGCGGCTAATGTTAATGAAATCTTGGGTCAATGTTCCTTGAAACACTTCGTTTCTTATAATAAATTGCGTTTTTATAGTTCAGCAGAATTTGGTCTGGATTTCCTCAACATTTTATTAACAAGAATTGTGATCAATGCAAATAAATGTTCAGAAAAACACAAACTGACAACCGTGCATGTCCCGTATGGAAAATGGTGTTCTGAGAAGATTCCCACTATAAAATTGTGAAAAACTACCATACAGGGTGATCCGTTAGTGTGAGGTGAATTAAAACATGCCGCTTATGATGGGGAATATAATAAAAATCAAGATGATGTTATACGACTTACAAAAAAATTCAAAAACATGTAAAGTATTCATGTTAATTTTCCCATTCTCAAAATAAGCAAGAACACCAATAACCAAAAATTGAGGTGGGGACAGCATTTTGTCTTTTGTTTGACTTGTATGGTCTTCAAGCAATATTCAAAGTGGTTTCAAGGACTTCAACTTGGGAGATCCTGCAGTGTCAGTGCAGCGAAAATACAAGCAGCAAGAGGGAAAATATTTCCCGCTATTGTATTCAAACGATAGATTACATTAGTGACAGCAAAACTATAACCTCTTCATAGACTGTCTTTAAATTTAATCTAAAATACTTCCTAGGGTGAGCGACTTTGGAGTTGATGTTTGTTTTGGTGTGGGTTTGGCTAGAGAACCCTAGCGATTTATGACATTTATACCTAGTATATTGTATGATATCACTGAATATAAAGTATGTAGTAAAACACTTACCTAGAGCCCACCAGTCAACAGAAAACCCATAATCTTCCCCACGTAAAATCTCCGGCGCAATATAATTGGGAGTACCACAAAATGTCGAGGTAGTATCTCCAGGTCTTATTCCCTCTTTGCACATGCCATAATCAGTCAGTTTAATGTGTCCCTCGTGATCTAGGAGAACATTGTCCAATTTCAAATCTCGGTAAATGATACCCTTACAATGTAAAAAGTTCAAAGCTAAAGAAATTTCTGCAGCATAGAATCTAGCATGTTCTTCAGGTAGTCTCCTTTGCCGTTGCATGTGAAACATCAGGTCACCTCCTCGAACGAATTCAATAACAAAAAACAGCCTAGAGGGAGTTTGAAAGCATGAGTGCAAACCAACCAAGAACGGGTGATTTGAAGCGGTTTCAAAAACATGCTTCTCAGTTTGTACCCAGTCTATGTCTTCATCATCTGTAACGAGGGCTTTCTTTATTACTTTCATAGCATAAATACGCTTGGTTTTTTTCAATTCCACCATTAGAACTTTAGCGTAGGAACCACGTCCAATGACTCGAATAAGTTCAAAATCATTTAGGGAGTACTGGCGCTGAGATCCAGGTTCCAAGTCATCTACAGGTTTGTTAGGATCCTCAACTGGTACTGATTCACCTAGGGAAGAATCAGGATTAAATGAATGTTTTTAAAAGTAGAAATATGAGAAACCTTATTTGAATAATTCCAAAAATAATCTTTATTATTGCCGAACTTTACTCATCTGCCATTTTCGGCATTTTCATTGTTTGAAATGTGATATAGTTTCATCATGTGGTTTACCAAATACTGTAGAAACTGTAGAAAGAGTATTGAAAATCAGGAAACTGATGCGCGACCTCTTTGCTTCAACAATGAAATGAAGAAGACTAAAGTTATAATCCAGTTAATAGAGACACAAGTCGGGAAAATATCATAAACAGCTGAAATTCAGGTAAAACTACAAAATTTCAGATGAGCAAAAGTCTCATTCGCCACATTTAACTTTTAAATAAAATTTTTGAAATTATGAAAATAGTGCGAAAAATTTGGAACAAAATTTAAAGCTCTTGATTTTCTCTGTAAAAAAAATCTCTACATAAATTAAGATTAATACAACCATTGTTTGAATAGAAGTAAGATAGTTAGCCAACCATATGGGATTAATATTGGATTCAAATGGAGGCGACATGTAGATGGCGTCAGTGATCTGGCCTCCAAGTCATGTCTTGATTGAAACAATGGTACAGCATTGAAATCAGGGTAACTTGAAGAACCCTGCATTAAAATGACGTCAAATATTCATGTTTGTAGCTAGACACTCGCGTTTGGGTCCAATACCGATTCCACAGGCATTGACTAACTATCTAACTTCTACTTAAACAATGATACAACACTTTCGGAGTTACATAACCAAATCCATCTGAACTTCTTTATACTTCCCCAAAATCAGTAATTTAGAGTCTCCAAAATTCTTGTGTATTTCGAAGCACTGTACCCCAAAATCAACTCCTTTTCAATATTCAATCCGATATCAAATGACGCCAATAGGGGTTTTTGGCGGTTTTTACCCTTGATCAACTCAAATCGTATAAGTAAGGAACTACTTGACTGGCTATTACAAACATGGAAATCTGTGAGCGTGGTCACCTTTCCGAAACCTGTCCGAAACTCATACGGCGAAACCAACGATTACAGTTTTTCTTGGTTGTGCAGGGTTATGCCATATATTAGTTAGCTTGACAGGTTGACTGGCTATCCGTCATAGTGACATGGTCATGCGCAAAAGATTTATCCTCTACGGGGAACTGTCATATACTATATTCATACAGTGTGAATAATTCACACTGATCAATAATCTTATTATACTTTCTCCTGAAATGACTGGAAAATCTGATGAGACAACTCTTATAGACCGGCCTTTACATGTTAACCAGCATATCTTAAAAAAATTTCGTGTGAGGCGGCTTTTCGCCAGCTGGTGTCAAGGCTGGAGGACAGTCTGGCGAAATAAGACATAGAACTATGAACTTTTGAAGACATCAAAGGAGCATGGTCTCAGCGGACAGGAGAAACAGCGTTGACGAAACCACCTGCAGGTGGATATTCTCAATGCTCCGAAATCAACAGGCCCAGACCAAACTGTTTGAAGACTTCGCGCAGCAGAACAGGGCGGGATATTATACCCCTACTGTGGAACATGGTAGTAGACCAACTTCTGGAATTTTTATATAATCAGGGATACTACTCCCAAGGTTACGCGGACGACATATTAAGAGAAGGAGTAAGGACAAACCCCAGCAAAATAGTATGGTTTTGATTCCCTTCACAAGCAAAATAATTCTGGAGGACATCAAACAAGACACATTCTTTGGCGTAACAGTACAAGTTGCTGATCGTGTCAAATAATAATAATACATAGGGCTCTTAGACACGAAACTAACCTGGAACATGCATCTGCAACATGTAATCTACAAAAGCAAATTTTTGTTCATGTTGTGCAGAAGAGAAAACCAAGAATCACATATGACCCCCTTTTGTAGTGGCCCAAAATAAAACAGAGAGGGTCAAAAACCATCCTTGGCAAAGTCCAGAAGTTTAACTGTCTATCTACCACAAGCGCTATGAATAGCACGCAATTCGCTGCATGATAAACCTTCCACCTTTAGACAGGGAGATGCGAGAATGGGTACATATAGACTCAAACAAACAGGTAATTGGAGACTACATGCTACCCCAATAATAATACGAAAACCATTCAGAGCAATGAATGAACTCGGAAGTAGAATTATTATCGGGAAAAATAATATGGTATTCAGATGGCTCAAAGGGAGCTATACGAATAAATGGAGTGAGGCCAAAATGCCACCACAGTATTCCAAGCTGAGACCCATGCCATAAGGACATGCATACAGATGAATCTAGACAGCGGGTACAAAAGAGTACACGTCTACATTCTATCCGACAGCGCAATAGAGGCTCTGAATTCAGTACAGCTAAAGTCAAAGCAAGTATAGGAATGCATTCAGAGCCTCAATGAAATGGCAAAACACAAAGTTACACTTGTGTGGATGCCGGGAAGAAAAACCACCATGTAATCAATCAAATTCGGAGACGGAGCCGACAGATCACAGATCCGGAACCAGGAATTTTCCAACTGTGTTACAGATAAACCTCCAACACAGTGAAGCAGCCACGGCCAATCCTCCTAGTCCTCATACAAGATCCATGACCTTTCAAGGTAAACGTGACCGGAATAGGAGGACTGGGAGGTAAGTTGTACTCGATCAACATGGGACGCGCGTGCATATATGTGAAAGACACTATCAGACACTCACTATTTCTTGACTTCTGTGACAGAGACTTGGTGGCAGTAAAGGTGAAGCCTATCTCATCATATCACATGGGCAACCCCACAGATCAGCCCATACATCAAACAATGGCATGTATCCGACGAACCATCCCTATCAGATCATCGACACAGTGAAGGAAACAGTGACGGAAACAGTGAAGGTTCGAGCTCCTTCAGAAACCTGAAGAAAACCGACTAAAACACATATAGAAGATCGATCAGGGCCAACCTGGAGTCTGCGAAAGTCTGCAAAGGAATTGCTGAGGGAATTGAAAAAGACGCCTGGAAAATCCTTTCAGACGGTGCACCACAGCCTAGTCGACTGCACTCACAGCATTTCTTAGGGGTTGTTCGATAACACATCATATCTCATTAGCCCTAAGGGAAAGAAACGTTGCTCCAACCCTGAAACAAGGTGCCTCGGCCAATAAAGGGGTAACATCCTAGATCACTCCAAAATAATGGAGGTCATAAGAATCGACACATCATACAAGACGGGGGAAGTCACACCAAGGGCCCTACGAATGCTGTTAAGAGGGCAAATTTAATAAACAAGTAAGTCAAGCAAGGCAGGACATTTGTCTCAGCCTCGTGACTAAAGCCTCTATATTCCAAGATAGGGGGATAGCTATTTCTGTTTGAACGAGGGAATGGGTCATAGAAATTCTCTCATAGTCATTCTCTCCGACAGTCAGGGGGCAATAAAGGACCTGCGATCATGCAGGTTTTCTTCCAAATTAGTTTGTAAGACACACAAAAACCTCAACAACCTAGAAGCACAGAACAGTGTCATCCATATGCCTTAGCAAGAGCGGGGGCAGCAACAACTCTCATTGGACCACACCAGCCTGTGGAATCCCGTTTGGGGACATTAAGCAGTACACAAAGAAATGGGGGAAAATCATAAATATTCCAGAGGGGATGCCTCCGGTAATATCCACGGGAAAATGATCATGATGAGGCCATCCGTCCGGCTATCAAGACACGTTATCGAATTGAAAGTCCAGTATTCACCTGAAGCCGATTGCAGATTCAAGCAATTGAAACGAAGATGATGGAAGTCCGAAATGCAAGTAATCAAGTTATTATATCGTCTGCAACCTTCAACCAAATCTCTCAGGACCCCAGAGAAAACATCTGAATCTGCTAGGGATAAGACAAGATTCCATACTATGCAGGTTCTGTTATGAAGAGGACAAAATAGCCTCTCACGTATTGTTTGATTGCAAACCTTTGGCTCACAGGAGGATGGATATCTCGGGACACTTTATTGCAGAAGATATCACTACTCAGGAAAAGCTCGTGAGAAATCTCCAGGAGTTTATCAGAAGATCCGGACTACTTACGATATAGACCTGACAGCGGGAAGCAGAAAGGTTCTTCGTAGAACTATCTGCATTTCGGCCAGTCCCGCCGAACAATAATAATAACAAAAATAAGGACCTGACGTTGAAAACTGCCGAAGAATGGCATCAAACATATTTTAGTGAACAGAATAAGTACTTGCTTGTTTTCATATTAAGCATTTCATTGAACCTTATCATTTTCAGAGTGTATAATAATCGAAAATTGATGAATGAATTTTGATAATGTGATCTTTACTCACCTGTCACATCAGGAGGAGGTTCGGGAAAGTCCCTTTCTCTAATATCTGTTGCAATTTCGTTAACAGGGGTGTTGAGGGCTTGAGCATCTCCATTGTGCTCTTCTCTATCAATCGGCTCTTGATGTTCATTCGTGCAAGGTTTATTCACAGCCTTGTGACATTTTTTATGTACCAGTAATTTGCACTGAATACATTTGAAACCTTGCCTTCCCAATCCCCATATCCTATCCTTGCAATACGCACAAAAAGCTCTCTGTGAAGAAATATATAATAATAATTGTTTTTTTTACAGTTTCTTTCAAAATACAGATACAGATATACAATGAAATCCTGCAATGATATTGCACATGCCAGATATTGCTCTTCCATCCAACTTATAAATATAAAATTATGGCAAAGCAAACAAATCATTGACAAAATTTTCAACATAAATAATAATAATAATTTTTATTGACAGTTTCTTTCAAAATACAATGAAATCCTGAGTGGTTAGGGTACCGGACCGTATTTATTTCACAGTCGAACTTAACAATTCATGTTTTCTTCCATACCCTAATGAATGATATTTACATTTCGTCTGATCATTGACTTTTGATTGCGTCAAACCATCTCAAAGAGTGCAATCAAATTAAATGAAATAACGAGAAGTTTTATTAGTTTTTAAATTAAAATTGATTCAAAAGTAAACAAAATTATCGATAACTAACATTCAGATAAAACATAATAAGATTACTCATCCCCAAATTTCCTAACGGTTTACGCCCTATTTACTGCGTTGTAATTATCTATCTATCTTTATATACCTTTAAGGCACAACAGCAGAACAGATTTTATAGAATCATTTTAATGAAAATAATCCCGCTTGCTTTATCAACTTATTTATCATAAAATTATTGAATGTGTTGTTGAGTCATGATTTATTCAAATCGCTTCAGGAACATTTCAGAGAACAAACTCTTTTGTTTCAGCAATTTGATACACTCATATATTCAAAATATATAATCTAGGGTGCACCATCACAACTAGAATTTGTTTGATAAATCTAAAAGTTTTAGAACAGTGTACTATTTGAAGGCCAATAGTTCTTAAGTTTTATCTCATTATCATGAATTATGTAATGAACAATATTATTAATTTTGTCCATATTCCTTACTCTTAGTTATCCGTTATTTTTCTGAATTAGCTTGTTCAGTGAGGATATATTCCAAGATAAATTATTGCAACAATCTTGTTTGTTTGATAATGATTGAGTAAAACTTGTTTTGAAATGATTGAATCATTTATTATAACTGACATGAAGGTAACACTGAACTGATGTTCTGAGCGAGTACCAAAATTTACAATTTACCCGTAATAAAATCGAAGGTATATAAGACAAGACCCTTCTAATCTTACTAATAGAAGTTAGGTATTCGATCGTTCTGAATAACTTTATATTATATAATCTAAGTGAATAGCAAACGGATTTGTCTTACAGCAATTTGCACCGGTTCTCCCCAATAACAAACTCATCTAAGTGGAGGAACAGCTTAAGGTACACCTTAAGGTAAAGATAGTTTGCACCACAAATGTACACTGAGAAAAATGTAACTTAGCTGGTAAAATCCCTCTTTCCCGCTTAAATGAAGATTTAGAGATTTCTCAATGGGTCCATGGAATCAAGTAGGTTGCTCACGATGGGATATGATTATTAGAGTTATTTTTGTGTGTTGAAAAGGGGGTGAAATTTTCTAAATGAATAAATTTAGAATTTAAAGGCACTGTAGAGTATTTTTTGTAACATAATTATTTTATGGTGGATTGAATACATAAGTGTGAGTATATGAGTTCATTTGTCGCCCCGTCGGAGAGGGTGTCGTAGGAGTGCGTTTGACGAAATAAATTAATATTCATTTCGACCGACTTTGTAGACTTTTTTTGATCGTGGAATATTATTTATGATGGTGAAATACATAACTACGGATTTATAAAATCATTTGTCGCCCCGTCGGTTCAAACGACGTTGTAGAGTGTTTTCGATGAGAGCATCTTAATCAGGAGGTAAATATACATAGCTGAGGGTATATCAATTCATTTGTCGCCCCGTCAGAGAGGATGTGGTGGGGGTGGGTTTGTCGAAAAAAATCAATTATCATGTCAAACGACGTTGTAGAGTGTTCTCGATGAGAGCATCTTAATCAGGAGGTAAAAATACATAGCTGTGGGTATATCAATTCATTTGTCGCCCCATCAGAGAGGGTGCGGTGGGGGTCAGTTTGTCGAAAAAATCAATTATCATGTCAAACGACGTTGTAGAGTATTCTCGATGAAAGCATCTTAATCAGGAAATTGAAATACATAGCTGTGGGTATATCAATTCATTTGTCGCCCCGTCAGAGAGGTTGTGGTGGGGGTGAGTTTGTCGACAAAAATCAATTAACATGTCAAACGACGTTGTAGAGTGTTCTCGATGAGAGCATCTTAATCAGGAGGTAAAAATACATAGCTGTGGGTATATCAATTCATTTGTCGCCACGTCAGAGAGGGTGCGGTGGGGGTCAGTTTGTCGAAAAAAATCAATTATCGTGTCAAACGACGTTGTAGAGTATTCTCGATAAAAGCATATTAACCAGGAAATTGAAATACATAGCTGTGGGTATATCAATTCATTTGTCGCCCCGTCAGAGAGGTTGTGGTGGGGGTGAGTTTGTCGAAAAAAATCAAATATCAGGTCAAACGACGCTGTAGAGTGTTTTCGATAAAAGAATCTCAATCAGGAGGTTGAAAAACATAGCTGTGGGTATATTAATTCAATTGTCGCTTCGTCGGAGAGGGTGCGGTGGGGGTGAGTTTGTCGAAAATAATCAATTATCAGTTCAAACGACGTTGTAGAGTGTTTTCGATTGGTGAATCTCAATCAGGAGGTTGGAATACACAGCTGTGGGTATATTCATTCATTTGTCGCCTTGTCGGAGAGGGTGTGGTGGGGGTGAGTTTTTCGAAAAAAATCAAGTATCATTTCAAACGACGTTGTAGAGTGTTTTCGATGGGAGCATCTTAATCAGGAGGTAAAAATACATAGCTGTGGGTATATCAATTCATTTGTCGCCCCGTCAGAGAGGGTAGGGTGAGGGTGAGTTTGTCGAAAAAAATCAATTATCATTTCAAACGACGTTGTAGAGTGTTCTCGATGAGAGCATCTTAATCAGGAAGTTGAAATACATAGCTGTGGGTATATCAATTCATTTGTCGCCCCGTCAGAGAGGGTGCGGTGGGGGTGAGTTTTTCGAAAAAAATCAAGTATCCTTTCAAACGACGTTGTAGAATGTTTTCGATGAAAGCATCTTAATGAGGAGGTAAAAATACATAGCTGTGGGTATATCAATTCATTTGTCGCCCCGTCAGAGAGGGTATGGTGGAGGTGAGTTTCTCGAAAAAAATCAATTATCATTTCAAACGACGTTGTAGAGTGTTCTCGATGAGAGCATCTTAATCAGGAAGTTGAAATACATGTAAAATGTGGTAATATGGCCGACAATGGACTCGAAAGTTTAGAGCTCCTCAATAACAAGTCAATTACTGAGGAAATAAACTCAAAGAAAGTATTTAAATGTTCTAAAACTAAACAAGTATCAGTGGTTGTGTGCCTTGTATGTGGAAGTTTTTTTCATAAGAGCTGCATTGCAAGAAAATCCTTTAAAGCAGTTGACGTATCAAGAATTGTGTGCTGTGACAGTGAAAACAATTTATCAGAGGCTAACTCAGTTCAAAATGACTCCAATCCCGACGAAGTGAATTTAAAAATAGAAAATTTCTATTTGAAACTATTAATAAGTGAATTGAATCAGAAGTTCGCAATCTTGTATGAAAACAAAAAACTACTTGATGATAAAGTTGACTACTTAAGTGAAACAAACAAAAAACTTCTCACTCAACTACAGCAGGCAAAAAACCATCAACAAAATATTCCATACAGCCGTATTGCTGGACCACCAAATAAAAAAATGCAAGTTAATAATCTGATATCAAAACAAGACAGTGGCGTCTCAACTATGAAGGAAGACCTTAAAAATAAAAATGCAGGTGGACTAGAAAAATCGAAAATAACTGAAAAAAGTCTCGATAGTAATGAACCAAACACTTCAAACTATCAAATGTTGAAAGATAAACAGAATACTGTTCTAAAAAGTCTAATAAACATAAATGAAGACCAGCTGACTCCATTACCAGAACCTCCCCATCCAAATGATGAAATGGTTTACAAAACAGTCAACTACAAGAGGAACGGGAAAGTTCAGTTTGGACAAGCTGAGATTAGTGAATATGATAGTGAATATGATGAAATCAATGGGTTTGTGGGAAGAGATCGAGAAAACAAAAAAGTTTGGTTGTTTATATCAAGAGTAAAAGATCATGTTACAGAAGACAACATAAAGAAATACCTTGATGAGAAGACCAAAAATAAAGGTCAAATATATGTCAAAGAAATAGACACACACAAAAAGACCACAGATAATAAGTGTTTCAAAATTGGCATAAATATTGATTTCAAAGAGGATGCCTTTTCTAGTATTTTTTTGGCCTCGAGGAGTGGCTGAGTATAAATTTGATTTCAAAAAAGAAGAAAAATATAGGAATAGAATCAATAGAACTGATGAAATGGTACATTCTCCAATGGTGCAGCAAGCCCAAAATTTTCAGTGAGGAATATATAAAGATCAAAAAAAGAAGAAATATCCATTTTTCATCAGAATATTCAGTGTCTGAAAAATAAAGTATCCGAATGTGAAATCTTGCTGAAAACGTTAATTGAACTGCCCAAAGTAGTCTGCTTTACAGAACATTGGTATGGCAGGGATGAAGAGAAAACGATGCGCCTTGAGGAATACAATATAGCATCCTCATTCTCTGGAGAAAAGAAAATCCATGGAGGCTCTTGTATTTTTGTAAACAAGGAAATGCAGTTTACAGAAATGGAAGACATCAAACATCAGTCAGTGGAGGAACATGTTGAAGTTTCTGCAGTTGTCAGTAAACTTAATAAGATAGTAGTACTATGTATATATATAGACCTCCAACAGGTGATATCAAAATGTTTCTTGAAATTTTGTCAGATATCTTGAACAACTGTATGAAAAAATACCTGTCATTCACTATTGTTCTTTGTGGTGACTTCAATATAAATCTAATGCTGAAAAATAAATTTTCCGAAGACTTTTTAACTCTGTTACTAGATTTTAATCTGTTTCAAACGATATTTGATCCCACGAGAGTAACTAAATCCTCAGAAACTCTAATCGATAATATTTTTGTAAATCATGAAGATGGTTTCGAAGCAAAAGTTGTAACAACCTCGCTATCTGATCATGAAGGACAGTCTATACTGTTTGATAGGATATGCGAAACAAAAATAGAAAGTTCTCGTAAAACAAGAGTATTTAGTAAAAAAAAGCTGAATGATTTTAAAATAAAAATAGAAAATCAAAATTGGGGTAACGTTCTGAATGAAACTGATCCAAATAAAGCTTATAACACATTCGAATATATTATAATTAGTAGTATAAAACTGATTTTTCCTTCTAAAACCATTAAATATCACGAAAAAAATACTAAACATTGGATTACTGAGGGCATAAAAATCTCATCAAATACCAAACGTAAACTTTTCATTGATATGTTAGAAGGGCGAGTATTTAAAGAATTCTATAGCAAGTATACAAATTTATTGAAAAAAGTTATCAAAGCAGCAAAACAAAATGCAAATCAAAAGTATGTGGAAAGCACTCAAAATAAAAGTAAAGCTGTATGGAACCTAGTTAGAAGATACACGGGTAAAACACAAAAAAAACAGTTTCAATCATCGAATCCTCAAATGGAAGTAAAGCCAAAAAACTCCTCAATGAAGTAAATAATAATTTCATCAATCGGTGTCTGGATGTAACAACAAATAATTTCCAGGAAAAACAAAACAAAAGGATGCTAAACTCAATGTTTTTAAAATCATGTGATGATCATGAAATATATGATGTGATACAGTCTTTGAAGAACAAAAAATCAGTGGGAGATGATGAGATACCTGTTAAATTATTAAAATACGTAGCTGTTTACTTATATTCAAAGAAACGTGGAATTCTCAGTGATAAAAATTTTTAATCATTTGTCTGACAATTTAAAAAAAATGCCAAATAATGAAATAAAGCATCATCTTAAGCAGTCATTAATCGAAAAGTCCTACTATACACTGGAAGAATATTTTGGTGATAGTCCTATATAACTACAGTATTGTTAACTATATGTGATACATTTTATAAAATGTAATGTACCATAAATATAGAATATCTTTTTAATATGTTATTTTAGTTCATAAGCTTTTATATCTGCTATTTTAGAGTTTCTCTTCCCTTATCTTCTTTTTTATTTATATTTTTGACATGTTCTACACCCGTTTGGGTATTATGTATTGTTACACATGAACGAATAAAGACTATCTAACTATCTATCTATCTATCTATCATAGCTGTGGTATATCAATTCATTTGTCGCCGCGTCAGAGAGGGTGTGGTGGGAGTGAGTTTGTCGAAAAAAATCAATTATCATTTCAAACGACGTTGAAGAGTGTTTTCAATGAGAGCATCTTAATCAGTAGGTTAAAATACATAGCTGTGGGTACATTAATTCATTTGTCGCTCCGTCGGAAAGGGTGTGGGAGGGGGTGAGATTGTGGAAAAAATCAATTATCATCTCTAACGACGTTGTAGAGTGTTTTCGCTGAGAGCATCTTGATCTGGAGGTTACGATACATAGCTGTGGGTATATCAACTCATTTGTCGCTCCGTCGGAGAGGGTGTGGGGGGTGAGTTCGTCGAAAAAAATAAATTATCAGTTCAAACGACGTTGTAGAGTTTTTTCGACTGGAAATCATTTTTCAGGAGTAAGGAAAACATATCTGTGGGTATATGAATTCATGTGTTGCCCTTTCGAGAGTAACGTGGGAGCTAGTTTTTTGAAAAAAATAAATTTTTAGTTAAAACAACAAAATACCTAACAGTAGGTAAATGAATTAATGTATTTGTAGCCCCGTCGAAGGGAGTGTGGTGGAATGAGTTTATTGCAAAAAGTCAATACTTATTTCAAACAACGTTGTAGATTTTCCTGTTATAACTAAATATTGAGGAAGTCGCCAATATTTCGATTTCAACAAATAAAAGTGATTTGTTTGTTTTTTAGAAAAAGTTCTTTGAATGAAAAGTTAACTTTCAAAATGTAAACATTATTTATTTTGATATACAGATATTGAAACAAAAATCACATAGGGAATAATTCATCAATAACTAAAATCAATTTTTTACAAAAAAATGTACTTACTAGACCCCATAAACATCTTTCATTTGTATACTTCATATAGTCTTTTCAAGCACCCTCTTATAATATGGTCATTTGAAGCTTTATTATGTTTTAGAGTGACTGAAAAAGAAATAAAGATGTTTTGAAAGTTCTCGCCATAATAGAAAAATTTGTTTAATTCAAACAATTGCTGTAACCCCACAAAATATTAACATTATAAATTGACTGCAACCTTAAGGAAAACATCTTCAAGTTATTTTTTCAAAACTCAGTTTTTTTCATATTTATGTATATATGTATACTGCTCTATCAAGAAAAGTGATGGAAAATTGCGTGAAAAAAATGCCGTTTCCGTGGTACACACACAATGGCTGGGTCTGGTCCTGTTCATATCTGGAAGTCAGCTTTGGCCTTCCTATATCATCCATCGTGGTACCGACAACTGTGAACGGAATGACACTGCATCAGTTGAAATATTTGTTTACTGGCTGTCGGCACGCAGTCGGCGGCAGGTCTGGCTTCTCTTTGCCCACAAGAGTAGCCAATGCCCATTGGAAGGATAATTGTTTCTGGACCTACACCTCCTGGGACTAGAGCTTCTAGTACTTCATCTATGGGACAACTTCAGGAACTGTTTCGGCTTATTCTGTCGTGAAATTTCCGACGATATGGATTGAAACAAAGCGGCACTGCATTTTTTTGAGGTTATCTGCCTCTCGGTGCGTACACTAATCTCACCGCGGCTGTGTGGGCTCTGGTGGACTTGACTGATAAAATCATTGCTGAGCCTTAATTTTCTGGGACTTCCGGTTTTTAGTAGTACAGCTTCTTGGCAACTTCTCAAACAGCTACTAGTATTTCTACTTCTGGATATACCGCTTCAAGCTAAATTTTCTTATTTGGCAATGAAAATTTCGCTGCGTCTCTATTCTTGGCACCATTCTGTAGGAAGAGTGTTGAACTACCCACCATTCCGTACTGACCGATATCGTGTGAGTCGGCTGGAATATTTTTAATCTGGACAATGTAGGGAATATTTGCCGGGCAAACGTCCACCATTCACATTTTCTCATTTAGGAGGAAGCATCTAGATTACTACGATTCAGTGCTTCATTTTGTGTAGTCTCTTGGTTTTTGTTTTTTGCGTGGAACCCCGAAACTGTTCACATCGTTAGTTGGACATATACTTTGCAGGAGTCCAGGCTGTGTCCAAATGCTAAATACCAAGTTGACTGTACTAACGGGTATTTTGGTGGTATTGGTATCTGCTCCCCTGGGTTGTGTGTGTACCATTACTGACAAAGAGAATGACGTATGTGTTATTATAGCAATTACAAAATGAAGAATGTGCCCATATAATTATTACGAAAAATTCAACAAAAAAATTATGAAACACACTTTTTCTGTAATCAACCTGATTGAAATGATCTCATCGAAAACACTCTACACCGTCGTTTGGAATGATAATTGATTTTTTTCGAAACTCACCCCCAACACACCTCTCCGACGGGGCGACAAATGAATTAATATACCGACAGCTACGTATTTTTACCTCCTGATTAAGATGCTCTCATCGAAAACACTCTACAACGTCGTTTGAAATGATCCTTGATTTTTTTCGAAAAACTCACCCCCACCACACCCTTTCTGACGTGGCGACAAATGAATTGATATACCCACAGGTATGTATTTTAACTTCCTGATTAAGATGCTCTCATCGAGAACACTCTACAACGTCGTTTGAAATGATAATTTATTTTTTTCGACAAACTCACCCCCCCATACCCTCTCTGACAGGGCGACAAATGAATTGATACACCCACAGCTATGTATTTTTACCTCCTGATTAAGATGCTCTCATCGAAAACACTCTACAACGTCGTTTGAAATGATAATTGATTTTTTTCGACAAACTCACCCCCACCATACCCTCTCTGACGGGGCGACAAATGAATTGATATACCCACAGCTATGTATTTCAATTTCCTGATTAAGATGCTTTCATCGAAAATACTCTACAACGTCGTTTGACATGATAATTGATATTTTTCGACAAACTCACCCCCACCACACCCTCTCTGACGGGGCGACAAATGAATTGATATACCCACAGCTATGTATTTTTACCTCCTGATTAAGATGCTCCGATCGAGAACAGTCTACAACGTTGTTTGACATGATAATTGATTTTTTTCGACAAACTCACCCCCCACCACACCCTCTCTGACGGGCGACAAATGAATTGATATACCCACAGCTATGTATTTTTACCTCCTGATTAAGATGCTCTCATCGAGAACACTCTACAACGTCGTTTGACATAATAATTGCTTTTTTTCGACAAACTCACCCCCACCACACCCTCTCTGACGGGGCGACAAATTAATTGATATACCCACAGCTATATATTTTTAACTCCTGATTAGGACGCTCTCATCGAAAACACTCTACAACGTCGTTTGAACCGATAACTGATTATTTTTGACAAAATCACCCTCACCACACCCTCTCCGACGGGGCGACAAATGATTTTATAAATCCGTAGTTATGTATTTCACCATCATGAATAATATTCCACGATCGAAAAAGGTCTACAAAGTCGGTTGAAATGAATATTAATTTATTTCGTCAAACGCACTCCTACCACACCCTCTCCGACGGGGCGACAAATGAATTCATATACCCAAACTTATGTATTCAATCTTATGTTGTCCTCAAATAGCGGTGCAAACCAAAATCGTAATGTAAGGTCCACTTAAGTCGTAAGGTAACCTTAAGTTGAACCGGTGCAAATAGCTGTTAATCGAACAGTTGTAAATATGAAAATACAAGAATATTTTAATACAAATTCATACTTATTATTGATAAGATTCATTTATAGCTTGCACTACATACCAGAGGATTTAGATGTTTTTTTTTACAATGTGTTGAAAATCGTACTGAGCCTACGAATACTCAGTAGTCTCGAAAATGAATTTTTAACCTAGGGTGAGAAAAAAAGTTTTTTTTTCTTCAAAACAACACACTTATAGCAATTTTTCAGATATGCAATTTGAATTTTGTTCGAAGAAGTTTTTTTATAAATGTGTTTATAGGAATTCCTTTTTCTTATGAAATTGCAGGCCCACTCCTTGGATTTTTGGTATAGCGTACGAAAATTTGTATAGTCGTGTTCTATCACCTAATTTTATCAATCTAAGATTAAAATCAATTACAAGCATATACACACCGTCTCTTTCATTTCATTTGATTCTTTCAAGGAACTAGTTTCATGGAATTCTAAAACCTATATGGGTATATATCTAATTGACTTGGATTTTCGACTGTTGAGGTACAATATAAAAACAAACAAACTGTGATCAATTACGAAAAATGGTGTACTAGTATATCATGTGAAAACACAACTACAAAATTTTAGAGCAATCTGTGACTGAATCAAACCCCTTGCTGAGACCCTCCACCTACGAAATATCTTTTTCTGAAATCGTTCAAGAATGCTCACTTTCTCGGAGCAACTGCAGGCCTCAAAATACGCTAATCCAGTATTTTAGTCCGTTGCTAAGCAACGAACTTTCCCAGACCGTTTAATACTTTCCCATATCGAAAACGATACGGGAAAGTACTTTTCCGTATCGAAAACGATACGGGAATTTTTTTGCCGGCTTGTTTACATTTTAGACAGTTATTGAATTCACGCAAACAATATGTAGAATTCCTTAGTTTTTGATAATGCTGATTGCGATTTCAGAAATGTGTACCTCGTAGTAAAAGCACATTCCCAGACTTCAATGCTTGTTGGCCTCGGCTTCACGCCTCGGCCAACAATTTACATTGTCGTCCGGGAATGTATTGCTTTTACTACTAGATACACAATATACTATTGTTTAATATCTGTGATAGCTCGTGGACCCAAGAACAGTACCTGATTTCCGAGGTTGTTGAGAAATAACTCCTAGTGGACCTGAGGCTGAATTTATGCAATGCCGGAGGAGTTGGATGCGAGGCATAGTTAGGGAGGTGGCAAGCAAAATTTCGATATAATCGGCACACATGGCAGACGTTATTAATAGCGATGATTATACCTTTAGAAACATCAAGGACCACGTCAATTGACAGCGTTTCAAAAATGTTTAAAAAAGGTGTGCTATATTATGCGCACATGTCTGCCCCTGAGGTTGATGGTCACAATCATCCTGTAAACACAAAAAATCGAAGAGGCAGACATCCAGGGCTCTGACTGTTGTAGTATTTAACTTTTTAAGTTATTTTTATTATTTAAAAAAGTGTGTATAAAATGCAAACTTGGCAGACCTGAATTGTTCGATTAAAAACAATGAGAAGAACCATGGAAAGATAGTCTGCCAGAATGTTGCTTTTGCGTTGTCTATTGACAGCGCTTCAAAAATGTAAAAAAGGTGTGCTATATTATGCACACATGTCTGCTTCTCGAACTAATGTTTAGATTTCTTATCAAAACCAAAAAAATCGATAAGGAAGATATCCAGGCCTGTGATATTCCAAAAGCAGACCATTCGAAATTTTTTTCCAATTCGACGCTCGCGACAAGTTACGAGTACAAAATTCTACGTCTACTGAATATTATTGAAAATTACACACCTAAAATTTTCGACCAATTAAAGTCCTGTATTTTTATCATTACCATAGCAACTAATAAAATTTCCGGAAATTTTTGGAAATTTTTTAAGCAACTTCAACCCACTGTAAAGCGGAAAAGCAGCGACATAGGACTTTTATTGACTGGACCAAATCAATTCGTAGTGATTTAAACTGCAATCCACCTCGAAGTGAAACTTGTGTTAATCATATACCGAAATGCTCACCACCTCCCTAACTACTATGGGGCCCGATGACATCCTGTTGGTTGGTGGTTGATCGATATTCAATGGAACTTTCCTAGCATGTAAGAACATACGTTTTGTGGTACTGTATTGCAAAAATAAATTCAAATCGCAATTGTGCCAAAACTAATAGTCCGTCAGAGCCTGTTTTATACACACATAAAGTGCACATGATTCAATACTTCATGAAAAGGGTCAACCCTATTTCTTGAAGAATGCGAAGTAATAAATTTGAAAAAAAATTGTTAAATTTTCCGGTTTTTCCGCTGTTACTAATGATTTGATCGGGTCGTAAAACATTCCATTTTGTTCTTATTTCAATTATCCACAATTCTTTTCATTGGAGCAACCAGATTTGCTCTATTAGTTTACATTTTATAAGCAAAACAATTTAAAGAAACACGTTTTTGTTATTTAAATGTTTATAACAAATTAATAAATTACAGTTGCGAGTAGAAAACATAATAGAATATAACTACGGACTGACTTTCATGTGATGGCACAGTCAGTTTTCTACTATTATTATGTTAGGAAAAAAATGCTCTATTGATTGGCCTCCTATATCAGAAAATACACATATTGTAAAATCACGAACTTTCAAAAATCCCCGACGAGCTAAGTGGGGAGAAAATCGATAATTTTTGCTATGAGTGTGGTTCTATTCGGAAGAATACACGTTATTTCAGGTAATTTGACAGATACTTTTTGAGGCTAGGTTAGCTGAACGTAGATCTGGATTTTCTTTCAAATGAACTTTGGCAGAATGAAATTTAACGATCTAGCAACAAAAAGGGTTTCAAAGTTCACTTTAGATAGAAGGATAGTCGTTACTGACCGAGACTTTACCATTTTTACTCCCATTAATCTACAGTGTAGGCCATCATAGCAAGTAGTTTTTTTCTGGCATAGAATGTCAGAAAAAAAACTACCACCTGGCTAATACTGGCTAGCTGGAATATTTGAACATGACATACCACTGTATTCTGAATGAAGTAAAAATGTTGGGGCTTGAATACTGGTTGTGGATACCAAAGGAACTTTTTGATGTAATTTTAATGGGTTTTTGGTTCATGTTTTAATTTTTTATGAATATAGGAAAATGCCTGTACACAACTATAGTTAACTGAAATTTCAAAGAGTAAAGTTTTCTCGATCGAAGTGTAGTGCCCAGCTTTAGTAAGTAAATAAAACCAAACTTACCCTATTAAATCGTTTTGCTTGAAAAATGTGTCCATTGACCCTATACAATTTTCGCCAACGTCTAGCTCCTCTTCTATAAATACTCCCTGAAAAAAAAAGCACAATCTAAAAACATAACATCACCAAACTTAGAAAATATCACTTGTAAAATGAGAGGTTCAGCAAGAATTCAAGATTTTCTCCATTACACACCAAACTTCTCTTTGTGATTCTGGGTACAGAACATCAAAGATTTTATGATACTCTTAACAGTCATCTTAGGTGCCACAGAATTTCCAAAGTCCATTGGAAGACATGATTATAACAATGGTAAACAAACCACTAGAATACAGGTTATAAATTTAGAATATCGAGAAATAAAAACAAATAAACGAGAACGTTAAAAAGTTGACCGTAAAAAAGTTATCAATATCTGAGTATATTGACGAGGCTTAAGTCGAGTTCACACTTCTTGGCACTCCGAATTTCGAGAAGCGAAAGTAGTCACTGCAGGCATTTAAACGAATACAAGTTATCCCGTACGACACGGTACGTCAAACGAATATTTTTTGTCAGAAATCTGTCCGCTTCAATAATATATGTATATCGGTTAGACCTACAAAAAGAAACTATTTTGGATTCTACCGGGTGGATCAAAAATTACAATTCAAAATTATGTATTTTGTTAAATAAATTTTGAAATGGTCGTCAATATAAAATATGATTTCATGAAAGGTACTATGAACCCAACTCTAACCGTTCTCGAGTTTTTTTTTGTGAAATTATATCTATTATAATAGGGTTAAGATGTTTAATCACTTACCATCAGATATAAGGGCGGAAAATATGAACAAAGGAAACTTTGAAAAAGCAGTTAAAAAGTTTTTGACTGATAGGCCCTATTATAATTAGACTGAAAGTTTGTTCACCCTCCCAGTTTTATCTCACTTCCACTGTATGTGATGGATCGTCTACGATGGTCCTATTATAATTTGAATGAGTATTACAATGATGAATTTATATGATGAAATTTGCTTATTTTAATATATTTATTATGTGTGAACGTTTACTTGTGTGTATATATACCCATGTATATTTGTATATATTTGTATATTCATGTGTCTGTATATTATTAATTAGTTTTTTACAAAACTGTGCTATTACAAAATTGACTATAAACTGTATTGTTTAAAATTGTTTTAACTTCATTTAGTGCAAATGTGTAGATGCTTATGTGTATATGTATGTATATTTATATATGTTTGTAAATTTACTGTTAGTTTTTTAACAAAACGATTATTTTCTGTGTTTTACAAAATTGACTTCTATTATTGTTATTACTTTAGATGTATTACCACTTTTAATTTTTTATTTACTTTTACTACCCTCTACAAGCTTTGTCCAAAAGATTTTTCTTCATGACAATAAAGTCTATATTATTAAACAAATAAGAGTTCAGTTAGAAACAAGAATTTGATAGAAATCATTCTTTCGAAAGTTGACCTTGCATCAAAAAGGTTTTGGGTTATTGATTACCTTTCAACCCTTTTCTCAACAATATGCAGTAGTTCAAAAATAAACGCGACTTTTTTATATTTTCGAATAAAGACTCCTTTGTTTTTTACAAATGGAACTCCCTATTTTTTTTGATCTGAGGAATAGAAAATGCAATTATCTTTCATTTCATATTGTCTAATGTCAATACTTTTTCAAATAGACGTTCTTATTTCAATGCGTTCATTGACTTTGATACGGCATTTATTCTACTTGTTGACATAATTCTTATCGATACTTTTTGTCTTTTAACTTATTTAAAGTATTCACTGAATAAATATAAACGGTTTTAGTAATTGGTGAGTGTGAAGGGAATTGCCCTTTGGCGTTGCGGATGTATTTCCAGAAATATCCAGAACGGGATCATCCAAACAAGTTGGCATTACAACGATTGCTACATCGATTTCGTAGGACTGGAAGTGCAATGGATAAACAATTAGACTAAAACCTACTATTGTTAATGGAAAGAAAGAATTTTTTATTATGGGATCAATCATAGAAAACCCTCATACGAGTCAAAGTAGGATCAAAAAGATACAGGTATAGGCAGGAGCATTTCCGGGTAAAAAAAATTCAGATTCCACCCGTACCGCATTGAGATGCACCAGGAATTATGTGAAATATACTTCCATCGACGACTCGAGTTTTGTTTATCGGTTGTGGACAAGTTTAATGGGGATGAACATTGTTTTGATTCTATTTTATTTTCCGATGAATCTACTTTTCATAACAATGCCTTACTAAATAGCCACAATTTCAAACAACCAAAATACTATACTATACCGCGAAACCCTGTGGCGCGGGGGGGGGGGCGGATGTTACGGGGGCCTGGAGGGCCCACGCAGAAGTGGTAACCATATGTATGAAATTGTTATTGTCAGGGGTAATATAATAAGTGGTATGATTATTACCGATAATTTTTTGGAATATTAATGAATTGCAATCCCAAACCTGAAAATACAACGACTCCGCAGGACGAGTTGTATTTTCTTGCATTGGGATTGCCAATGAATTGATATTCCAAAAAATTATAGGTTATTATTCATACCACGAATTATATTTAGGACGACAATATATCGATTTGAAAATTGTTGAATTGCCTGGTAATTGATTCTTTATTTCTGGCCGTATTCAACGGAATACTCTTTTCCACTGCTTCATCTATGATACCAATAGCCATTTGTCCCCAATGATCGCTCATATTAATTAAGAAATATAACTAGTCAAAACACAAAGATTTGACGTTTATAATTTAAATCATTATTTTCTCTTGACGGCTAGTAAAACAAAAACTAAGCAGGTTTATCACCGTGAAAATACAGCGACAAGCTATATTTTCACTGTAATTCCGATTCTATTGGCTGAATTTCAAAATTTGAAATAGACTGATTGGTTGTTAAGCAAGGAGATATATTGTCATATGAATATGAACATATTCTCCAGTCTTATGATTCTTACTGTGATGTACTGCAAATATTGTACCCTCTGTGTGCAGTGTGTGCACGTTATTATTTGTCGCAAGCCAGCCCAGCCAACTGTGTTCCGAATCGAAAAATTTTTTTTGGGGAACCCAACACACAATATTCATTTTCTGAAAGAGAACATTTCCTCAAAGTTAACGTTTACTATAAGACTCTTGACATCTGTTTGAATGTTTTAGACGATGTAGTAACTTGATTACTTATATTTCGGACGTCCATCATCTTAATGGTTGAAATATTTCTATCTCTTTCAAATTTTTCACAACGTTTCAATTGCTTGAATCCGCAATCGTCTTCTGGTGAATAATGACAAAATCGATGCTACGCGACCTTTTCTAGGTCTATAATTAATGTGTAATTACGGTGTAATTACGCGCGGTCTAGTGGCGCGCGTGGTTTCGCGCTTTTTCTCCCTCCAAAACAGTTCATGAGCGGTTTCCATAAGTTTTTAATTTCCACGCTTGGTTGACTCAAGGCACTATTGGCTTCTATATAGGTGGTTTCTATAAGTTTCCGTTTGAACCAATGTTCCTCTCTATGAAGAACACTAGCTTCGTCCCAAAGAATTCGGTGGTGTTTTGTCCAGGCGTGGTCAGCAATTCCCGATTTTGATGTTTCCCCTCGTTGAGTCCACTTTTTGTGTTCGGCTATTCTTACTGATAATGGCCTCTTGGTCTCTCCGATATAGGAATCTCCACATTCACATGGGACTTTGCAAATACAGTTTTTGCTGGATTCTGTTGTGTTCTCTGGTTTCGTCTGGGTGAGGAAGCTTCGTAAGGTACTGCCGGATTGAAAGCAACTCTTGATGTTGTATTTATTTCCGATCCTTCTGATCTTCTCGGAGATACCCCTGATATAGGGAAGAATGAGAACGGGGTTTTGTGGTCTTTCTTCGGTTGTTTTGGTCTTTTCGAGTTGTTTCCGAACTTCTCCTATGAGTTTCTCGGAGTATCCGTTTCGGCGTAGGTCCTTTCTGATGTGGTTAATTTCCGCCTCCAATTAAAAACGTATGGAAACCGCTCATGGACAGTTTTGGAGGAAGAAAAAGCGCGAAACCACGCGCGCCACAAGACCGCGCGTAATTACACCGTAATTACACATTAATTATAGACCTATAAAAGGTCGCGTAGCATCTGATTTTGTCATTATTCACCAGAAGACGATTGCGGATTCAAGCAATTGAAACGTTGTGAAAAATTTGAAAGAGATAGAAATCTTTCAACCATTAAGATGATGGACGTCCGAAATATAAGTAATCACTCTTGACATCGTTCTCTTCCAAATCAAAAATAGATTTGAAACCATGAATACCACTGTCAGCAAGTTCAACTTTCTTAATCCAAAATTGATAGTTGAAATGTCGGAAGAAGATTTGTTCAGATCATCCGAAAACCCACAGAAGTTATACCCCAGTGACTTATCTTCCACTATTCCTTTTGAGATAATTTCGTACCTCTAAAAGAAGAAATAGTGAAGTTGAAAGATATAAGAGAGTTTGCAGAGTTTCTAGTAATCATCAATTCTACGCTATCTTCCAACTTTTCTGAAGTAATTACAACCCCGTTACTTTTCTGACTCTACCTATAACTGTGGCCTCTGCTGACAGGTCATTTACCAAATTAAATATCATTAAAAATTATTTACGGAACAAAATGTCACAAGAGGAATCAAGTGGACTCGCAATATTATCCATAGAAGCAGAAGAAGCAGCTGCAATGGAAATAGTATATTAAAGTATAAGTGGATAAAAAGGTCTTTCAAACACGCGCGATTTCGTGCACGACGGCGCAGACGGAGTGCTCGAAATAGAACAAGTGTTTGAAAGACCAGTTATCCACGAATATTTTACGCTATTTTTTTTATTGGTGCACTTTGAAATCATAAATACTGGTATTATTATTACATAAAATGAAAATGGGAACTAATAACGTAAAATGGTTGAATTCGTGATGAGACATCAGTATACTTTTCGTTGTCATGGAAAAACAGAAATAAATTTGCAATTTGTCATCAAAGATTAATTGTTGTCACTGTAGTGCCTAAAAATGAATTCTAATATCGATTCTTTGAATGGTAAAGCAGAATCGCGGTTAATACGGAAAAAATCTAATGATGAGCGTAAAAAATAATATATGTTCATCAAATGGATGGAAAATCAAAAGGTAACGGATATAAATGAACGAGTTGTTTATTTGACGTTACAGGTTACTGCTGTCAGATCAATAATCAAAGAGTTGTCATTTAGACTTCACGTTTCTCGAGTTGTTGAAATAGATAAAATGGGGCGCCAATTAAAAAAAAAATCAGTTTTTATAATCGAATTTGCTGATAAGAAGGCAAGAAGAGATTTTAACTGAATTTATATTATATGCATGTTTTGTTTATATTCAATGATCATTTCCGAGGGATTTCAAAGAATTATACGTTTGTTTTGAGATTTCAATATAATTTCTCCCAGTTTTCTGAGAAGTTCTCATTTATTCACAGTTCTCGTAGGTGATTACAGCATAGAAGTAGAACGCATGTTTTTACAACAATAATTATTAGTTTTACTAGGCAGCAAAGTAGTAGATTGACTGCTGTCACGTGACCGAAAACAAAAAGCTCATTGGGTAACATAATATCAAAAAAAGCTGGACCAATTGCTCTAATTCAGAACCCCGAAATTACAATTCTCCACTACTTTCGAGTTCCGAGATATTTCCTGTCCTAAACTTGGTGGGCCACCCTGTATAATCCCTCAGTGAATAAATTCTCGTCATTGGATCTGGATGATTTCTGCAGCAGTGGGCACAAAGTGCTGCTAGCGGGAGACTTCAACGCGAGGAGACTTGAATGGAATTGTCGAACGCCAACGGAAGAACCCTCTGGGAATACTTTCTAGACAATAATGTGGTCATAGACTTCCCGGACGGTTCTAAAGGTTCTAAATAGTTTCAGAGATACAGGGTGCTGAAGTTGGAAAATATCCATTTTTTAAAAGCATTATTTTCTTCAATGTATCAAGATTTTTTTCTGTGATAGTGTTCTAATGCCACTAAATATCAGTCCCTCACGAGAAAAAGTTTCATTTGCTACAGGGGCACTCTAAAATTAAAAAAACGGAACGTTGACTTGAAATATAATTTAACTTTCAGGAATTTCAATATCTTGTTGGATTTGCTTCTGGTTGGTTCATAACAATAAGATATGCAACCATTTTGTACAGGGCGAGTTAGAAAGTTGATCGCCCCTGTATCCTATATTTAATAAAATTTTATATACTTTTTACTGCGTGTTAGTAGGTGACATTAACTCATTTTGATACATATAATTTATATAGGATATACAGAGCTATTCAAAAGATATTTATGGAAGAAAATTCGAGAATCGATTTTTTTTTTGGAAATCTCCCTATAATCAAATATTTCCTCAGTGAATTTCTGTGATACTTTCATATTACCTTTACTTTGAGTTTGTTGGTCGGATGTAGAAGTTTTGTCAACTTGCTATGATTAGTTTTTTTATCCCGACAATATGATGACAAGTCTATCATTATTTTCTTTATGTATATCGGTATTCTCGATGTTGTTTATGTTATACCATGATCGACACATACATAAAAACAAATAAAATACATACAAGCTAATCTTGATATCGGAAAGAATAATGAACATAAACATGAAGGAACAAACTGAAGTTACTGAAGGAATTTAAAGGTCTACAGTATCTGGACTAAGATCTATGTTTTCTGGTACCATCCTTTCAGCTGCATCAGTTACTTTATTTAGGAGATGAGTAGATGGATATTTCACATTCTGTTCGTATCTGGCATAATCCATAAAACACTGGCCACATGTAACTAAAGTTTTATCTCCCGACTTACAAGTACAATAATAGTGAAGTTCCAAAGGTTGATTTTCGATATTATCTTCAACAGTAAAAGCTATCCACAACATATATTTTCAGGAATTACGAAACCTGGAGTAAACTCGCATTCGTAAAATGTTCGGTTCCTCCACCATTTCATCCACTTGAAGAATATTTGTTTCTTCTCTTCAGAGTTTGTCGTGAATATAACTTTTTGACAAGTTAACATGATAAATTCCCGTCAGTTGTTTCAAATAATGTAAATAAAACGAGGAAATTCAGGTGCGTGCAAGTGGTTCAATAAAGTCCAATGACCATTCCTTAAATGTAGGTTTTCAGCTTGAACACTTGTTTGCAGAATATTAACTTCTAATTGACCTAATATTTCCTGCGCTGTTTGTAATGTTCCAGGCATGGTTATAGGGGATGGAATATCACCTTAAAAAAGGCAATTTATTGATGTAGTGTGCAGCAGTAGCGCAGTACATTTTGTTTTCAGTACGATGGGATAAACTTCTTGCAAAAAAATCTACCCCCACTTCTATTAAAAACATATCTCGAATGTTCTGAGTATTTTCGTAACGTAGAATGTACAATGATTTTTTAACAATATTTTACCGAGTAAATGAATAAGAAATGTGCAAAATTGTACCAACAGCACAAAAAAACTACTGAGAGAGTCAAAAATTCATAATTTTTATAAAAATTAAATGCAGCAGTAGCCCAGTACATTTTGTTTTCAGTACGATGGGATAAACTTCTTGAAAAACTAACTACTCCCAAAACTTGCAACAAAAACATTTCTCAAATGTTCTGAGTATTTTCGTAGAAGGTATAATAATCATTTAACAATATTTTACCGAGTAAATGAATTAGAAAAGTGCAAAATTGTATCAACAGCACAAAAAAATTCTGAGAGAGTCAAAAATTCATAATTTTTATAAAAATTGAATGTCTCGAAAACAGTGAGACTTTTATACGGGGAATTTTTTCATAGCACCCTTTGATCTACATTCTCCTTCAGTTTGACGTGGTCTTTACGGGGCACCCGTATTTGAAGGAAATAATGATAGACTTGCTATCATATTGTCGGGATAAAAAAACTGATCATATCAAGTTGAAAAAACTTCTAAATCCGACAAACAAACTCAAAGTGAAGGTAATGTGAGAGTATCACAGAAATTCACCGGGAAAATATTTAATTACAGGGAAATTTCCAAAAAAAAACTCGATTTTCAGATTTTCTTCCATAAATATCTTTTGAATATCTCTGTATATCATATATAAATCAAATATATTTCAAAATGAGTTAATGTCACCTACTAACATGCAGTAAAAAGTATATAAAATTTTATTAAATATAGGATACAGAGGCGATCAACTTTCTAACTCGACCTGTAAAAAATGTTTGAATACCTTATTATTGTAAACCAACCAGAAGCAAATCCAGCCAAATATTTAAATTCCTGAAAGTTGAATTATATTTAAGTCAACGCTGCGCTTTTTTAATTTTTGAGTACCCCTGTAGCAAATGAAACTTTTTCTCATGAGGGACTGATATTTAGTGAAATTAGAACACTATCACAGAAAAAACTTCTTGATACATTGAAGAAAATAAGAAATACATGCTTTTAAAAAATGGCTATTTTACAACTTCAACACCCTGTAACTCTGAAACTAGTCATAGGATTGAGTTGGGCCCATGAACACTATTGTTCAGAAAGTCGTCAATATACTGAAAATTCATGAAATTTCACCGAAGCCCATTCCTCCATGAGCCGGCTGCCTGGTACTTTGTTGTCAAGTTTGAGTTCAAAAACAGCGCAGGCTGACACTCCGCCTATTCACTATGATTTTTTTTCTCACACAACTTGTTATTATTTATTTATTTTTTGTAGTGAATAACGACGCCGCTTCATTATTAGTATTATTATTGATTATAATTCAATACTTACTATCTTCTCCCTGGCAGGGCATTCCAGGCTGAGTCGGTACATTTGGAAAAACTGTGGACAAAAAATAAAGGTATACACCGTTTGTCTTTTCTGTCGCATTGTGTATAACTGATGAGAACATATCTCAAAAAGCCATGCACAAGAAAAATATAACTAGATTACAGCTATACAAATTAATTATTTTCACGCCCTTTCTTATATTACATAGCGCTGACATTATCGAGATATAAGTCCAGGCTTTGAAGCGAACAACTACCATCAATAATAATTATCAGCATGATAAGATAAAGACACAATCAGCCAAAAGTGAAAAGAGGTAATCTAGCAAAAATTACAGGCTTTCGAACATGTACCTTCTATTTCTATAAAACTAATAGCAGTTACCCGTCCATTATACGGAAGTTAAAGTACCGGCAGCCATTGAAACGACCTTTTCTCAATAATCGTTATAGATATCGAAACAAATCAAGATACCCGTTTTGTTAGCTTAGACTAACGCTCAAGCCATAGTTGAGTTGAAAATCCAAAAGTGAGGTGAATCATTTTGAAACGGCAATAGTTTAGTTATAATATTGTCAAAAATATATGGAACATCCTGTACATTTAAATATTTTATTATCATTCAATACGTGGGTAACCTTTTTACCTTTTATTTACAATTCAGTACGTGAGCGAAGATATTTTATTTTGAAACACAACTTGTCCTCAACAGAACATAAACAAGAGTTTTTAAAAAGGCCACTGATAGTTCGATCTGGTAATCGAGTTTAGAGTTCTGCCGTGCCCGCAGCTAGTGAGGGCTATGGGGGGAGTTTGGAAGAGTAGAGTTCGAATCCATTGAAAATGTTCCTAAATTGTATATGCCTGTCTTAATTGTATTAGTCTTTTTCGTTAATTTATATAAAACGTAACTAGTCTAGGAGAGATTAATTAATTATTAAATTAATTTATTCCCTCATTAAATTCGAACGTCTCAATCTCATATTTATACATAGTGAAATAAATGTTTTTACATTTTTCTAAAGTGTTTTAAATCTATAAATGATCAGAATTTACCTAGTCAGTCGTGAATAAACCCTAATTCACGACAATATCCAAGATTGTGTAGTTTTGGTGTGTAAGATCGTGTAAATCGAACTCAATTAAATCAGAAAAATTTTAGAATTAGAATGAATGACATCTCCACCCGAAAAGTTTACCAAAATGGTTTTCTCCGGATACAAGAGCAGTAAGTAGGCTATCGATGAAACAAATGGTGAATTATCTGGGAAATATAGACAAATAATAGAGTTGAGAGGAAAGATGAAAAAAATTACTGGAAAAGTTTATACTTTTAATGAAATCTTAGCAGGAAGATCATCCAGACCTTCCGCAAAAACGTCTGAAACTGATCAGCTGTCCAAATAGGTAGATTCTTGTACAAGGTAATAAGACATGAAGTTCTTCCTATTTTCATAATGGTCCAAAACAAGGGTTATTTGGGTTGACTAGATGTTGTAGGGGAATCTCTCTGTATACTATTGATTGATTGGTGTCAGTCATTGTATGACAACTCAATCTTTTGGTCAATATTTTGAATCTGTGTCACCAAGACCGCATGCATGTAAACTCTTACTTGACTATAATAAAGACGATTATTAATATTATTATTATTATATAATTTATAGATATTTAATAAAACTAACAATTTACGTTTATATTCTAATATCTATAATTGGTGACCCCGACGAAAGGCAAAATAGTTATTCTCATCAATAGTTTGAAAAAGGAACGTGTTTTACCCCAGTAAAGCTAGCAGAACCACTTTAGAATTTTCAATTTTTCTTTGGGCCATAATTTTAGGCTAATTTATTACCCTATTCCCAAATTTTTTGCTCTTGAATTGTGAGAGATATCCCGGGTTCTGCTAGCTTAACGTTAAGCTGGCAGAACCAAATCGCCAAACGAATGATTATGAAAAGTCTAAGCACACCATAATTTTAGGCTAATTTTAGGCTCACGTTTGAACCAATCGCCGATTTTTTTGGAATGCGTTTTATAAAAAAAGTCCTGGGTTCTGCCAGCTTTACCGTTAAGCTAGCAGAACTCAACCATAAAAAAGCAACTCGGAACAAATTCAGTTGGACAGTAATTTTAGGCTCTATTCAGGCTTATTTATTACCCAATTATATATTTTTTTGCTCTCCAGTTGGTGGAGAAATCATAGGTTGTGTTAGCTCAACACTGAGCTGGCAGTACCAAAATGCTTACCGAATCGTTATGAAAAATCTGATCGCACCATAATTTTAAGCTCACGTTTGAACCCATCGCCGATTTTTTTGGAATGCGTTTTTTTAAAAAAATCCTGGGTTCTGCTAGATTTACCGTTAAGCTAGCAGAACCCAACCATAAAAAAGCATCTCAGAACAAATCCAGTTGGACAATAATTTTAGGCTCTATTCAGGATAATTTATTATCCAATTATATATTTTCTTGCTCTTCTGTTGGAGGAGAAATCATAGGTAGTGTTAGCTCAACACTGAGCTGGCAGTACCAAAAGGCTAATCGAGTCGTTATGAAAAATCTGATCGCACCATAATTTTATGCTCATCCAACCAATCGCCGATTTTTTGGAATGAGTTTTTAAAAAAAATCCTGGTTTCTGCTAGCTTTACCGTTAGGCTAGCAGAACTCAGGATTAAAAAAAACGCATTCCAAAAAAATCGGCGATGGGTTCAAACGTGAGCCTAAAATGAGCCTAAAATTATGGTGTGCTTAGACTTTTCATAATCATTAGTTTGGCGGTTTGGTTCTGCCAGCTTAACGTTAAGCTAGCAGAACCCGCGATATCTCTCATAATACAAGAGCAAAAAATTTGGGAATAGGGTAATAAATTAGCCTAAAATCAGCCAAAATTATAGCTTAAAAAAAATTGAAAATTCCAAAGTGGTTCTGCTAGCTTTACGGGGGTACAAGTTTTAGATCTCCTCCAGCATTTCAACATTGGTACTGGCGGATCTGTTGCAGACCTCAAATTGAAATTGGAAGAGGCAATAAGAAATAGATATCCTGAGGTGGAAAATGTTTCCGATTTTGACTTCACAAAGCTGTTGCAAGTGTTACAAAGTTCAAACCAAGAAGTACCAATGAAAAATATTATTCAAAGTTGAACAATTTAGAGTGTTTGTGTTTACATTTAGCAGACAGACAAGATAAGTTGGAGAAAATATTAAATGATATCGTACTGAACAAATCTCATACTCAGAATATTCCGCCTATAGTAAATTCAGTGAATCAGCCAGGCAATACAAATGAAAAAATTTCTGAAACACAGTTAAATCAAGTGAAATCTGTTATCTTACCGTCATTCTGGATGAATGAGGCAGAACTTTGGTTCAGTGATGTGGAAACTATATTTGAAATGTGCGTAATCCGAAACGACAAAATTAAATTTGGAAAAGTTCTAACAGTGTTGGATTGTTCGTTAGATCGTTCGTAGATAGTTATAAACTCTTGAAAGAACAACTCATCAAGATGTACCAAACATCAGACGAAGAAAAAATTACCACACTTTTTCGAGAATGTCAGTTGGGAGACCAGAAACCAAGCCAACTGTACCGTGAAATGACTAATTCAGCCTCTGGTCAAATGACAGAAAGATTTGTAGTATTAGCTTGGCTCAGCAAACTACCATCAAATGTAGAACAAGTGATTAGAGCTTTTCAAGATAAATTAAGTGACGAAGAGCTCATAAATATGGCCGATGGCTTGTTAAAAGTTACCCATCTTGATAATGAAATGTGTGCTCTGAAAAGACCAGATACAGTTGAAGACAAAATTGAACAGCTTCTCAGAAAGTTCGAAACACTCACTACTACCTCAGCAAGAGAAGGTCGTAACTGGACACCGAGAAGATTCAGGTCCACATCAAGACCAAGTCCTACAAGGAACATTTGCTATTATCACAGACGTTTCCATAATAAGGCAAGCAGATGTAAGCAACCATGTGATTATGTAGAAAATACAAAAAGTTCGGAAAACTCCTTGGCGACTGACGACTTGGGCCATAAACAAAGTCGCTTATTTGTATTTGATCCAGCAACGAACATCAATTTCTTGATCGATACAGATGCCGAAGTGTCAGTTTTACCGGTTTCAAACTACAGTGGACGAGATTCTGAGAAAATATTATTCGCAGCAAATGGATCTAGGATAGAAACTTTTGGGGATAAACTTTTAACAGTGTCACTAGGATTGAGAAGACAATTTTCATGGCAGTTCAATTTGACAAATGTGGATAAACCTATCCTTGGAGAAGACTTCCTTGATCATAAGTGGCTTTGCTCTTCTGGAATCTCACATCAGATATGGTATAGCATTTTGGGGAGCATGCTCGCAGGGATTATTTTCAATGATATTTACTCTACAAAAGAGAGCACTGAGATACATGTGCCATGTTAACTACCAAACCTCATGTAACCCCTTATTCATTTCTCAGATGATACTTACACTAACATCAATCTTTGTGTTGGAATCAACTAGCTTAGTTCATAAACATAAATTACAACTATTGAAATCAGACGCTGTACACAATACTAGGGCAAATGGCCAAAATATACCTTTATTAATCCCCAGAACCACCCTATGCCAAAATTCAATTGTTTACAATGGTACAAAAATGTTCAACCACCTGCTGAAGCAAATTAAAAATATTCATAGTACTCCGAAATTCAGAAGAGCTGTAAAAAAGTTCTTACTCACAAGGCCCTTTTACAATTTGAGGGAGTTTTTTGAACAAAATTTTGAATAGGTATCCATGCACTGATTGATATTGTTCTTTTACACAAACAAGTGTGAGGTATATCTGTGGATATCCTTTACATCTTCCTTCCTTCTTTTCTTTATACTATATGTATATGTACTTACTTAATATTAGTAAGTTTTAAAAATCAAAATATTTTATTAAAGTATTTTATTGTGTATATATGTATGTGGTGTGTTAATATTTTTATCATTTGACAATTATTCTCTCCAGTTGTTTTGATTAATCAACTTTTATAGAATATATTTATCAAAATTTTAATATCTGTTTTGCTTGATTTAGTCTGTTTTTATATTTTATAGTACTATGACAGTATCCATAATATATTTGTAAGTTCTACTTTATTATCTGACAATCCTTATTGGTTGCATCATTTTAATTTTATTTTTATTTGATTCCCATTACCACCTGTCCATTGTAAACAGTTAGGATACCTACTATATAGAGGCTTTGTCAATAAGAATTCTATTCTTTAGATAATAAAGCATGCTTTGACTTTGACTATGGGACTGTAGTGGATCTTTATATCAGAACTATCAAAGACAATGAAACAAATTCATACATCAACTGCATTATCGACAGGTCTAAAATTTGTAGGTACATGTATTAAAACAATAAACATTAATTCCCCTTATAACGAGATTTTGAAAGAATTAACCAAATCTCTGAATCAGAAAATCATTAAAAGTGGGCGATGCCGGGCCTGAACACTCACGCAGGCTGCATATGACCTTCAATACGCTATGCACCGAGAAGAATCTGGACGATTCGATGGATCCGGACGATTCGATGGAAAATTCTAGAGCATTCGGAGAAGTCAACAATGAATATAAAAAGAACGACGCAGCAGACAGACGGGTAGTCAGAGCGAAGTGAAAGTCGAAATAAATAATTCCGTGATTATAAATTAGAGTACTGTGTTATTGAATCATTGTAATTCGTTAAATTAATTATTTTAGAGTGAATTAGAGTTTAAATATACTACAGTTGGTGTTAGAAGTGCGATTTCTAGAGGTAAATAGTGTTCGTGTTAGTAGACAGTTTGTGTATTTCGGACAATTGTTTTCGCGAAAAATAGACAATAATAATAGACTGGTGGCCGTGGAAAAGACTCTGTGAAATAGACAATAATAATAATAGACTGGTGTCCGGGAAATAGACTGTGTGAAATAGACAATAATAATAATAATAGACTGGTGACCCGTGAAATAGACTGAGACAAAATGTGTTCGAGGAAAGTTCGCCTGGTTGCATTGAAGGTTGCGGAATTGAAGCAAGAACTAGAGGAGAGGGAACTTGACACAAGTGGTAAAAAGGCCGTGCTTCAAACAAGACTTGTCGGGGGATTAGTTCAGGAGGGCGAGGACCCAGAAACATTTCTATTCGAAGTTTCTGGAATAGATATGAGTTCCATAATGAGTAAACTCGACGGAATGAGAGAGGAACTTCTAGAAAACTCAAAGAACATGAAAGAAGAACTTTGTGGCGTGGCGAATCGATTAGAAGAAAGAATGGGGACTGTTAAGACAGAGATGGAGAAAATCAAAGATGGAATTGAGCAAGAGATGGGGAAATTGAAGGAAACCATCAGTGATGAAATCAGAGGCGGCATCAAAGATGAAATTGAGGAAGAGATGGGAAAATTGAAGGAAACAATTAGTGACGAAATCAAAGGCGGACTCGAGGCGGAAATCATCAAAATAAAGGAGAAAATCGGTAAGTTGGAAAACCAGAATGACACTACCCACACCACAGAATCTGTCAATGAAAATTAAATGCTGGAACTGAGTTTGAACTTAGATGATGTGCAGAAGAGTTTGAAAGATGTGAAAATCAGCCCGGAAACAGGAAAACTCTCTATGAAACCACCTCAATTTGATGGAAAAACACCATGGGCAAACTACCGCCGACAATTTGAAGCTGCAGCAAAGGCGAATTGATGGAATGCAGGAGATAGAGCTGTGGCACTAACACTGGCGTTGCGTGGAGAAGCAACGAATATCTTACAAACTCTCACGGCTCAAGAACAAGAGGACTACGAGCAGCTGATTAAACATCTCGAATTACGGTATGGACAGACCCATCTAGAACATGTATACCACTCACAGCTCAAAAGCCGCTGCCAGAAATCAAGCGAGTCCCTACAGGAGTTTGAAGCAGACATTGCACGCTTGGATCGCCTTGCATACCCAGCCACATCGGAAAAGGTAATGGAGCGACTAGCAGTACAGGCATTGAGTAAGGTTATTCTGGACTTTCATTGTCTAAAAAAGAACAAAGAAAAATTCAATTCTCTGCAATTTTTAATCACGACGCTTCAACTGTTGAAATCTACAGTCGTTGTGTATAATGCGACAATCTCAAGTATACTTCTTATATATGCTGTGGATAATTTTGTGTCATTAGCCTAGGGGTAATTTGGCGGTATTCAGGTAAGCTTGTTAATTACTGTGCCAGGTCCCTCCGGTACAGCATTGTTAATTCTTATCGCAATTTCAATTGATCCATGCCACTAATTAAGGGTTTCCACACATTACGGATTTCTATGCTGGCCTGACTAAAGACTAAGACTAAGAGCATAGAAATCCGTAATGTGTGGAAACCCTTAATTAGTGGCATGAATCAATTGAAATTGCGATAAGAATTAACAATGCTGTACCGGAGGGACCTGGCACAGTAATTAACAAGCTTACCTGAATACCGCCAAATTACCCCTAGGCTAATGACACAAAATTATCCACAGCATATATAAGAAGTATCCTTGAGATTGTCGCATTATACACTTGATAACGACTGTAGATTTCAACAGTTGAAACGTCGTGATTAAAAATTGCAGAGAATTGAATTTTTCTTTGTTCTTTTTTAGACAATGAAAGTCCAGAATAACCTTACTCAAAGTGAAACATTGTCAACCACTTTCAAACAGTACAGGCATTCTTAGATGGACTTCGTGACCAGCATTGACACTAGCTCGTCCAACACATCTGGTGGATGCACTGGCACGCGCTTTGGAATTCGAGGCGGCGAAGCAATCCTGCAGAAGCCAAAGTAAGGTTCGAGTTATTGAAGAAGACCCACAGGGGCCTGCTAACCTGGAAGCTGCCAAGAGGAAGGTGGTGAAGGAAATGTTGCCTGAGAGAAGACAGATAAGATGCTGGAATTGTGGCAAAATTGGGCATGTGCGTAACAAATGTCCAACATTCACAGAATCGGCACCGATGCAGGAAAACTAAAGAAGGTCGATGAGGAGGGGCAATCGTCGACCTGCATCCAGCAAGCCCCCGTTAACAATGCATATGTCGCTATCCTGCAACGTCAAAACAATGGTGTCTTTGTAGACGGTTTCATTAACAACGAGCCTTGCACCATGCTGCTAGATACAGGTGCGACTAGGAGGATCCTTGGGCCTGCTTTTACTAAGACATCAGACAGAATGGACAACAGGAGAGCTGGCCAATGTACATGGAGAGCTACCGATTGAACTGAATCTAGGCAACACAAAAGTGAAACATCGGGCATTAGTAGCGGACATTGAGGACTAGGCAATTAGTGGAATGGACATCATGAATTCCAGAGGGTTCGAATTGAATTTCAAAGATGGCGTCCTATGTGTGAACGGAGAAGAGCTTGTGCTACATGGAAGAAGTAAAGAAATGATTCGTGTTCTGCTGGCTGCAGACGTAAGTGTACCCGAGAGGGCTGAGGCCATACTGGAGGCTCGCTTGGACGGAGGTGCGAGCAATGGAAGCGTGGTGAAGTTCGAGCCCAAGCTTCATGATGAGAAAATTGGACGAGGGATTGCACTAGGCAAGACTTTGCTGCGTGCTGATAAAATTTTGCCAGTAAGGGTAATGAATGTCAATTATTACCCAGTGACTTTGAAGAAAGGGACTGTTTTGGGGCACTGCTCGTCAATTTCCTCTGTGATCAGGTGATCAGGAGTGTACACGGTACTGTTAGTCAAGACAACAACCTGACAGCGGAACTGGAAAAATTGGTTACCATCTCTTCCAAGGGCATCAAACCAGCCCAACAGCCCAGATTGAGAGAATTAGTCAAGAAGTACCAATACATCTTCAATACAGGACAAGGAAAAGGGGGCCGAACGAATGTAGTTCATCATAAAATTGATACTGGGGATGCCCGACCGATCCGACAATCAGCTAGAAGACTTCCTCTTGCCAAGAAGGAAGAGGCTGACAAAATAGTCAGTGATATGGGGAAAGATGGAGTTATTGAACCATCCAACAGTCCATGGTCCTCTCCAGTCGTGCTGGTGAAGAAGAAAGATGGATCAACACGCTTTTGCGTAGACTATCGTCAACTGAACAACGTGACGAAGAAAGAGAGTTACCCTCGTCCGAGAATAGACGACACCTTAGACACGTTGGCCGGCTCCACGATTTTCTCGACCCTTGATCTGAAGAGTGGATACTGGCAGGTAGAACTGGCTCCAGAAGATAGAGAAGTACAGCCTTCACCATCGGCTCAGGACTGTGGCATTTCACCGTTATGCCATTCGGGCTTTGTAATGCTCCAGCCACATTCGAGAGATTAATGGAGACGGTTCTGAAAGGACTTTCATGGAGGACGTGTCTGGTATATCTCGATGACATTATTGTAGTTGGCAAATCGTTCGAAGACCACGTTAAAAACCTGGAGGAGGTATTCCTGCGACTGAGAAATTCTGGATTGAAGCTGAGCCCAAAGAAATGCCACCTGTTCCAAAAAGAAGTACGTTCCTTGGCCATGTTGTCTCTGGGCACGGAGTAGCAGTGGATGACGAGAAGATCAGAGCAGTGAAGGAGTGGCCTATTCCGAGAGACATACACCAACTACGTAGTTTGCTTGGTTTGTGCACATACTATCGCCGATATGTGTTGGGGTTCGCCAACATCGCTAAACCACTGACCAGGCTCACGGAAGGACAAACAAAGTTTCAGTGGTCCGAAGAATGCCAAGACTCGTTCAGGAAGCTGAAGGGGGCATTGATCAACGCACCGATTCTGATTTATCGCCTTCCGAGTGGAAAATTCATTTTGGACACGGACGCCAGCAACGTGGGACTTGGAGCTGTCTTGTCCCAGATCCAAGAGAAGGTCATCGGATACTTCAGTAAGACTCTCAGTAAACCGGAGCGTAACTACTGCGTCACCAGACGAGAACTGTTGGCTGTTGTCAAGGGAGTAGAACACTTTTACAAATACGTGTACGGGAGAAGATTCCTGTTAAGGACCGACCACGTAGCCCTTAAATGGCTTCTACAGTTCAAAAATCCCGAGGGCCAAGTAGCACGTTGGATCGAAAGACTCCAAGAATTCGACTTCGAGATCGAACATCGAGCAGGAAGTGGCCACAAGAACGCAGATGCCCTGTCAAGGAGACCATGCCCAGACGACTGCTCACACTGCCGGCGAGCAGAAGATACGGAAGCAGCGATTTGTAGAACCACGGCAGTTGACAACAACTGGAATGACGAGGTCCAGAAAGACCAAGAAAGAGATCCAGATCTTGGTTTAGTCATCGGTTGGAAAAAAAGTAATCAAAGACCGACATGACAGGAACTCGCAAGATATTCCCTAGCAATCAAATCCTACTGGGCCCAATGGAACTCCCTTACCTTGGAAAATGGGGTCCTGAAACGTGTATTGGAGACCAAAGATGGTGGGGAGGACAGACGTCAGATAGTGGTTCCCAAGAAAAGAAGACATGAAGTACTCCGAGAGATACATGATGAAGTTGCTGGAGGACATCTGGGTGTGACGAAGACCCTGCAAAAAGTAAGGCAACGGTTCTACTGGGTCAATTGTCAAGTTGATGTCAATGACTGGTGCAGAAAGTGTGCTGTTTGTGCTGTCAGCAATGGACCTCGGACACGACCCAAGGCCCCGCTGCGTCAGTATAACGTAGGTAGTCCATTCGAGAGAATCGCCATTGACATCGCCGGCCCGTTCCCCGTATCAGATCACGGAAATAAATACATCCCTGTGGCAATATACTATTTCAGCAAGTGGGCCGAAGCCTATGCCCTGCCCAACCAGGAAGCCATCACCGTCGCGGACGTCTTGGTGAAAGAGTGTCCCCTTGGAGCTACACTCGGACCAAGGCAGAAATTTCGAATCCAACCTGTTCCAAGAAATCTGCCAACTGCTGAACATCCGCAAGACGAGAACCACAGCTCTACATCCACAGTCCGATGGAATGGTTGAGCGGATGAACAGGACTATCAATCGCCACTTGTCCAAGGTAGTCTCTGACCATCAAAGAGACTGGGACCAGTATCTTCATTTGTTCCTGATGGCCTACCATTCCGCAGTACACGAGTCGACCGGCCAAACCCCTGCTAGTATCATAATGGGCCGAGAGCTGCGACTTCCCTGTGACCTAAAGTTTGGGACGCCACCAGGACAGGATACCGCGGGAGAGGACTACATCAGCAAACTCCGTCAGCGAATGGAAGACATCCACGAACGAGTCCGTTTGAACATCCAGAGTGCCAGCGACCGAATGAAAGCGACTTATGACATCAATGCCGATGCTGGAGGATTTCAGGTTGGTGACCTAGTTTGGCTGTACAACCCGATGCGTTGCCGGGGCCTGTCACCGAAATTACGGAATTCATGGGAAGGTCCGTACAAGATCATCAAGAGGATAAACGACCTGCTTTACCGAATCCACAAGCCACCCAGAGGTAAACCCAGGGTCGTTCATTTCAACAGGTTGGCCCCTTACGCTGGAAATCATAACCAAGTCCGCACCCTCAGACCACCAGAGGATGCGATGACGTTCCAGAAATTCATGTCCTTATACTCAAATGGATAGAAAGTGTCACACGGAATAACTCGAGAGCCACGGGACCTTTTCAAAGTGCCAGTCGATTACGCCCTAGCACACTGCGTCGCAGAAGACCTTCGAATGTTCAGGGGCATCGCCGTGGTGTTCTCCAAGAAATTTGGCCAACTCCAAACACTACGAAAACAGAATCCAGAAATTGGAGGTGTGCTACAGCTGAAGAAGGGCCAGAGGAACATCTACTACCTGGTGACCAAGAAGCATTCCCAAGATAAACCGTCCTATGAAGATGTCTGGAGGAGCCTCACCCAACTGAGAGACACAATGGTGGACCAGAATCTGGTGGACATGGCAATCCCAAAATTATCCTGTGGTATTGATGGGCTGGATTGGAGAGTTATAAGAAGTATGTTGGAGACGATATTCCGATCCAGCGGCGTCCATATTTTGGTTTGCTGTAATCCTATTCGACGAGCTAGCATGAAGACTATGGAGTGTTATTTCCATCGAACTTCACGATGCAGATATGGGGAGTCCTGCAAATATCGACACACTCCAAGGATGACATTTCGGGACGAAATATCTCTAAGAAGGGGGCAATGTGGCGAAGCTATGGGCGACGCCGGGCCTGAACACTCACGCAGGCTGCATATGATCTTCGATACGCTATGCACCGAGAAGAATCTGGAAGATTCGATAGATCCGGACGATTCGATGGAAAATTCTAGAGCATTCGGACAAGTCAACAATGAATATAAAAAGAACGGCGCAGCAGACAGGCGGGTAGTCAGAGCGAAGTGAAAGTCGAAATAAATAGTTCCGTGATTATAAATTAGAGTATTGTGTTATTGAATCATTGTATTTCGTTAAATAAATTATTTAAGAGTGAATTAGAGTTTAAATATACTACAAAATCATTACCGAAGAACAACCAGTTCATTGCAAATTCAGAAGATTGAATCCTGATAAATTAGCAGCTGCAAAAAAGGAATTTGAATATTTTATGGAATAGAGGATTATGCGACCATCAAAGAGTCCTAGGGCCAGCCCACTGTACATGTATAAGCAATCAAATGGAAAGAAAATGGAGGCCTTGTGGTTATTTATTTATATTTATTTTGTGGTCATTAAATGCGACGACAGTTCCAGACAGATATCCATTACCAAATATTAAAGATTTTACCTATCATTTAGATGGAATACACATATTTTCAAAAAATGATTTAGTAAAAGCTTTCCATCAGATTCCTATGGCACCTGAAGACATACAAAAAACAGCTATTATAACACCATTTGGTTTATTTCAGTACTTGAGAATGCCATTCGGTTTGCGAAATGCTGCTCAATCGTGTCAAAGGTTCATACATGAAATAACTCGAGATCTTCCATTTTGTTTTCCATATATCGACGACTGTCTGGTTGTCTCAAAAGATGAAGCTGACCATAAGCAACATTTAAACAACTGTTCAGAAATCTGAAGGATCACGGTGTTGTGATTGATCTATAAAAAAGTGAAAATGGTAAAACTTTTGTTGAATTTTTGGGATAGTTTGTTTCACACGAAGGCGTTACTCCAACTAAGAGGAAGATAGAAACCATATGTAGTTACGAAAAATCTTTGAAAATTCATTGAGACGATTTTCAGGAATGGTGAATTTTTATCGAGCAACAATTCCAAGAGCAGCATATATTCAAGCACCTCTCAATGTATTCCAAAAAGGAAATTTTAAACCAAACACAGAATTGATATGGACTCCCAAACAAAATGAAGCTTTCACTAAACTAAAAGTTAAGTTTATATTCTAATATCTACAATGTCAATCATTGTAGCAATTGCTTGTCTGGATTACACCGACTATCCGAGTATTTCACGTTTTTCATCATTCAGCACTATGCTGTATCATTTCCGTTATGTTTAGCGGTCAGACGTTATCTCAACTTAATGCAATTTGCCATCAAGTTGGTATAACGTCTGACCGCTAAACATACACAGCATAGGGCTGATTATTACTGAAGCTTATTATTCATTAATAGATACATAGATTCTCTATGTGACATATTTCATACTGACTTAAAAACGAGTTGGAGTATATGCAGCAACTAAGCCGTTGAGTTAAATTGATGTAAATGTAATGTAAATTGGAGACTCAGATGAAGAATACGCTCACAGGGTGATGAAATTCTGAAATAACACTGATAATGCGTTTCCAAAAAACGTCGTTGTGAAGTTTGTTTCATACTAGACCAAGCTATAGAGGTTTTTTCCCCACAAAATAAAAGACGCAAATGGCCTATACTAATTTTTATAAGATAGTTCGTTAATGAAAACCCCAGTTTTCGCGCCAGCAAAATCGCTTTATGGAATTTTTTAAACAAGAAATAGTGAAAAAAATTACAACTTTTTTGGTTTTTTGGAAATATCTCAAATATTATTCAAGGAATCGTTCTACAGTCAATGGAACTTTTGTAGAGACTTATAAAACCTACAAAATGGATTTTCCGGGAAAACCTCGAAAAAGAGACCATTTTTTATTTTTATAAATCTAAAGCTGGACAAACAATATTGCGGAAACTGATACATAATATTATGTGGTTCAACTGTACGCAAGATGTTTTCTGTCCGATGTGTAGTTTTTGCACAATCGCGTTATAAACAATTTAACACATTCGTCTCCAGCAATGCGCGTTGCGCGTTGAAGCAAATTTTACTGTGTGCCAGTGACGCGCCTGGCGCGTTCCCGACTTCATTATTTATATTTGCCAAATCCGATGCTACCTTATAACGTATAGTATTAAAAGTGTACTGGCACATAGAATGAAGTGTAATTCGTTCCCAAGAACACTTGGTTTATGTATGGACGTTCTTTTGTTGACTAAAATAAATTTTACCTTGTGCCAGTAACGCGTCTGGCACGGTCTCCCTCTTATTTATTTATTTGTGTCAGAATCAAACGCTATCATTCAATGCTGAGTATTGCAAATATATTAGTAAATAGAATAAATAAACTGCAGTTCATTTGTAGCAACAAATGGGGTTCATATGTAGGTGTTACTTTGGTTGAGGTTATATTGCAAATGTTGCATATCACTTGCATTGCATAGAACTTGCATTACATGAAGAACATCATCACACAATTCTGATATTTGCATGGAAAACTGCACAAAAACGCCTGTTTCAATGTTTCTGTCATGCAAGAAATTTGTATGGAAGCACCTCAATTATTTTCAACTAACTTATTCTTGTATTTCATGATATTGCAGAATGTATTGTTAAAAAAAATGTATTTCCTTCAACCGATTGCACCCCTACGCGGAAGTCTTCGAGAAACTTGTGTGAGCTAGGAAAGACGCAGCCCTTATCTTTTAACGCGTGATGACATTGCAGGAATTTGTACCCTAGACCCTTTGCTCCAAAGGCGAACACTTTACCAGCACTGCCACCACGGCCCATAAAGCGACCAACAAATGACTGATACGATGAAACAATAAATCATTTCACTGTCAGATTTATAATTCTTCAACATATAGGGTGGCCGGTGGCTCAGCGGTCGAGGTGTCGGCCGTTGAAACTAAGGCTAGCATTGGACCCGGTTCGAAACCAGATGTGAAAAAAAAATTCCCAAATATATCGGGTATCGAAATACGACCACATGCCCTATTGAAAAGCAAGTGTGATGTGAGTTCTCTATATAGATGCCAAACCCGTCGTCTAGTGCTTGCTTGGGATACGCACCGACCCAGGGTAGTGTTATAGGTTTTCCGTGTTTTCTTACAGCTTAAAACTGTGTACGCCACCATAAAATCAGTGAGTCGCCCAAGAGCGCCACTGCAAATAATAATACTAATGGTCGTCCTCTATCTGCACAGCCTTTACGTACACTCTACGAGTGTTTATGAGGGAATATTATTTTTATTATATATGAAGAACATTCTATTTTCATTGCGTAAATAGTAAAAAAAATTGCGGCTTTACTTGAATTTGTTTCAATAGTTTCAATACAAAATGAAACATTGTACCTTCAACTTCAAAAAAAGGAAAGCTTCATTGTGAACTTGCAATGAACAGAACTGAGTTGAAAGCATTATTAGAAGTATCCGATGATGATGAAATGGATGACAAATCTTTTTGACGGAAGAAAACGAGAGTGATGATATAGTGATCATAATACTCAGGGTGAGGAATTATCATTAATTCAGAAATTCCTTGAAGAATATATTCAACATCAAAATGAAAATAAATGTTCTGTTCAAATACTTTCACAAAGGGAATCAGTACCAATCAGGATTGTCCTTCTTATAAAGATTTGACGGCAGGCGAATTTTAAACTCCTCTTTATGGGAATTCAGAAAATGAACAAAATGTAAACGACTCAAGTTAGGTATGAAATTTTATATTTTAACATCGGCGGTGGTGGTCGTGATAGTAGAACGTTCGCTTCTCAACCAGCATGATCGCTGGCATCACATGTTTGGAGGTAAGGGCCTTTTGAAAGTCTTTTAGAATCCTCTTCTAAAGGTCCGCGTTTGAGAATACCCTCAGTGGGACATTTACCTATGAAATGACCAGAAGGTTACCAGGGCTATGTTTATAGAACTGTTTCAGACTCTTTAACCTGGACTTGCCTAAGTAAAATTGTATTCAGATGTTGTACGTTATCTTACTTTCGATTTCTTGGCTGTTTTCATCAGTTCCAAGCATTTTCGATTTTTTGCTCTTCAAGAAATATTGCTTAGGTTTCACAATAAAATAAAATATGTGTATAAATTACGATTAAATCTCAACGCGTCAAGTGCGGTGACGGCACATGGAACAAAATTTCAAACCGTGTGCCAGCACCGCGCCAGACGCGTTCAATTTTTATTTTCAATTTAGATAGATTTTTGTTTATAATCTGCCTATATAGACTAAATGTAATATGGATCAATCAAATATGTCGGAATATTTTACAAAGATCTAACCGGCATCTAGGTATTACATGGAAATTTTACCGGAGACGAATGTGTTAAGGGCACATCTTGCAAGATGCGCCGATTCAAGGGAAAATGTCACTGAAAGTTGATCAAAACGCTTCAAAGTGCGTCCGAAGTCATCCGAAGTCACCCGAAGTCATCCGAAGTCACCCGAAGTCATCCGAAGTCACCCGAAGTCACCCGAAGTCGAACTGAAGTTAATACCCTCAGATTCATAAAAATTATGAATTTTCGAGAAATGGTCTCTTTCCCGGATTTTCCCGGATTTTCTCAGAAAAAACGTATTCCTTGAATAATCTTTGAGATATTTCCAAAAAACCAAAAAAGGTTGTAATTTTTTTTACTATTTCTTGTTTAAAAATTCCACAAAGCGGTTTTGCTGGGGCAAAAACCGGGGTTTTCATTTACGAACTATCTTATAAAAAGTAGTATAGGTCGTTTGCGTCTTTCATTTTATGTGAAAAGAGCCTCTTACTTTTATCTTCAGCTTGGCCTATACCCGAAGAAGATTAAATTTATGGAAGCTGCCAGAAACGAGAATGGTGTACATAAAATAACATATTTATCTGCTGAATAAAAAGCCAGATTCAAGAAAGCACCGGAATTGTCCCGGCTCCATAATTATAGGAATACTGTTGGATTATGGACGTCAAGATATTAATGAAGGAGTCAGCTGCTACTAGGTCTCTTTTTATAAAAAATTAAGACTACAACAATAACTTACATCCTGTTGGCAAATGTGTTTTGATTTTATTTCATCCTCTTCTTGTTTGAAGACGTTTGAAAATCTACCAGTTTCTGCGATTTTGACCTAATATACATTTGTGAGTGATGGCTCAACGAATAAATGCCAAGCGCAGAGTTGTTTCCTGCTATCTAAAATGTCTTCAGGCGAGATCGTGTCAGTGATAAGTAGCAAATGTGATGGTGGTGGTATAATCATCTCAATTCGAGTATACACCAAGCAATAGAGCATAGAATGAGTGAGTTTTAAATAAAAATACTAGTAGGAAACCGACCATGCTATCACATGAAAGATAGTCCGTTGTTATATTGTATGTTTTCGACTCGCAACTGTCATTTATTAATTTGTTATAAACATTTAAATTACAAAAAATGTGTTTTTTAAATTGTTTTGCTTATAAAATAAAAACTAATGAGCAATCTGGTTGCTCCAATGAGAAGAATTGTAGATAATTAAAATACAAATATAATGGGATGTTTCACAACCCTGTCGGATCATTAGTAAAGGAGAAAAACCGGTAAATTTTGCAATTTTTTGAAAAATTCATAACTCCGCCATTTTTCAAGAAGTAGGATTGGCCTTTCTCATGAAAGTATTGAATCATGTATAATTTATGTGTGCACAAAACAGGCGCTGTCGGATCGTTAGTTTTGACACAATTGCAATTTAATATTTTTTTGCACAATCTTGCAGCGTGCCTGGATGCTCTAGTGATAGCCCGATTTTACTCAAAAATATTATGAAAGTAGAAGTATAGTACTACAAAACGTATATTCTCGCTACAATGGAGCGAAATGAGTGAAAAATGCATGCAAACATGACTGAAAACGGCCGAGCCGGCGTTAGCAGCCTAGTAGTAGGAGAGTCCGGGAGATAAGGGGTATTCTTCTAATGAACGGGTTACGTGATAATACGCTTCCCCTCATCTCCCCTTCCCTCCTACCTTCGACCGCTTTCACCAGCTCGGCCGTTTTCAGTCATGTTTGCAAGCATTTTTCACCCATTTCGGAGCATTTTAGCGGAAACTGGGAATATACATTTTGTGGTACTGTATTTCTACTTTCAAAATCTGTTTTAGAAATTGGAATCGGACTACCACTAGAGCATCCAGGCACGCTGCAAGATAGTGCAAAAAAAAATCAAATTGCAATTGTGCCAAAACTAATGATCCGTCAGAGCCTGTTTTGTGCACACACAGAGTACAAACGATTGAATACTTTCATGAGAAGGGCCAACCCTATTTGTTGAAAAAGGTCGGAGTTATGAATTTAAAAAAAAATCGTTAAATTTTCTGGTTTTTCCGGTTTTCCTCCGTTACTAATGATCGTGAAAGATCCCATTTTGTTCGTATTTCAATTATCTACAATTCTTTTCATTGGAGCAACCAAATTGCTCTAGTAGTTTTCATTTTATATGTAAAAGAATTTAGAAAAATACGTTTTTTGTCATTTGAATGTTTATAACAAATTAATAAATGACAGTTGCGAGTCGAAAACATAACAGAATATAACTACGGACTATCTTCCATATGATGGTACAGTCAGTTTTCTACTAGTATTTTTGTTAGGAAAAATTGCTCTATTGATTGGCCTAGTAATATATCTGAGAGATGTACGAATAGTATAGGGTATAGGGTATAGGTCATGAAGGTTATTTCGGCCTACAGATATTTCCTATTGTAAACTAATATTTTACGGCAAAAACACGCAGAATTACAGATGCCATGTTAGGACAACAGCGAAAATTGCGTGGTCTTTTGAACGAATGCAAGCCGCATTACAGGCCATCCATAATAGTCTAGCAAGTGAAGCTCGAAAAATGGCAAAACCTCGCAAATTTTTCGCCCTGCATCGATTTCCAAGAAATTTGGAGTTATGCTTATCTTACCCTCTATTTCAAATTTTATATCATGCAGATGGGCGCTGTTTATTTTTTAGGGGTGAAAACCACCCCTAATTGTCAAAACTTATAAAATAACATTTCAAAGCTTAAGATGGGTAAAATTTTGTTTGGATTAGTTGAATAATGATTGTTTTATAATTTGGAGCACCATTTCAAAAAGTTTCAACCCTTAAAAATGTTAAAAAAAAATATTTTTCCAAAAAATTATTAATTTATCACATTGATTTAATTTGAAAATGCCTTAAGATATGTACTAATTTCATTTTTCAACTTTTCAACCCTCATAAATCATCCCCTATCGCTGAATTTAAAAAAAAAGATTTACCCACAAAAAATTTCATGTTTTAATTTATGAACATTGTTGCTTAAAACATGCAATAATTTCATTTTATAACTTCTCAACCCTCATGAATCAACGCCTACTGTACCTTGAAAAAAAGATTTAACCTAAACAAATGTATTGCTTGGCAGAGTTTTTTAATTAAAAATGTTTCTGCCTGAAATATTACCAATTACATTATTTTGCAAATTTTTATCCCTTAAAAACAACCCCACAATTCTTGAGAAACACTAGCGAGAAAACAATGAGAGACTCACATACGTAGACACATGAGCAGATGTTTCTTCACCTGTATTTTGGAATAAATGTGAGTGTGGTGTTTTAAACATAGCTCCTTCATTTTTGATGATAGAAAGTTTATCTAAGAATTATTTTGTAGGATTTTTAAGAGCTACAAGGCATTTCCCCTTGTTTTAACCATGGACCTATAAAGTATTGTACTGGAACAAGCTGTTTACATCCTGGTTTGAAGTCGTGTATGGCCACAATCTGTAGTCGTGATATTGAGTTGGGCGTTGTCACATCGCGAAGGTAATAAGTCTTTATCATAGACAAAATTGTGTCACTATACGTATTCCATTCGATTACAATCGAAGAATGAAGAATGGTGATGTTGACATTATCACACAACTCAAACCTGTATTACTTACAAGTTTGAAAATACAAACTATCGAAAAAAATCATTACTTGCGTCTTCAAATGGTTGTGAAGAAATTATTGTAACTGGACGTTTGTCAACGCTGTCGAATATCAATGTTTATGTTTTCCACAAAGTAAACTTCTGACAGTTCTGTCATTGATTTTTTGTGGGATTATTGCTGAAATAGTGGTTTTTGAACTCATTCGTGATATATAGTGGCAGTACAATAGTAAGAGAATCATAATGGTGCAATCTTGTTGGGTTTGCAAACAATCCAAGTGTTCGAACCCGAATATCAGATTCCATTCGTAAGTACCATAGGCGTTACAGTGGGTATCAATCTGTTTTCGCCGAATAAAATGAAATTAATACGTGAATTCAAACCTTCACATGTGGAGATAATGAAATAGATACCTCACGAAAAATTTAACTTCATTCGTTTTTTGGATGATTCATTAAAACAAAACGGTTGCCAAAAAGTCCAAGAAATGTCTATTCAAATTTTGATTTATCTTTAGGTTTCCAGCTGATGTCACAGTAAAAGCGGCTTGGTTGAAAGAGTTGGGGATGAAATGTTCAACTGAATGTGTTCCAAAGTCTGTTAGGATTCCACTTATTTCAAAGACGCAGCTTTCGAGATTAACCCAAGTGGAAGAATATTTTTGAAGAAAAGGGTTCTTCCTTTATTATAATATATGATGAATGGTTTATCCCAAGAAATTCAGCTGCTTCAACTTCAGGGTAATTATTATCAGCCGTCAGAAGTGTTATTTTCTATGAGTTATTTCAAATAATAACAGAGATTTGTATAAAAAAGCAATATATTACATATTTTCAGATTCCACTGAAACAGCCCCAGGTACAGATTCTGAAGAAATTGTTGATAACTCAAGTCCCCCACTGAAGAGGTGAGGACAAATTGAGAATAGTAAAGATTATTAACTCAAATTTCGCAACTCAGTTTTCATCTACTTCAGGTTGTTTGGCTTTGAAAGACTGACGATCTGACAGATAATATTATTTATATTAGGTCAATTTCATATTTTCTGGTATGAAAAACAGGACAGAATCTCGTGATTTTTTTTAAGAAAAAGTAAGTAGTATTGGTTGGTAGCATTATCAAATCTATCTAATCTATCTAATCTATCTAATATCTTTAAAAGCAATTCTTGTATATTGATATATTTATTTTGGCTATCTCGGAAGCAGCTTTGAAGATTTTGATCAAAATTTTTATTCAGATAAGGTTTTAGTTCTTAAGTTTCTCCATACAGGCGATTTTCCTGAAGAAACTCGATTCCACTAATGTTATGAAGAGTTACTGGACTATTTCCTAAACTATAAATGTTTCAATTTGTCAATGTCACTTAGATATTTTTTCAGTAGAACAATCGACAATATTATTATATACATAGAAACTGTTGAATTCGAAAATAAAAAACTTTACAAAGCAATTTGCAAAAACTTTAAATAAAAACTAAATTTCAAAGAAAACAACCAAGTAATCCCTTGGTTACAAACATGGTCCTTTAAAGCAGGATTGCAGCAAGAGTGTAACTTCGTCGATAAGAGACTTTTCTGCAAATCAGTACTGGAAGCAGTTCCAATCGTCTTCTCAGTCTAAAACAAGTAAATACGTGGGTGAGTCCTCTCCAATTCCTTACCAAGTTCCAATTCCTTTATATTTACCACTGCCAATAGTCGTTTTGTCGGTACACGTGTAATTTTCCTCGAAAAAATGAGTAAAGAAAAACAACTTATTCGCAAACGTGCTTCGTTGAAATCTCGTTTAACAGTTTTTTCGAACTATTTACGCGATGAGTTTGAAATTAAATTAACCACTCCTAGTCCCAAGTTAGGGGAAACACAGTTCTTAGATCTCCAATGTCGAATAAGTAGGTTGGAATCATTAATAAATGAATTTGATGAACCGCAAGGTCAAATTGAACAAATAACAGAAAATATTGAAGATCAATTTCTGGAAAGAGAACAATTTGAAAAAATATATTTCTCAAAAATGGCTTTAGCTCAAAAAATCTTAAGAGATCATACTGAAATTCAATTTAATTCTCCAACCAATAGTATACATCCGAATGATGTTCAAAACAATAATTCTCTTCCAGTGGTTGATAAACAAAACATGAATAGCATACAGGGTGTTCGATTACCGTTGACAGATCTTCCAAAGTTTGGTGGAAAATACGATATGTGGTTAGAATTCCGTGATACTTTCGATTCTCTGATCCATTCAAATGATACCTTGTCGCCTATTCAGAAATTCCACTACTTACGTGCATCTTTAACAGATAGTGCTGCACAAGTTAGAAAATCGTTAGAATTTTCTACATCTAATTATGCAGTGGCATGGTCCATTCTTTGTGACAGATACAATAATACACGACTGCTTATAAATCAACACGTTCGAGAATTGTTCAATTTGGAAGCTATTCCAAAAGAGTCTGCAAACAAAATTCGTTTACTCATAGACAATTTATCGAAACATTTACGATCCCTTGAACAATTGAAACAACCTGTTGATCAATGGGATACTCTCATCATATACCTAGTGAGTCAAAAACTCGATGCATTCACATTACGTCAGTGGGAGGAACATAAATCTGATTATGAAATACCAACTTTAAAAATATTTAAATAATTTTTAAAAGCTAGAGCCGATTTACTTGAAACTATTAACGCAGATAGACATCAAGGTAGTGAATTTAGGCGAGATATTAATAGTGGTAAAAGGAAATTAGGTGTTTCAAAAAAATTTCTGGCAAGTAGCAATGTTTGCTCCTATTGCAAAATGAATCACTTTATTTATAATTGTGACGAATTTAAGAAACTTCCTGTACATGAAAAAATTGAATTTTCAAAAAAGGCGCATCTGTGCTTGAACTGCCTTAAACATGGACATCAGAATAGGTTATGTCGATTGAGTGGTTGTTCAAGATGTCGTTATAAGCACAATGCTTTACTTCATATTGATCAAAGCAAAACTGAATCCCAAGGGGCAGTGAGAAGCCAAGTTGACCAAAATAATGAAAATGCTACAAATGTCAATCCTAGCATAAATTTGTCTTCTAGGTCTAATCAACATGTTTTGCTGTAAACTGCCTATATTAAAATCTTTGACAATAACAATATTTCTCATAAAGTCAGATCACTTTTAGACAGTGGAAGTCAGTGTAGTTTTATAACAACTGATGTATGTAGGAAATTTGAGTTACCAACTCAAAAGATTGATTTCTCGGTTTCCGGTTTAAATCAATCTATTTCAAAAATAAATGAACGTTGTCTTGTACAGATTGCTTCTCTTCACAATGAATTTAAATGTGAATTACAGTGTCTAGTTTTGTCTGATATTACCGGTTCTGTTCCAAATATCAGACTCAATATTTCAAATCTGGATTTACCCAGAAACATAAAGTTGGCTGATCCAAGTTTTTATAGCCCAGGAAAAGTTGATATTTTGATAGGTGCTGATATATTTTGGACACTCTTATGTGTCGGTTCAACTTAGGTACGGGTAAACCCATATTACAAAAAACAAAATTTGGTTGGGTTATTTCCGGTCCAATTCCTACATATCATAACAAAGTGTCTATTTGTCACATTTCTACAACTTCCGATATCCAGGAACAACTTTCTAAATTTTGGGAGTTAGAGGAATGTTCTGATACCAAACGTTCTCTATCTTCTGAAGAACGTTTTTGCGAAAATCATTTTATTGAAAATTCCTGTCGATTATCTGATGGGAGATTTCAAGTGTCGATTCCATTCAAGGAAAACTTGAGTGAATTAGGCGATTCTTATGATATGGCTTTGAAAAGATTTTTATCTTTGGAGAAAAAACTTCAAAGAAACACTTCATTTAGAGACAAATATATTCGTTATATGTCAGATTAGGAGACTATGGGATATATGTCAAAAGTCAAAGACTTCGATCAAAACGAGGTTTCTTATTTCATACCGCATCACGGTGTTGTACGTGACAATAGTCTAACAACAAAATTACGTGTTGTTTTTGATGCTTCTGCGCCAACAACAACTGGACTGTCACTAAATAATGTGCAAATGATAGGTGCAACGATACAAGATGATCTTTTTCCATCATCATACGTTTTCGAAAACATAATTTTGTTTTGACAGCTGACGTTGAAAAAATGTACTTGCAGGTGTGTATTGAACCGAGTCAAAGGCGTATAAATATCTATAATTTGAATACTGTGACATTTGGAATGGCATCTTCTCCATTTTTAGCTATTCGAAGTGTCCACCAAAAAGCAATCGATTATGAGAAACAAGAACCAATTATTTCAAGAATTATAAAACGCGATTTTTATGTTTATGATTTGTTGACTGGAGCGAGTACATTAAAAGAAGCTGTATATATTTGTGATAAATTATCAGCCATTCTCGATAGTGCTTGTTTTCCACTTCGCAAGTGGTATTCTAATGACAAAGGAATCATCGAACATTTGAAAACAGAATACCCAAAATCTGATATAATTCATATTGGACCCACCGAGTGTGCAAAAACTCTTGGTTTGATATGGTCTTGTTCATCTGATGAGTTGAAGTATAATATAAGTTCAGAATACGAGTATAAACGAATTACCAAGCGAGTCATCCTCTCAGGTATTGGACAAATATTCGATCCTCTTGGTTTATTAGCTCCTTGTACTATTATTGCACAAATGTTGTTGCAAAGAATATGGCTCCAAAAACTGGCATGGGATGAATCTCTTCCAGCAGACATTCACTCCAGTTGGTTGAAATTCAGAAATGAACTTCATTTACTAAATCGATTGTCAATTCCAAGACAGGTCTTGTGCCATGACGCTGAGAATTTAGAATTACATTCATTCTCGGATGCATGCCAATTTGCCTTCGGTGGTTTTTTTATATAAAATCTACAAACGCAAAAGGCGAATGTTTTGTATATCTAGTGTGCGCTAAAAGTAAAGTTGCACCATTGAAGACGATAACCATTCCACGACTGGAATTCTGTGGAGCATTGCTGTCATCTAGATGGGCAAAAAAAGGTTATCAGCTCTATAGAACTAAAATTTGATCGTTGTGTATTTTGGTCAGATTCTACAATAGTATTAGGATGGGTTAAAACTGCCCCTAATCTTTTGAAGACTTTTGTGGGCAACCGTGTATCGGAAATACAAGAAATAACTGGGTTATATGAATGGAAACATGTGCCAACTAGCAGTAACCCTGCTGATTTATTATCGAGAGGTGTGTACCCATCCCAACTGGAAGAATTGAACTTGTGGTGGCATGGACCTTTCTGGTTATCAGAGAAAGACTCATGCTGGCCGGCATACATATGTAAAGTTGAACAATTACCAGAAATGCGCGATATTGAAACTATTTCATTATCTGTGGCACATGTCAAACTTTCATTTCCATTTAAGAATTTTTCAAGTTTGATCAGATTAAAAAGAGTAGTTGCTCAAATTTTTAAATTTTCATTTAATTGCAAGAAGCCCATATCAGAAAGGAAAATTTCTCTGTCATCATAGGACATAGAAAATGCTTTCTATCGATTACTCAAAATCTCTCAAAATGAATCTTTCACACAAGAAATATCAATTTTACTTAACAAAAAAGAACTGAAGTCAAAGAGTAGTAATTTGAACCCATTTATCGATGAAAATGGGCTAATGCGCGTTGGTGGTCGATTAGAAAATTCGGATTATGATTACGAAAAGAAACATCCTATAATACTTTCTTCGCACCATCTAACCAAATTGATATTTTCTTTCGAACATGTTCGATTGTTGCACGCTGGTCCACAGTTATTGCTATCCTCAATTCGAGAATTATTTTGGCCAATTCGCGGTCGTAATTTAGCCAAGCAAACTGTGCGTGTTTGCGTTCTGTGTTTTCGAAGAAATCCCAAACCAATAAATCTCCAAATGGGAAATTTACCTGCTCAACGTTTCCAAACAGGTTCAATTTTTCAAACCACTGGTGTGGACTATGCAGGTCCATATCTGATCAAAAACAAAAAGGGGCGAGGAGGCAAGGTATCAAAATGTTGGATTTCTTTATTTATTTGTTTTTCTACCAAAGCAATCCATTTAGAATTAGTTTCGGAACTAACCACAGAGTCATTCATGCAGGCTTTGCGAAGATTTGTATCACGCCGTGGAAAACCATCCACAATTTTTTCTGATAACGGTACAAACTTCGTGGGTGCTCATTCAAAACTAAATGATTTAGGAAAATTCATTTTAGAAAATAAAAACGAAATATCCGAATCGGTAGCAAAGGAATCCATACAATGGAACTTTATTCCACCAAGTGCTCTTCATTTTGGAGGACTGTGGGAAGCAGGAAATCTATCAAATATCATTTGACGAGGGTAATGGGACAAGCTCATCTCACTTTTGAGGATTTTTATACGTTACTGACACAGGTGGAGGCAGTGGTGAATTCCCGTCCTCTTTTCCTTTTATCGTCTGAACCCAATGATCCACTTCCACTCACTCCTGCCCACTTCCTAATTGGAAAACCATTGACTTCTGTTCCTGAGCATGACTTCCAAAACATTCCTGATAATCGATTATCCCGATTCGAGAGAATTCAATAATCGATTATCCCGATTCGAGAGAATTCAAAAACTGAAGCAGCATTTTTGGGAAAGATGGAATAAAGAATATATTTCCCTGTTACAAGAAAGAGTTAAATGGAAAACGAGCGGTGATCAGCTGAAGAAGGATCGAATCGTGATCATCAAAGAAGATAACTTACCAGCACTGCAATGGCGATTAGGTCGCATAGTCGAATTGCATCCTGGAAAAGATGGAGTTAGCAGAGTTGCCACCATTCTTACGAAAGCAGGGACAGTTCGACGAGCATTTAGCAAAATATGTCCACTCCCCGTTCCTCCTAGAGAAATTTCCGTCCCTCCTAGAGAAACTTCCATTCCTCCTATATAAACTTCCGTTCTTCCTAGAGAAACTTCCGTGCTTGACACAAAAGATGTTTATTTGTGTTGAAGTTGAAGCCTTCAAAATGGGGGCTTATGTTATGAAGAGTTACTGGACTTCAGTGTTTTTATATTTCCTAAACTATAAATGTATCAATTTGTCAATGTCACTTAGATATTTTTTCAGTAGAACAATCGACAATATTATTATATACATAGAAACTGTTGAATTCAAAAATAAAAAACTTTACAAAGCAATTTGCAAAAACTTTAAATACAAACTAAATTTCAATAATAATAATAATAATAATGATGTGAGTTATTAATTTCTATTTTCACCCACTTCCAATTGTCATAATCTGAAATTTGGCCACATATCAAGGACCGACGATAATAAAAGAATTTCCTACTATTAATGTAATAAAAATAATGATAATAATAATAATTGGAATTTCAAATTCAACGTTCACCCTTTATTAATCCTCCGATTTATCTAAAAATTTTCTAAAATTTCCAGAACCAACGACAATAAAAGAATTTTATGATAATAACGCACCAATAATAATAATGATGATGAGAATTTTCGAATTTGATTTCAATCGTCCGTATGATCTGATATTGGGCACGCATAAACCGATTGCAATACAAGGACTTAATTATAAAAGTTTAATGATAATGATTATAATGATAATGACGTGAATTTTTCATTCAATATCCACCCACTTCTAATCATTCGAAAAATAAAAAATTTGGCATACTTACCAAGGACCGACGATAATATAAAAATTTTATTATGAAAAATTCAAAACTCAATTTACCCCACTACCAATCCTCTGAATAATCTTAAATTTAGCACACACATCAAGAACTGACGACAATACAAGAATTCCATAATATCAATGTGATAATAATAATGATGAGAATATTCAAATGCTGCTTTACATCAGTATACGTACTTTGTCACTGCAAGGGCTCTAACCGATTTCGAAGGGCACACACAATATGTCTGAAATGGTCGCAGTGTAAAGGCTTTTAGCGCGGAAGCCAAAAATGAATCTAAGCTAATCTAATCTAGTAAAGATATCTTCAAGCAAAGTTTAAGGGAACACAACTTGATGCCTTGCAGGTCAGCAACAAGGCCTTCATTGACTGAAGAACATTGCAGATCACGGCTTGATTTTGCCCGCCAGTTTTTCCGGGCGATCTTGCCCGCGAGAAGTCCTGATACGAACCCCATCGAACATATATATGATATTCTTGGGAGATGAATTAGAGCCCTGCAACAGCCCAAAGTTACTTTGAATGAGCTGAGGGACAGTTTAGCGAATTTGGGAGACATAATTGAATAAGGACTCTGATATTGAGTATAACAGGCGGTTATCATTGCTCGAGGAGGGAACTCAAGAAATTAGCAAATTATTTCAGAATAGAAAACAAATTCTTAATTTTTATTTCATTGTTGTTTCTGTGAAACTCTGTACGTAGTTGATTTTTGATATCTTCTAGAAAAAATTGTTAGTTTGATTATCTGTATTGTGAATTTTGTTTGCATATTGTCGTAAATACATTAAAATTTCGTATTTCAGAATTTGAATAATATGCGCTGAAAATTTCTTTGTAGTATTTATTCTTCACAATATTAATTTATTTTAATATGTAAACGAACATGTATTTATTGAATATATAAATTACCATTTTTTAGTAAATGCATTTTTATTCTTTTTTTTTCAGTCGACTGTCTCCAGCTATCAATTAATTGAAAACGAAAGTCTTTTTATTTTGAAAAATTTGTGAACCAAATTTTTTAAGGATTGATACGATCCGAGTCAATGAAGTTTTTTATGACATCAGGTATGTCAAATGAGTTTTTCTACCTCACGAAGAAGTCCCATCGGATGTATATTCTAACACTTTCCTTGATTTTTTCATCATTATTTCAAATTCAGCATTTTTTCTTGTGATTGAACCCTATTTTCAGCACATGCGTGCGCTCCTGTCTGTTGTGAGAAGGTTACAGTCTATCGCTACCTTCTGTCTTCCCCGCAGCCCGCGCGCCTAAAAACAGAGCGACTTCAAATCACTCCGTGTCGTAGGTATGGCAATGCTGAGCCCATCTGTATTTATACGATATTATAGGTCCATGGTTTTAACGGCCATATCTCGCCAAATATTCACAGAAAATCCAGTTAAGTATGCTCAAATTTTTCGAACATCGATCCGATTTCAATGAAACATGCACCTATCTGTTCAGAATATTGTACTACGAGTATTACCCGGAAAGTTATTTTCATTATTTATTGTAAAACATTTCGACCCAAACTAATTAAAATATAGATTTTTTTCTAGTCAAACTACTTCGTAAAAGTGCATAGAAAGTCACTTTCTCATAAAGTACACATATACTATAGATACAAATACTGAAAAGTGATAAATGAAAAGTGCCTAATAAAACAGCCGTAACGTGGCGCATCATGTCGATGCGAATCAATCTCGAATAAATTCGTTGGCCTAACAGTGACAGAGGCGGAGACTATTTTAGTCGTAAACGGAAAAGATCCGTGCGTCTCATAAAGTGTGATTTAGTGAGATTTATTTGTATTATTACCTTGCAGGTACTGAACTACCTCAAGAGAAAATCTTTGCAATTAAAAAAGCTACAATTCGATACTCTATCATTTTTTCGTATCCCCAGTATTTTTGGAGTCATTCTGAAGAAAAGGGCATTTTTACGAAATCGTTTTTCACTTTTAGTTCGAATTTTTCAAAAATTAGGCATTTTGAATTGGTACATAAATACATAAAGAGAATCGCAGAAGGGAGACCATCAATTTCAATTAGGGTGGTACTTAGGGGGTTGTTTTCACTGATTTTTTCGTAGAAAAATGTAGGTGACCTTATTTTCATCGTAACTCGCTTAATTTTTTAAAACCTCTTTTTATGTGCTTGCAAAGAACTTCTATAAGTTTTCCTAGTAAAATGCACAATTTTATCGCTATTTGACTCTAAATCTCTCTATAGCATTTGACGAACAAAAACTAACCATTAACCAGCCGTAGCTCGGTCCGTATTGGTCGTACAGGAATTATAAAAAGATGAATTTTCTTTGTTCTTTTATAGGATACAATTTTGCTGCCAATAGTTTTTTTGTTAAAATGCATATTTTTCGAGTTATCCGTGAAAAACCGATTAAAAACGTTGATTTTTTCGTCGAAAAACTGTTACTTTCAAACTCGAAATAAATAAATTCAACAAAAAAAAATTATAGAACATTCTTTACTTAGAATTAGTTTATACATTGATTCCTGTGGTTCAAACGTAATAAAAATTTCCACCCCGAGATTGGGTGGCAACCACCCCCAGGATGAAAGCGCCCCTCGGCATGATATAGATTTTGATCCTTGGGCTATGCCCTATTTACTGTCACAAATTTCAAGTATATCGATGTAGGACGAAAAAACTGCGAGCCAAAGTCCTTCATTTCCTGAACTATAATGTGGAATTAAAAGTATCAGCATTGTCATCTTCAGACAATGGTATTCGGGTGGTTTCAAAAAAATTTGGTTTTGGTAGAATGAAACAAGGGGATGAAAAACTTTCCGCAGATGAAGTTATCAAACTTTATATCAAACTTTATATTAACATAACTTAAAATTTCTATAGAGGTGGTGTTCTGAAGTGGTTCGGATTCCACTTTTATTTAAACTGTAGGTCCCGGATCTCCCTTTCTCGTACTAGCTCTGCTTTTGAAGGGTTTTCTCCGAAAACCTGAGAGTTTCGCAAAAAAAAAATTTTAAAAAAAATGGAGATACCTGTGCCAGAAAAAAACATGAATAAAATTTGAAAAGAGAAAATATTTACAATTATCAAAAAATAATTAGCTTTTCAAAATTTCCCTTTCAGTTTGCTTATGTTGTGCGATTTTTTCACATTCGTCTATGATTCTAGATGAACAAAGCGGTACCTGTTGGAAGTTCAGGAGTTGTTTCCAACAAATAATTGAAGAATTGTTTCTGGACCGGATAAAAACAGAATTTGAAAATATCCGAATAAAAAATTACAGACATATACTCAAACGTAAGTAATTCTTTATGAAACCGACCCACTCTTGTGAAGAAGGTATCTATACCTAATAGTTTCATTTTGACGATTTTTCGAAAAAAAAATATATTAACATTTTTCCAATCACCCATGAGTTTCTCTATAAGCGCTAACTTTCAACGCGAATATTTTTTTGTGAAATCAATTATAAAAAAGTTGTTCATTTGTTGCATAAGGGTTGGGACGTTTTTTGAAAAAAAAATAAGTTGTTTTATTTCCGGTATTGAGGAAGGTCACCGAAAGTCGACAATAATTTTGTTGAAATGGGTTTATTCGGAAATCTAACCTCACAAATTTTAATCCCTCAATTCTTTTGGATCTCCAGGTTCGTTTAATGATAGCTCGTCGTGAAAGACCCTTTATTAGCTTAACCATTTTTAACTCAAGCGGTGTTTCTATATTATTATATTCGAAAAAACTAATCAAATTCATTATTTTTATACATGTTAATATATTCGAAAATTTATTTTATATAGGTGCGCACAAAGTTCATCAAGAATAAAATAATTTTTGTCGGATTATGTACCTATAGTTCAATATAAAGCTTGGACGCACGATCAACTTTTAAGAAACAAAGATATTGTTTGATTTTCTTGATCAACAGAACCATATTGGCAATGTTAATTGATATGTAACTTACAGTCCCATACAATAGGAACTTCAGTGGGAAAGAGTATCTAAAGGACGTGCTGAAAACTTCTTGTAAACCCGAGGTGAAAACAAATTACCTATTCGTGAAGTACTACGGATTGATTGATGAACACTAGGCAAAAAAACACTGACCTCTCAATGAATTCACGCTGATAGACGAAGGATCGTAATAAAGAAAAGGGTGGTAGGAACACAAAATGGCGATTTCACCCAAATCACTCAGCAAAGTTCTGACCCAAGTCCTATCATTCATATCGTCGTATTGTCACAAAACGCCACAAAACACCACGGCTAAAATTCATTGATAACAAAGTACTGATAGAAGAACAATTTCTATAACGTGTTGTGTGTATCGAGGAAAACATTATGGAAACAAAAGATAAACTGATAAACTGATAAGAAACATATTGAATACGAATGATTCGCGCATAGTATAGGATCTCCTATGAGTCAAGGATAATCTGAAACTTGTGAGAGGAAATAATAGGAAATTAATATACCGGGTGAGTCCAGGAGATGGCGCACACTTATTTTTGAGAGAAATAATCCAATTGAAAGCACGAACATAGAGAACTGATTTTTGGAGACAAAAACGAATTCTGTCGAACTACTGGTTTCACCGGAATTTGTTCTAGTTTTAGTTTTTCATAGGAGCAGCTTGTATATTTTCACATTAAGGAAATGAGCAAATTTTTCATTTCATTCTTTCTTTCTATGATGATTTCTCACATGTGAAACTTCAGAACCTTGTGTAGTGTAAAAATTGCGGGGCGGGATGGAGTACATGCATTTCATGTACACTTCTCGTTCATTTGTCTCATATTTGACAAAATTTCAAATTTTTATGTAGTGACGAGTACATGCGGATTTGTGCACACCGCGTTTTCTTTAATTTACTATATTTTTTTACTTGTAAAAATTTTGTTAAATTATGGTATATGGTATATTTCTTCAAAATCCTTTGATTATTGCTATATAACAGAGATGTAACTAAATTATAAAACAGATAACAAATAAACACAATAAAATTTCGTTCTTAGGCATCGGAACAAATGATTGATGACGCATTCCCACGAACAATTTCGATACTCAGCCTTTGCATTGAGAAATGATGATCGATTTTCTCCAGTGCTACTAATAATTTTCCTTCCAATTCCTTTTACAATATCAAGGCAATTGGGTCAAACCCTCCCAAATGTCAATTTTCAAATGACTAGTATTTGATATTTTTCGCTCTTCTGCACCTTCTGCTAATTTTTTAGGAGCTATTATAGCGGTTCGGGCATTCGACTTTGCAAATGCATCCCATATAATTGCTTTTCCTCTTGACCATGGTATCAAAGTGGTGTCGTCTGGTCGTTTTTTGTCGTCACCAAAAGAGGTTCCGCTAGGTTCTAATTTTGCTGGAATTTCAGCTAACATCAAAGCTCGCTTAACGGTGTCGTTAAGAGCATGATGACGAGAAAGGCGCCCCGAACTGAAAGAACAACTAAGGCCATGTGTTCCCAAATCGTCAACATGTTCTCTACAACGACAACTAAAACGGTGCCCAGCTATGGGGATGGAAGAACTTGTAGCCATTTTCCTGATTTACTGGCAGATATGCTTGTAACCAGCCTGATTAATGTCATTTTCTGATTTATCAAAAATATCCTTTTGCCGTGTGTTTCGATCGATCTTCATGGCTTGGTATCATGGCACCAGGTAGAGTCCTGTATATTTCCATTCCCTCATTCATGAATTGTGAAATAGTATTGCTATTATTTGGGACTTAATCAATCATCTCTGACACAATTGATTTTGTAGCAAAGAGGGAGCTCAAAAAAGCTGGTAATGCCAACTCGTGAGTTCGGCGCAAACCAATTTATCTTCAGTCAATCGAATATTACATATAAGTTCCATTGTTCTCTCTAAATGTTCATCGATATCATTCAGAATATTTCAACAAACTTTTACGTTCATTCAAAACAATACATATTGACTGTTCCGTGGTGGCATATCCCAATAATTTCAAATATGTAGGTTGCACAAGTAGAATACCTCGTAACAATCTTAAGATTGCCAAGTATATGTTTTTAGATTTTTCATATTATGATGTATATATACTAATAAATAGTTTGTAGATGTAGATGGATGTAACCGTCATGATTCTATTTTCAAAGAACGTTTTCCTACAAGTCTCTCTAAGGCCCAGGTCTTCATAAATCTTTTTTGTATACTCTAAATATTTCGGTGGCCCTACCCAACACAATTATGTTACAGCTGGTAATAGGATAAACTGAAGCATATTACATATTTATCAGGTAGTGTCTGTGGAGATTTGATTTCAAAATCCTGAACGCAAAATAAAGTCGATTCAGCTTCTTACAGACGACGTTAACATAACTGTGGAATGAGGGTTTATCATCAATTTCTAGGCCTAGATATCTCGTTATCTGTGATGTAGATAAATTTGTGTCGCAGATATTGAATGCGAGAGTATTGGTTCGTTTGTGGGGGCTGGTGGATTCAATTAATACTGTATTTTTTTAAGTTAATCATAAGATTATTCCTGTTGCACCAATGTTTGAAGTTTTCGGCAGCTAGCTCAGTTTTATCCTGCAGTTCAGCAGCAGTATCAGCATTACAGTAGTCGTCGTATGTGCAGACTTTGAAAATGGCCCTTAAGAAAACAGTCAATGATCCTGGAACTCTGAACTTGAAGTTATCAAATTTTCTCCTACAATATAGGAAAACTCCTAACACAACAAGTTTATCATCATCCTCGTTGCTGCTGAAGAGCGATATGCGTACAATTTTGTATTTGACAAAGAAAGTACCTAGAGTCCCGAACAAGGGATTAGCTTGAAAAAGTAAAAATCCCGAAGAGGTGAGGCTTAATGACTATGCTCTGTATCAGGTTAGCTTGCTCGGTTAGGTTTGAGTGTAAATTCGCCGCCGGAGGCCAAAGCGAATAACACCAATTTTGGATGGTTATTCTGTCTACGTGAGTTTAGTTAGGTCAGGTTATATTGGCTAATAAACCATCACTATAATGGCGAGAAGACATCCGCATTCACACGGACTTGTTGTTGATCCTATTTCCTTTTCAGAAAAGTCCAATCATCCTCAAGCCGATGAGTTGATCCCTCTAGAAGATTCCACTTCAGTAGGAAAGATTGATCGCTGTGTGCCGAGTTTGGTTGAAGATATTGCCAGTCAAGTCTTCAGATAGTTCTACGAGTTACCTTCAAAATCATAGGAGTAAAGTTGGATTGAACAATTTGGGACTTGCTATATGAATAGCGTTTTAACAAACGCTATTTATGACGAAGTCTTTCAGGGAACAAATAATAACCAATAATAATGGTATTTTCCAATTATTCTTCGAACTGAAGCAAATGTTCAACGTACTTCAATTTGCAGAAAGGGTTTCTTCCATTTCTCCGGTTGATTTTATGAAGTCTTTGGGGCCAACTAGTTTTTCATCTGGACAACAAGACAGTGTCGAATTTTTGGGATACCTGTTGAATACACTTCTTGAGCAGGAGAATAGTTTGATCAATGCCAGAGAAAGCCCTGTTTTTGAATCATTTACTATCGCTTCTTCAGTAAAAACATCTTTTGGAGGAAAAATTCCTACAGTTGCAGCGGATGCGGAATGAAGAGCAGAAACTCTAGTAACTTCTTTGAATTAGAGCTCGCGTTCCCCAATCTTATGGAAATCCAGTCCGTGCAGAATCTAATCAATTATCACTTGAGAACCGAACACCTAACATATGAGAGACACCTATATTGCCAATTCTGCGCTAAAACAACCGATAGACATAAAATATCAAGCATTGTTGAAACACCTGCAAATTTGATCCTGACTTTGAAGCTCTTTAGTTATGATTCAGTATGTCGCAGATGTATTAACAACGTCAAGTTGGCGGAACACCCCTATCTAGCCGACTGCCGTTATGAGCTTTACGCAGTCATCGTCCACTGTGGTTCTGGAGTTGATTCTGGCCACTAGTAAACCTTGGCCAAAGACAGAACGGACTGGTATAAATTTGATGATAGTTGCGTGAATAAAATGTTTTCTTTCGACTTGGACCTTTTGGACCCTCTGGAGACCCCATACTGTTTTACTGGAAGGCAGGGATTCAAAATTCGACGGACCTCTTAGAAGTTATCATTTAATCAACTCCAACTCTTCAGATGATGTGGTTTTGCAGGTTTTTCCGGGTTTTCCTGCAGCTGTCGCCCCGGAGCGCTAATAATTTTTTTATTATTTTTTTTGCTGTTACTTTGTTATTGTTACATTACATAATAAAATGTAGAAGTTAGAATAATTCTTCAGCAATATTTTACTGAAAAAAGTAATTAGAACGGTTTTGAATTGTACCACCTGAACAGACAAAATTACTAAGAGAGGCAGAAATTCAATATTTTCATAAAAAAACAAATATCTCGAAAACGACTTTCATGGGGGGTATTTTTTCATAGCAGGTACGGTATCCTTTGATCTACATTCTCCTTCATTCTCCTTAAGTTTGACGTGGTCTATACGGGACGCATATTCGTAAATACCTGACGTGTTATCAGCCCGAAGTAGCTTTGTAAATACCAGACGTGTCAAACTAACGCGTCAGTTATTTACGAGAGTATAACATGCCAATGCACCATATTTATAATTTGTTTTTCTACATAATATCTGCGATAGCAATGCCCTTTGTAGTACTAATGTTTTTATTAGTAGATTCACGGAAATAAAATAATAGAAGTAATAAATTAAATTGTAGGCGTTAATACTAGTAGTAAGGTAGGTACTCAATTAATAAATTATAGAGTCTTGTCCCCAAGTAAAGTAAAATATGTAATGAGTGCATGTTGATATGCCTGAAAAGAAATTTTGTTTCAGATACACTTAAAAAAAGTGGCGATTTTACCACAATTGTTCAAATTTTCCCAATATTTTGTTTCCAGAAAACGTTTTCAAAAAAAGTATAACAGTTATAGCAGAATTTTGGACGATAATAGCAGAAAGTATAACATTTGTTTTTATTGAAAGTATTATTATAGTAGAATATTTTATTTGTCCAACAATTTTGTATTCAAAAAAAGATCAGCCATTTTTTTCAGTGCGTTTAGAAGAACAGCTGAAACTTGAGCTGAACAGCAAAATAAATGAAAATTAATTGATGACATAGAAAGTATATTTTCGGACGCTTTCTAAATTATCTCAATCAAAAAATGTTATTGAACAAGATTTAATACCTAACAGATATAATTTATTAAACTCAAACCGCTTACCGCTTACCGCTGCTGCTCTATTTTTTGGAACATATATTTTCAAGCAATGTGGGGATTTGATATTCTTTTTTAATGCCTTTTGATGTTATGTCAACAGTAACAGACTTTTTAGTCCCACATCGACGTCATGCCACTGTTCATGGAAAGGGTTTCTGCTGGGATGGATACCTTTCCACTTAAAGGCAGTGCATAAAGCACTCAATAGACCATTCCAGAACACGTGACTTTGGCAGTTCGGCCATTTTTGCTGAGGGGCACACAACATTTGTTTAGAATTCAGTTTCGTTGTTATTTTTGTTTGAAAAAAATCAATTTTGTATCTCCTGTGCTCTAGTTTCTGAGAAAAGTTTTTAAGTTAGGTTTATAGTATTCAATGACAACAGAAAGAGACTGCTTAGTGGATTATTGCAATAATGTCGCTGTTGCGGAGTTCATATTTTGCAACACTATCTGGAGATGTTCTTGCACGATAAATTGAAGAAAAATGAAGTGATAAATAAATAACATTGATTCGTACACTCTTACAATTAGCTAATGTTTGACGCCCCAATCTGATTTACCCACTGTGACCATGCTGTATTGAGTAGCTTATTTAGTAGAGACTCGTAGCTACTACACAACGAATCAGTTGAAAGCTATAAAAAGCTTGAAGGCCCAAGAAAATTATAGCTCACGGGCAATTCTAAAATTCATGGCGAAGAAAGTCAATGACGCTTTCGTTATTTTAAGCAAGGTAAGCAATTTCTCAGATGCTAAATTGTAATAGTGTTGAATCGATAATCTCTATCAGAGATGAAAAACTAATCATAATTATTCATTGCAGGTTCGTCATTCACTGTGTTATTCGTCCTGCATGCTAAATCTAGCATTGCACAGATAAGTTATCGACGTGGCCAGTTCCTCCTATAAAAAATGTGGAGATGATGAGGGTTTGTGATATGGATTGGGGTAGAAAAGTTAGGCCGATATCCAGTTCCCAGCAGCCCCATATACCATCAATAAATGAAGATGAACGAAGGGTACTGCTCACAAAGCTTGCATGCCAACGTTGAAATGTATTCAACAAAGACCCTTTTAACAGAACCGCTAGCTTCTGAGATAGCGAATAAAACAAAGGAAATAGAGTTACCACCTAGCTTTAAATAAAATAATAAGTGTAATTTCCCTTTGATTAAAATTTTTTTATAAGGTCCGTTTTGTAATTATTGTTTCTAATATCTACAACAAATGAGAAATGTTCGAACCATCAGTATTGTTATCAAAAATGATAATATTCAGCTGCTTAGGTAATACATTAAAATATATTAAAATTAAATGATAATGAAAATTTAGGTACAGAACTCAGAATAAACGTCAAAATATACTTTATTGATATATACTGGTTGTTGACACTAAGGTAAACACGATTAAATTTCCACAGATTTATTGTCTTCGCGACATGTTTCGATACACTGTATCTTTTTCAAGCGAATGCAATACATTAAATTATTCTACCTTGAACATTACTTAAATACCCTTCTTAACAATTGAGGTAATTAGGAGCTACCTATGATAAAAATAAAATTGACAATACAATGTAGGTAGATACCTGGAAATCTCAAAACATATCTACTACTTAATTAGTTGAAAAGGTTCAACAAAGGGGAACTATTAAGGTCCAATTGATCATTTAGTAAACAATTCGAATTTTTCAATTTATTAATTTCCAAGAATTCTAAATAATTAAGTCTAATACCTTTATTTTCAACATGAAGGATTTCAAAGTTTTCATCGAAGTCATGGTCTTCTTCCAAAATATGATTGGCATATGTTGAATGTGTTTTATTATTTACATAATTCATACGGTGCTCACGTACACGGCTTTTGAATGGTCTACCAGTCTGGCCTACATATACTTTGGAACAAGAACCACAATTCAATTTATAAACTCCTGATTTTTTTGATTTTTGTGTTTTATCTTTATTATTTTTAATAAAGTATATGTAGGCCAGACTGGTAGACCATTCAAAAGCCGTGTACGTGAGCACCGTATGAATTATGTAAATAATAAAACACATTCAACATATGCCAATCATATTTTGGAAGAAGACCATGACTTCGATGAAAACTTTGAAATCCTTCATGTTGAAAATAAAGGTATTAGACTTAATTATTTAGAATTCTTGGAAATTAATAAATTGAAAAATTCGAATTGTTTACTAAATGATCAATTGGACCTTAATAGTTCCCCTTTGTTGAACCTTTTCAACTAATTAAGTAGTAGATATGTTTTGAGATTTCCAGGTATCTACCTACATTGTATTGTCAATTTTATTTTTATCATAGGTAGCTCCTAATTACCTCAATTGTTAAGAAGGGTATTTAAGTAATGTTCAAGGTAGAATAATTTAATGTATTACATTCGCTTGAAAAAGATACAGTGTATCGAAACATGTCGCGAAGACAATAAATCTGTGGAAATTTAATCGTGTTTACCTTAGTGTCATATACTATGAATTTCCATCAAGTAAAGGCCACGTCAATCCAAAAAAAAATATACTGGTTGGTGTACAATACATTGGTAGATGTTATAATATCACAATATTACAGGAATACAAATTTCAGAAGTCAAAAAGTATTTTGTGTGTAAACATTTAGAATAATCCAATATTACAAATACAAATTGCACATTAACATTTCCCAATGAAGAGGTATTTGTGATGGGACACATATTTATTATGGCAATACAAACAACTACAATTTTATCCAAGGTACTCATATTATCTTTGCTAGTGTATGATACCATCGATATAGGAAGGGTTTCATAGAGGATCATGAATTTTATCTTCAAATAGCCCATTACTCTCTCAACATTAACCACTAATGAAATGTCTGGAACATACACGACCAGTTCTCAGCTGCGTTTCTGTTGAAGGAACTCGTTTTAAAGTCCTTATCCATGCATTACGACTGTCACTACATACTGCATTCAAATAATCTCCTGGATTTTTTACAACGGCAGGAAATCTGTAGATTGATACCTTGTTTCAGCTCGCATAGAGAACTTCAGAACTGTACAAAACGCTGGCATTTTCAATGATAAAGACAGTTTATTTGAGTTGGACTAGAAAACTTTCCAGTGAGTTTGCAATTACAAATACAATTTAAACGAATATTGCACTATATTTCTGTTATCACTAGATACTGTCAATTACGTAAGTCAAAACTATTCTCAAATTTTGATATTAACACCTCAGCAATTACAAATATTACAATGAACTTGAAACGTAAACATACTTTGTGTGCCCCTCAGCAAACATGGCCAACCTGTCAGTGACGTCATTCTGGAATGGTCTATAGTGTAGTTTTCGAACCCAAGTAATTTTTGAAATTTTCCAAATAAGATCGCTGGTGCAAGGTTCTCTGGATCTTCTTCCAAATATTTTACCATTTTATCATAATGTGTTATGTATTGATATTTTTCTGGTAGATCACTTAAATCACGCATATTTACTTTTTAGATTAAAACTACGCGCACAACCGTTGAACTCCTAAACCTAAATGATTAATGCATGCAAAGTTGAAGGTGGTAAATACCCAAGACCAGACATATTATCGCATCATCATCATGATACGATATGAACTCTCGAGCGCAGTCGAAATATCCCGATTGGATAACGCGTCGGGTATTTTCGAATACGCATACGGCATACCTTGTATGAACAGCTGTTTCTCGCCATAGGCGTGTACGTTGCAATTATTTAGGTATTTCACTCGTTACAAAACTTATTGAAAAGTTAATTGGTAGAAACTTTAGTTTTCAGTCACCGGTCATCATAAACCTGCTAAACTTAAGACATAAAAATGTTTTTCCCCACATTCAAAAGAAGAACACCGTCTGCCATGCCGTTGAACTCAAAATGGCCAATGCACATGCAAATTTGAAAAAAAATCAAATAACTCCCAAGCACTATTTGTATCAGAAGAGAAAGTTTTTTCAAATCATGCATTCAAAACACAATCTACCTGTCGCGTATCCAGGCTCTGAGCTTGAATCGTCATCGGAAAAACTGAGTTGGGTTTGATGGTACTCAACACAGCCGTGATGGTGATGGAAATGGTGAGGAACAGCGTATTCAACGGCTGTATGTCGACTCCCAACTCTCGTCAGTGTATTTCCGGCAGAAAGGGTGCCGCCTGGTCGACCACCATGCGCAGCACATAAAATTCCCGCGAGCGTCCCTTGAGGTCCCAAATCCAGAGACGGTCTTCGAGACAGCTGGTAATGGGGAAGCACAATTTCTTCAAATTCGATTGTGGTCTGTGTTGTAGTTGTGGTTGCGTTATTGTTCGAATTAACTGTTACGTGAGTTTGCGTAACCGGCGGTCTGTCTTCGATCGTTATAGGCATAGATTGTGCAAGATTTGTAACAGTATTTTGATTGCGACGAGGGCTTCGCCCTCTATCAGAAACAGTAGTGGCGCTCCAGTAGCCCCAGGCCATATTATATACTTCGATGTATTGTTTTAATTGTTAATACTTTTAGATTTGTCTACACTATTGTGTGCATACTGGAGAACAAAAAACTTATGTGTTGTCGATTTTTGGGTATAATACAATTAGAGGTACATTTTTACCAGAATTGGAATCTGTAATGAAAAATAAAACGTATGATGATAATATCCACATCAACAAATGTCAAAAGCATAATGTGCTGTTTTGGAAAAATTATAGCACTTTTATTGAGAGCTTAGAACATTGAGCACCATATGAAAATGGCTAGAGTGTTAGGCACGCACTAACCACAGTGCTCGGCAGATCTCTGGTTAGTACGCAACCTCCATAACAGTATATTTTACAACGAGCATGATATTCTCCGAAATAGCACAGAAACATATGCGAAAAAGCAAGTATTCAGTTTCAAGATCATCCTGCCCAGCGTTGGATTGTTGGCATAACAGGAGTTGTTCAATAACTTAACTTCTGATGAAAAACGCCTCGAGCCGGAGCGCCCTTATTTATTGTGCAATTTTTATGAATTGGAAAGTTGATCAAATTACTCTATGACTAGGTACTAATTCAAATTTTACATAACTTCAATGTCAAAGACTATTTTTTTAAAAGAGAACAATATAATTCTTAATTGTTTCCGATAGATAAGATATTTTTTTCCTGAGTTCAATGCAGTACGGGCTGATTTTTCGTGCAAAAATAAGAAAAATATAAGTTAACATTTTTTACTTTTTTTTATTAAAACCGGACAATAAGTAGGAAAATCATTTGCTCAATAGGAACTAAAAATAAAAAAGATAATTTTCAAGAAAAAAATCCAATACATTAAAAAAAAATCTAATATATTGGACTTCTTTTCAATATGATTTTTTTCCCACTATACCGGGTGGCTACGGAAGTATTGCCTACGGAATATCTCAGTTATTGTATGAAGTAGGTTTGTGAAATTTGGAGCGTCGATATAATGACATAAGAGCTAGAAATTGAGCATATTGACATGTCGAAGTTAACTTCCGGTCTGACCGGAAGTAACATCAACTTTCTTATTTTGAATGGAAACCCAATTTTTTTTCTTTTCGCTTTATTCAGCATTCAATTCCCTTTCTAATGACATACCACAAGTTGGTATCTAGTTGGTAAAAATTATTATTGAAATTCACCGAGTAGGCCGTGGAAGCAAAATGAAAGCCAAAAATTGAAAAGTTGGCTATGGAAAACATACGTCACTTGATAACAGTTACTACTACTGTGATATTTTATTTTCATTCGTCGGCGTTATAAAAAGCCGCCAAAAAAAATATTGGAAAAATTGGGAAAAAAACAATACTCTGTAGGTCCATAACTTAAATAGGAACATACAACTTTTTCTTGCCTGTACTATTCAGCATAACCATTCCTTTCTAATGATATAATAGAAAATAATTTTTTGAACTGAGATACCGAAAAATCCAATTATTATTCTTCAAATAACAAAACAGATTATCGCCATACGCAAAAATAAAATTAAAAATAATGTGGAATGATAAATTATATCCTGTAGGTTCTAGGTTAAATAGGAACATAAACGTACTTGGTCTGTGCCATCGTCCATAGATGTTCTAATATCTACCTATGGACGATGTTTGTGCTATTCTGAATAATCATTCCATTGCAATAATCATTCGAACCAAAATATTAACAAGTAGGCTGATTAAGATGTATTTTGGAATGAAACAAAAAAGAAATGAGAGCTGTCGCGAACGCTGCAATCCATATTATCTGTTTTTTCGTTATTTGAAGAATAATAATTGGATTTTTTGGTATTTCATTTCAAAAAATTACTTTCTATTATATCATTAGATAGGAATGGTTATGCTGAATAGTACAGGCAAGAAAAAGTTGTATGTTCCTATTTAAGTTATGGACCTACAGAGTATTGTTTTTTTCCCAATTTTTCCAATATTTTTTTTGGCGGCTTTTTATAACGTCGACGAATGAAAATAAAATATCACAGTAGTAGCAACTGTTATCAAGTGACGTATGTTTTCCATAGCCAACTTTTCAATTTTTGGCTTTCATTTTGCTTCCACACGGCCTACTCGGTGAATTTCAATAATAATTTTTTTCTGATCTAGTTTCTGGTTAGATACCAACTTGTGATATGTCATTAGAAAGAGAATTGAATGCTGAATAAAGCGAAATGAAAAAAAAAATAGGGTTTCCATTTAAAATAAGAAAATTGATGTTACTTCCGGTCAGACCGGAAGTTAACTTCGACATGTCAATATGCTCAAATTCTAGCTCTTATGTCATTATATCGACGCTCCAAATTTCACAAACCTACTTCATACAATAACTGAGATATTCCGTAGGCAATACTTCCGTAGCCACCCGGTATATTGATTTCTTTTCAATATGTTACAGTTTTTTAATTACTCGAGTTATTTCAAGCTAGATTTCATTTATACTTCTCTATTGAGAAAAAACAGTTTCCTGGCAAAATTGAAAATATCACAATATATAATTTTGAATAAGACAGGGACGCAAACCTTTCACCTGGAATACCCCATCAACAGTATTCTCTTGATGTAACGAATAATTTCGACGAAGTGGGGAAGTAGTTGTCTGAAACATATTTACCTCATATTTCCCACTCAGTGGGAATGTGTAGAGAGACGGGTATTTCGACTTCGCCGAAATTATTCGTTTCATTTAGTTGATACTCTCCGGTACATTTCTCGAACGTTGTTCGATTTTAAGTACTTATTCGCTTGATCGATTTCTCCATTGTTAAAATGGAATGTAGATTACCAGTAGTCTAGTCAAAAAATTCAAAAAAGACCTCCGATAAAATTTTAGAAGCATTTCGTATTACTTTTTGGCAAAGGTTGTTTTTCAAGATGGCGTCCGAAATGGCATCAAAACCGAATTAAAATCTCCCAGATAAAATCCTAAATCTCCCTTGTTTGAGGTAGGACCGCGACCAAAGGGTCTTTCTATATTTTTTGAGCCATGAAGAAATCAAAAACATACAAACTAAACACGTTGATTGAATATATTTTCTAAAAAATATGACAAGAGCGGTCAAAATTGCACTTTTTGGTTTTTTGGTTTTTATCGTTCTATGCACAAAAGACATTTTATATATGAGCAAATAGTATCCTTCCATACAAATCTGTAAAGAGCTTTGTTTTGCCGCCTCGCTCGACCTGGCAAGTATTCAAACACTATCCTGTATGGATATTTTTAGTGCAAATTAAGTGGTCAAAATTACTTAATTTTTACATAAAATCGATGTGATTTTTGTTGATTACATGTCAATTTGACGTCGTTTAGTCATCTTAGGCTTTAAACCTAACATAATGCGATTTTATTCACTTTTCACAGGTTTTGACATTAGATAACTTGTGGAACAGACTCAAAGAGATTGGGAACAGTATCAACGTTATCGTTCCCATATCATTTCAATTTAGGTCAACATTTAAAAGTAAACTAGAAGAAAAAGTTGGAGATGTGTTTTAGCTTTATCAGCCTCTTAACCGCGGAATCAGTGTACGCCATATGCTTCTGATTCCGATTGGCCTAGGTGAAAGACTTGCAGCTGATGAATTTTATTATGACGACGTTGAACAAATGCCTAGTTTTAAGCCGTCTAAGGACAGTGAATACCAAACTCTCGTGCATGCATTTTTTAATATAGGATTGATTTGTTGTCCTGTATTAAAATACTGCCAGACTCCTTGCACCTGTTTATACATGTGCTGTTGAAGGCAATGGATGTTTTAGACAAATTTTGGAGCGGCGGAGACGATGAACTTGATAGCGATGATGACAGCGACGACGATGACGAAGAAGCGCAGGAGGAAAATCTTTGTTTGACCGGGAATGTACCTACATCTTTAGCACAAGACATGGTTTACACTGTAAGCAAATGGAAGAAGTTAACTCCAAAATACATTGACCTGGCTCTGACAGTTTACCAGGCAACAAGGAGCAAGAAATTGGTTAACTTTTTGCATGCAGCAGGTCACAACAAAATTTTACAGGCTTATTGCAGGCTAGCAGCTCTATATTTAAAAAGTTTTGACAAAGAAACTGGTGCTAGTGTACCTCTCAACTTCAAACCTACTTCTGAATAGGATGTTATTGATCGTGTTCTTCACGTCACTACTGATACCGTTGACATTTTATGTCAAAATGACGTTATTTTGACCTCTTATTTTTCACTAAAAATATCAATACAGGCACTGTTTATATAGAAGTAAGATAGTTAGCCAACCTTATGGGATTTATATTGGATTCAAATGGATGCGACATGTAGATGGCGACAGTGATCTCGCATCCAAGTCATGTCGTAACTTTAGTGATCTGGCCTCCAAGTCATGTCGCAACTTGATTGAAATAATAGGACAGCATTAAAATCAGGGGTTTTTGAAGAAACCTGCATTAAAATGATGTCAAATTTTCATGTTTGTAACTAATCACGCTAGATGACACTCGCGTTTGGGTCCAATACCATCTCCACAGGCATTGACTAACTATCTTCTATTTAAACAATGATACAGGATAGTGTTTGAATACTTGCCAGGTCGAGCGAGGCGGCAAAACAAAGCTCTTTACAGATTTGTATGGAAGGAAGGCTCTCCTTATTGTTTGCGTCTGTTGCCTTCCAGCTCTTAAACTGTGTATGTACTCCTTGTAAACGTTCTTGCCTGAACTCTGGAGACACACAATAATTATTTTGTTACTCAATACATTGTTTTAAAACAAATAACCATTGTTTTGAGTGTAGGAAATACTATTTGCTTATACATAAAATGTCTTGTGTGCATAGAACGATATAATACAGTCACAGTTATTGTTTGCTAAAAACCAAAAAGTGCAATTTTGATCGCTTTTGTCATATTTTTTAGAAAATATATTTAATCAACGTGTTTAGTTTGTGTGTTTTTTATTTCTTCATATCTGAAAACATAAAAAGACCCTTTGGTCGCGTTCCTACCTCAAACAAGGGCAAAATTCGGTTTTGATCGGTCGCCGGCGCCGGTTGCGATTTCACTTTGGCATCCGGCATTTTCGGATTCAGCTGGGTCGAAATAGTAAAAAAAAAACCTGTATGAAAAGTAATACGAAATGCTTCTAAAATTTAAATATCCCAAAAATTTGCCTAGTCTACAGAGTTCAATTATTTCAAATGAAACACCTGTGTTTGAGTAGGTCTACGTCAATCCGTTTTGAAGATGTAATCAAATAACTGTTCCACATGCACAATGTGTGTAAGTAAGACTCCACACTTTCCGAGGATGCTATGAAGATCATCAAGAACAAAAGGCATTTAAATAAAGAAAAAATGGTATTCATAAGAGCGGAGTTGCACACTTGAAAAAAGTTCAGGAAGAGATGCAAGAAAGGAGAAATAAAGAAGATGTATCCATCCGATACATTGGTGGCACTCCTCGAGTGACATAAAACTCAAAGTAAACAACATTCGTAGTGACGATAGTAAAAATCATCTTTATTATCAAAATGTTGGGGGTCTCCGGACTAAACTCAGTGAATTGCAACATTCTATTTTGGGGTCAAATTTTGATATTATAATACTTGTAGAATCATAGCTGAACAAAGATTTTTGTAATGAAGAATTAGTATTAAATGGTTATAATATATTCAGATTTGATAGCGATGAAACAAACACTGACAGGAAACGTGGAGGAGGTATTTTAATTGTTATAATATCTGAGGTAACTGCTGAAAAAGTTGAAATTCAAAGAAATTTAGTTGAGCAGATTTTTGTCATTCTTAAAAAACCATAAAATAATAATCGGGGGAGTCTATATACCACCATCATCAACTGTTGAGCTCTATGAACAACACACTCAGGATGTTGGTCATGTTTTTGAGAATAACAAGGATTGTGAATTTATTCCGTTTGCCTAAAATAATGAATAGTCTATTCTGAGCAAGGTATGAATGCAACGTCCCCTATCATAATATTCATTTTTGGGGTTTGTCACCCAATTAATTTCTATTCAAAATAACTTGTACTGCATCATATTAAAAATTCAGAAAAATCCACCAAAATGTATTCGTTTTGTGCCCTTCGGGGGGAGGGGGGATAATCATGAAACCTGCTTTTTCTCTTATTCAGGCATATTTAAACATTCGACGATACATTTAAAAGCACTCGAGAAATATTTTTTTGCGTTTCGTAATAGGAGTTGGGAGAAAGAAGGAGGGGTAAGATTTTTTTTAAACAGCATATTGTGCAATATTAGCTACAATAAAACAAGTGAAAATATTGTTACCGGATTCAAAAATAAATATTCTAATCTGCGAAACGGGTGTTTTCAACGTCCCCTAGCAGCAAAACTGTTAATTTTTTTGGGTTGGCGCAATGGTAACATTGGTTGAGAATAACATGGACTACATCATACCAACAATTCACAGAAATCCACCGAGACCCAAATTCCATAAGGAGTTTGCGGGGTCCTTTGCTGATCCTTTCAGATGTTTTTTCATATTTGAAAAATCTTTAATACTATTCGAGATATTAAAAAAAACCAAAGCCCTACTTTTTTTATCTTAATTGTTTATAACTTTTGCAATTTTTTTCGGCACCATGATCATAATTTTTGGTGACAATTTTGTAATGAACGGTAGTTGACTAGACTATCAATTTTGCCAAAAAACGGTATAAATGAAATCTAGCATTACTCTGTTGAAATTAATCCAATATCTTGAAAAAAAAATAATTTTTGAAAATTTCAGGACGGCTTTCTTTTCTTTAAAACCGTCTTTTTAAAACGGTTTTTAAAAAATCACACTGTTACTGCGGAAAAACAATGTCAAAATGGAAAAAAAAGCAAGAAAATTCACGAATTCTTCATTGTTCGTTAAAAGTGGTGAAAAAGTGATGACAAACGGTAATTTCAATGTATATATGTAATAAGGGAATTTTAATTTAGCTTTTAAGATTCGGACTGCTGAAAAACGAATTGTTTAATTAAACAATAATTTTATCTGAGAATTTGCTAAAAACTACCGTTTTTCGACAAGAATCTTGAAACATGTCTGCACGTGGTCATCCCCAGTCGAATGAAGGATAATGTGTTGTTTGATTACAATAAGCACTTGCAATTGGGTCCTCTGAGAGGAACGTTGCACAAATATATGTCAGCTGTAGTTCAATATCCGTCGCGGTATTGGCCATTGGCTTTTTTTTTGACAAATGACTCGACTTTCGGTTTCATCAGAAATTACTATGATTTGATTTTTGATTAAAAGGGACACCTGGTATATTTTCACTTATTTTGTCTCCATATGACATTCTGATTACAACCATTTGTCTCTTTTTCTTTTCGGTCAAAAAGTACTAATTTTTCAAAATAGCAGCATGGTAGCTCTTTGGGTTAGAAAAACAGGCATTTTATTACGATTGATTTAATAACGCACACTATTGGTTTCAAACAAACTTCTGTTATGGTTTATACCAACTCTGTTGAGACTGCAGAAAAACTAAAATTCCATTTTAGTCCGTTAAAATGTATAATGATTTTATAACGTATGTATGTATAATGATCAATGAACAAGCAAATTTAGCGCTTGCCCGTGGAACATAACAATAATAATACTTTTTTTTCTCAAATACATGCATAAGCACGTATGGAATTTGTCAGAAACTAGTTGATTATTAGCGAACAGTCGTTGCCGACCGATGATGAACCCTTTACTCCCATATACACCTACTAAGTAGGCGTATCTTGTATGAAACAGAGGCGGCGGATAAGTTTTTTTTTCATGGAAGAATAAATATTTCTTATTACTAATCCTATAAGATGGCATATGTTTCTGAATTAACTTCCACTTGAAGCGGTTCTAAATTAGCATCAAAATCTGTTTTTCAACGACATCAACATCGAAAGGTCTCCAGCATGCTATACCGACCAGATAATCTAATTAAGACAACTAAATAACGATACACGTAAATATACGTCTGTGCCAAGCTGCACCGCACTGTTTGACAAATAAATCTCCTAGCAAATAAAAACTAATTTGAATTCAACAGCGGCAATCAAAGACGTTCGATTTTCATTTCGCCCTCCCTTTACATGTGACAGAAGATATCTTGTCCAGGTGGACTACAGACGAGGAGCGGTTAGAGAATAACATGATATTTATGCCTAGGCAAATTATCAGCGGCAATTTGTATATTGATATAACCTCGTATGATCGCTTGGTTCTGTGCTGTCTCAATTGGGTTCGTATAGACTATATCAGCAATGTGATTCTGTTATTAATTTTTGAGTCCGTTTGATGAATGTGATGGGTATATTATTTGGAGACCATTTGATGATTTGCTCTAGAATAATGGTTATAATGAAAACAGGCCTTAGAAGTTCTTGAAGCAGACCGTATGCAGAAATACATTTTGTTTAATAGTTATTTAATCAACTAGTTTATTGATGAAGGCCATTAATGATCGAGATATTTTTTGCGTGAGTGGATTACAATATTTTTCCTTCTACCTCACTCTTGTTGAAATAAAGGAATTTGAATTTTTTTCTGGCAATAAAGATGCTTCATTAGCAGTTTCCGCAACATCTGTCAACATTATTTATCGTCAATATCCATTTTAGCGTCCATAACATCTGAATTCGTATATGTTTGGTTGCCTATGCAACCATCATGCATTCATAGAGAAATCGACCATTGTCAATGCCAATATAAAAGTATCAGAACAATGTGTGTTGGGTTGCATACAATAAAATCGTTCATTAATATGAAATCATTCATTAATAGGGGTCATCAACGAATGATTTTGAGTGCGTTAAAATACATCATAAATAGACAGTTGACGGAAATATAATTCTAAGAGTATTTTAGTTTAATCTCTCATAACTCATTTAAAGGCTTCCTGAATCCAGTAATGTAGTCAGAATAATTATGAAAGTTCTGAAATTGGAGTGGTGACCGGAATATTTTTTTAAATTTTATTCCCACAACTTATTCATTGATGGATGTATTCCAAAGTGATTTTTGACACAAAATGTTTGAAAATGTGGTGAATCCAGTGGAGTAGTCAGACATTTTCAAAAAAAAAATTATTTTACATTTTTGACTTCGAAAAATATGAATAGTTGGCTCCGAAAATGAAGACTCATTAATGAAATTTGGTGTCCCAGTGGATTTTTTGTATGTCTACCTAATGAACAAAAATAAGTTTCACAGTAGATTTTTTCCTACAAAAACAATATAAGTTTACTCATTAAAATAATGACTCTTGCAGTGGAGGGTCATATTCGTATATTATGTATACATGGGAAAACTTACTGCCACTGTAGAGAAAAATATGAAAAATAAGCTTTTTTAATAGATATGATTGCATATTCGAATATGATAATTACTTTTTTTTATATTTCCACCAATAAAAGTACTCAACTATTGTACCAAATTAATTAATTTTTTTATTTTTACTACTCGTATACTACTGACAAATTCCAAAATATGAGATATGATTATTCAAAATTCGGATGTAGGTACAAAACTTTTTTCAATTAACGACTTTTTTCCTATGAAGAGAAATAATTTTTTTCCATATATCGCCAACTATTAGAGGACACACTGTAGATGGTGTCTTGTAGTTATCGCCCGGTTTTATCGTATGTGAGTTTTTATCAGTTATTACAATATCCTCTTGTATTCTATTTATTTTTGGATAATACGATCGACTGACATTGTTTGAAAATTTGGTTTTGTGGAAGAAAATTCATTTTCCCTTCTACACCCGTATAGATTTCCCTGAATTGACATTATTTAATTGTTGAGGAGGAAAATGTGGTTTTAATTTGAAGGCGCTTCTGAGCATTTCAAATGATCAGTGAGAAATTACGTACATTAAAAAAAAATGATAGAAAGAAATGTCCCACGTCACTGACCACCTAGAACACCAGACCTGTATCCGAAAGATTTCTTTCCATGGAGCTACGTGAAAAATTGTGTGTACAGTACTCCACCTGACGACATAAAGACGAGAATAAGGAATGCATTTGCCACCATAACGACAATTTTTTTAAGGATTGTCGGAAAATCGTTCCAAGATATAATCAGACTCAATATTCAAGAAGACTGCAATCACTCCGAGCAACTATTGTAATTTTTTTCGTTCCAGTTTGAAAGTGGTATACAGTGTGGTCATTTAAGTGTGCAACATATGGGAATCTTTTTAATGAATTGCATAACCAAAATACAGATAGTGCCGAAAGTTGGTGCATGTTCGGTAATCATTTTAGGTGCACTTAGAATGGTCGCAAGTCAAACAGCATACAGGGTTGGTCAAAAAATATAAATATTGCTCAAGGGTAAAGTACCATTATTTTAGAAAATTCTGCAAAATGTTATTGAGAAAAGTTGTTTACAATTGAAAGTTATCTCTAAATATCAAAACCCAAGTCCAATACCCAACCCAACTAATTTTTTTATTTTTTTCGTTAACGATTTCCCAATTTGTATTTTTTTTATAATCACCCTCAGAACTTCCATAAAGTAACCACAACCAAATCAGTTGAGCATAGCTTTGTTCAAATTCAAGAATATTTGTGAAATTAACTTGGATTTTAAATTTTTTAGGAAATCACAAACTTCATGTTTGTTGCAACGATATTCAGCTTAACTTTAAAATTTCGCAAACCATATTTTTAACAAGGTAAAACATCATTAATGATAATATGCATATTCAAAAACTTTCATTTGATGCGAACATTTTGTATTTGAAATGTTTATGAAAAAGCTATACAAATTAATCGACAACCATGAAATCCTTTTAAAATAATTACGAATACCCAAGGAACAAAACAGATAAACTTCGAAACAGGCATGAATCTGAATCACCAAGTAGAGTACTAAATCTGGTGAAAGACAAATGCCTTTAACTAGGAACTACTGACGACAGAGCAATACAATAGACCCCAGAAGGTCTCAGTGTTAAGGCAAACCCCAAGAGTAAACCCGGTATCTCGCTCGTCAGCCTTCAACCAATCAACCAACTAACCAACCGGCATGGAAATTTTATATCGCCAAAGAGGTGAGCGAGCTTGTAATCTCAGCATTACCGACGAGACGAGTGGCTCGTTTTTGGACATAATTTGAAAGTTTAAGTATGTGTTTAAGGCTCTCCTTAATATACAGGGCGAGTCAGAATAAGACCGACAAACTCCCACTACAAATTCCTCACCTCATTTCGAGGTTAAAACTTCCTATCAAGATATGTCCTGAAATGCATTCCCTGTTAGAAACAGGGTGTAAAAAGTACGAGAAAAAAATTCTCCAAAACTGCCGAAGGAAAAAGTATCAAACTTTGATCAAGGTTTATCAGTGTGATGATTTAAAGTTATAATTTTTCATTTTCGTGTACCAGTGGCGTAGTTACGATGGTATGTGGTCATATTTTCCTTCGTATCCTCTTTGGACAAGTGAATGGATAAATGATCGTTTGACATCAGTTAGGCTCATCGATACTCGACCTAAAGGCCGATTCAGATACATGGGTGCCCATGCAGGGTTTTTGACCCTGCATGAGAAAGGCATGCCTGTCGCCGTTCACACTTGTGCCTGCCGGCTTGCGTCAAAAACGCGGGGTGGGCATGCACATGTTCTAGTGATTTCCCAATATAGCTGCGTTTTTGGTGAAATATACCTAGCGTTTTGTTGTTGGCAATAATGAACTTGACAAATTAATAATAATAAATATTAAAATGCTGATAACAAAAACAAAGAGTTAATTTTACTAAAACTTCATCCTGAACTCTAATTGGTATTTATTAAAATTCTCCTTCTATTGTTCAGGCATTTGGAATGAACAACTACTCTTCACCCTGCTGAAGCTGCAGGTGAAAATTGTTTTTTCCAACTTGCTTCCAAATGGAAATGGTTTCATGGCATTTTTTATCAAGGGGAATGCTGTATCTCGATTGTCACATAGAGAAGTGGATTAGTTTTGCCTAGTAGTGATATTGGTTCAAACTATGGGCTTCTACAGAACACACACACCATATCTGAAATTCTCCTATTTGTGCCCTTATCAAAATACAAAAATATATAGTTCAGTTTGAGAAAGTTTACCCACTACTTGCAGGTGCTTGAAAGATGATATTTTCCATCAATTGCTCCTAGTGCTTCAGGAAATTGTCAATTCTGCATAAGGTTCTCTACTAGTAATTCGGAACCTGACAAATAGAAGAAAGATGGATAATTACTTGCAATGGACAATATATATTACTAATGTGGTTGAGAAATGTATTGAATACTAATAAACTATTAAACATTATACTTGATTACATTTCAGTTCGGTTGATATAATGATACTTTTAAGTTGTAATCCTTTTCTACATTATTTTCAGGATGTATTCCATGTTTTAAAATTTGTATAGGAAAAGATGTAAAATCTAGGGAAACTGTATGAAATTGCAAAAAGAAAAATATACAAATCTTTCAAAATCCATTCATTAGAGTATTTATTATACATTGCATCGGATAACTCTAGAATTATTAGAGCTTGTGGAGTCACCGACTCTGAAAGAATAGTTCAAACTCTGGGTAATAGGTTATATAAGCCTATTCACAAGATGAAATAGTGCCTCTGAATGAGGGATTTTTTTTCTAACAGTAACTCTACTTGTTAAAGTACCTAACTTTTGAAAGGTACCTAGCAGTGTTCATTCATTCTGATAGAATTTTTGAAACTTTCAGGATCATCTCCCACATCATCCATCAAGTTTAAACTATCTTATATCCTTTCTTTCCATAAATGATTGAAATAATTACTGACTTCCAAAATTATTATTATTTTGTTGTAGAAGCTGAGGTATCTAAAATCTAAAATAAGGTTGATATAAATAAACCAAAGCTAAAATAATCAAATTCAGTGAAATATAGGGCGGAATAATTTGAAAAACTCAAAATTCATTCTTCCAGTATTGACAACATTATTACAGTACCAGATGAAATATGACCTTGTGATAGAAACGCACGTGAAAAGCACGTATGTGAATTGTCCTGCAGTTTTCAGGCACAAGCGTCAAAAATGCATATGCGTGTAAATCGCACGTGCGTGGGCACCCTTGTATTTGAAGCCATAACATTCCATGTGTCTAAAAGTGAAGGTTTCTGAGATAATTGAGAAAAACTGAAGATATGTCCTGAGTAGCAACTTAATTTCATTTGTGCATTATTCGCATAATGTTAATTTCTTACAACATATCAGAATATTTGTCAACCTCATGAACATTTTTGGAATGGAAAAATCAGAAACGTAGTACGGGTGAGTCAGAGTGAGACCGACAACTCCATTTTTTCATTCATCATAATATTTGATCAAATCGATATCGTGGAATCACTAAGTTAGGTCTCATTCTGACTCACCAGTACTACGTTTCCTATGCTATACATTGAAAAATGTTTAGGAGGTTGACAAATATTCCAATATGTTGTAAGAAATTAGTGTTATGCTATTATTGTAAAGAGGAAATTATGTTGGTACTCAGGACAAATCTTCTTTTCTCAATTCTCTCAGAAACCTCAAAATTCAGGTACATGATGTCAAACGCTCACTGGTCAATTCACTTGTCCAAAGAAAATATGAAGGAAAATATGCCACATCCAACGTAACTACGCCACTGGCTTACGAAAATAAAAAATTGTTAATTCAAATTATCACCTTGATAAACAACGATTAGTGTAACCAAGTTTGAAATTTTTTACATCATGAGTTTTGGAGAAAAAAATTAAATCTTAATTTTTTTCGTACATTTGACACCCTGTATCTCAAAGGGGATGCATTTTTCCCCTCGAAATGAGGTGAGGAATCTGTATTCGGAGTTTGCCGGTCTTTTTCTGACTCACCCTGTATATTATACGAACAGTATTCCAGGACAATTCGGATCTGTGCCTTATTAATCATTATCAACAAACTGTCGGGAAGTGAAATAGTTCTTGGCAACGAAAGAGAAAACCAAGTATTTGATAGACACTTTTGGCAATGAACCTCGCATGGAGATCAATGTACAAATATCTGTTCGGTATAATTCAATGCCCGTTATGGCAGGAGCCAGGGAAGAACTTGTGAGTGAGAAAGAGTGAGAAAGAGTAAAACATCGGTTGCCAATGACTACCGTTAGTTTATAAACTCAACATCTGTCTCATTCTATAACCTTATAGTGTTCGGAAGGGTTTTCCTTTACAGTATCCAATGAACAAAGCCATTGGTTGTGGTTATTCAAATGTTATTGTGGTATAATAATAATTATAAAGTAGGACGATTTACGTCATGGGGTTTTCCACTCTAGGTAAAACGAACTTCGTTCGAAAAGAGGAGGAAAACAGACAAAATATCGAGATCTACTCTTTGAACTCCGCAGGCTCTACCATTATGTTAAAATGGTGGTTCTGATCATAGGAATTCTTGGTGGACACACTGCTCTCAAACTAGCAAATAATACCGGCTTTCCGTAATATGGAAGAAATCTTAGCCTCACAAATGCAGAAGGCCGCCATCCTTGGTTCACATGACTCTAGGACTCAATAGTCACTTACCCTACGGACGAGGGAATTGGTTAGTGGGGTAAACGAAACCAGCGCGCCCTCCGGATGTGTCGGAGCTCCGGAAACAGGGCATGACTGCGACATTCCTAACAAAAAAAAAACTAATGATAACAAAATGGCAGAAATCTTAGCCGCACGAATGCAGAAGGCCATCATCCTCGGTTCACTTCGTATGCTCAAACCACATGATTCTCGGACCCAATAACTTATCCTACGGACGTGGGAAGTGGCTATTGGGGTAAACGACACCAGCGCGCCATCCGGATGTGTCGAAGCTTCAGTAACAGTGCCTGACTGGGACATTCCTAACGGAAAATATATCAATAATAAAAATGATAACGAACAGTCGTTGCCGACCGATGATGAACCCTTTACTCCCATATACACCTACTAAGTAGGCTTATTATCATTGAATTCAATACCCGTCGTGGTCTTAGCCAGGGGAGTAGTTGCTTTCTGTCAGGTACTTGCCTTAATAAGCCTACTTAGTAGGTGTATATGGGAGTAAAGGGTTCATCATCGGTCGGCAACGACTGTTCGTTACTAAACGATCTCCCAAAGAATTCTGTTTTCTTCACATAAATCTCTTAACCCGGAGATTCAGAGAGTTCTCCCTCTGCTCGCTAGGTGGAGCGGCCTAGAAACCGCTTCATCGCGTGAACCAAAGTTGACCAAGCAGCGAAGTGTGTAATGGTTTGAACGGGGAACAGATGGCTTCAGTGTTGTATCTGTTGACCTACCCTTGCGATGAGAGGCAACAACCTCGAAACCAGTCTGCAGGTGGTGACCCTGTCCAAATATGAAACCATAATTCTTGGTTACAAAGGGCACTTGCAATTGCGTCCTCTGATGCTTTGAGGAACGTTGCACAAGTATCTGTTAGATTTAATTCAATACCCGTCGTGGTCTTAGCCAGGGGAGTAGTTGTTTTCTGTCAGGTACTTGCCTTAATAAGCCTACTTATTAGGTGTAAAGGGTTCATCATCGGTCGGCAACGACTGTTCGTTACTAAACGATCTCCCAAAGAATTCTGTTTTCTTCAAATAAAAATTATACTACATCATAAACACTCGCAGAGTGTACTCAAAGGCATAGCCTGTGTGGGTAGTGAACGGCTATTATTATTTGCCGTGGCGCTCCGGGGCGACTTACTGATTTTTGGTAGCGTATTCACTTTTCAGCTGTAGGGAATCCCGGAAAATCTACAGCACCAACCGGGTGGTCGATGTAGACTCCAAGCTACCACTAGACGGGATGGCATCCAAGCAACTCACAACAAACTTGCTTTCCAGCAAAACATGCTGTCGCCTATCGACTCCGATTGGACTGAGAAAAATTCCCTCGCACTCCGGAGTCGAACCGGTCAGAGCCAGCAGAAGTTTCAACGGCCGGAACATTAGACCGCTGATCGACCGACCACCACAAATAACGTTATTTCAGGAACAATATTAGAAATTATTAAATATGATAAAAATGTATACAAAAAATGAGCGTCAATTTTTAAACTATAAAGAATGAAGTATAGTTCATTACCAAAATTAAAAAAAAAATTGAAATCGGATTAGTTCCCCCTCCCTCCCCCTCAAAAAACGGATCTAGGTGGTTTTAAGATGTATGGAACCTTGTCCTTACAGTTTATGATGGAAAATGTGCATGCCGATTTATTGGGTAGATATTATAATGTATATTTTACTTCAGCGACTGTACTAATTATATTTACTAATGTTACTAAAACTTTTGAATTTATTGCCCAAGACTGTCTTCCAGGGGCTGAACCCAAGTATCCACACTGTTCTTGCATACTTTATTATATCGAATAATATTCATTAAAAGCTGTAAAATTATAAGGAGGTATTTGAAATTTTCATTTAATTTCCATTGTGAAATTAAAGACCTATAATTTCACAATGGAAATTAAATGAAAATTTCAAATACCTCCTTATAATTTTACAGCTTTTAATGAATATTATTCGATATAATAAAGTAAGAGAACTGTCGAAATACTCGAAATATATGTCGAAATATCCCGTTATCAAACGATGAAACAAAATTCCGATTAAAACTTTGCTTCCTTAACCTTAGAAAACGAAGAAATTCTATTTTTTGAATGATCGTGAAAGAGATAACGAATTTATGAAACAATATCAAAAATCAGTACTATTATAAATTAATTAATAAATAACACATGCCATTTACCAGAATATCTGAGTCTTGGGATTGTTTAACAGATTTCTTCAGCCACACCATCTGAAGGCAATAGTCGTGGCAAACAACTCTCAGTTTAACAGGACAAATCAAAAAGGATAAAAACTAGGGTGATTCCGAACATACATGTTGTGAAAACGAATAGGAACTGTGTGACATAATTGCGAGTGGTGTTGCCAGAGAGCCAGCCACCTCACGTATACGAATGCGGGAACATCTATAAGAAAAATACCCCGTTTGGAGGATTACGGAGTAATTTGGCAACTGCGGCGGCGAAACCAGAGACTGAGCTGGCATTCGATGCGCCCTCAATCAATAAAGTGTTTGAAAGTCCAAAAAAACTGGAGAATTAAAATAGTAGTAGTGTAAGAAAATATAAATATCGTATACATGGTTGGTGTAATTTCAATTCAATTAGGGCCAATAGGTCAATATTACACTGCTGATGAAAGGAAAAAAACGACCGACCATCACAAAAAAAATTTAATTCAGATGCGCCGAACGTCGCATCTGAAGACTCAGAGACGAGTATTTTATTCGAAATATATTCCGATTAGTTTTACCTTTATATTTCTGTAAAGAAATTAAAATCGGTTCCAGCGTTGACAAGTTATATTTGATAAACCTATTTTTACCACTATTGAAGAGTCATGTTGATTTGGGCATGGTTTATTCATATACCGGGTGTCAACGAATCTATTAGACAAGTCATAACTTCTAGACCATTAGGTGTATCAAAATGAGATTTGGTATAGGTGAATGGTATGTAAAGAAGAAAGTTTTCACATATTTTTCACTTTCCGATCATTTTTGGTTTCACCGGAATGCTCCGGTTCTAAATTTTTAAATGGAACACCCTGTATATTGTAACATTTTTGGATTTCTGAGACAATTCTAGATCAGAATGTGACATTTTCGAAAGTTTGTATGCCTACTTAATTTTTTTGGAGTCACTTTTGAAATTACATCTAGGTGACCATGATCGGAAGTAAACTAATCTAAGGACCTCAGGTGATATCAGAATATTACAATCGCGAAGTTTTATTGACTAGTATGATAGATATGAACAAGACAAGTTGGCAAAATTACATTTTCGTATCCAACTATTATTTTTCAAATGGCGACCATTTTTTGACAAGCACTTTCCGAAAAAAGGATATTTTGACGAATCTAACGATACTAATTTATTAGCGATTGGATTACAAATAAGAACATAAATTAAATATTACTGAGGAAAATACTTCATAATAATTTATTTACTTTTGTCAAGTGTGCCATGGATAATAATTCATTTACTTTTGTAAGCACTTTCCGAAAAAAGGATATTTTGCCGAATCTAACGATTCTAATTTATTTGCGATTGGATTACAAATAAGAACATAAATTAAATATTACTGAGGAAAATACTTCATAATAATTTGTTTGCTTTTATCAAGTGTGCCGAGGATAGGCATGATGCATAATATTTTGCAGTTATTTCGATCAAGTCTTCTTTGGAGAACAAAACACTCACTTAGGTTATGACAGTGACATAAACTTTAAGAGCAGAAGGTAAAATTTTCTTGATTTTCGTTAAATTTTAGTTCAATTGTCCGTCAAAATAATGTATACTCAAAGTGAAAAAGTGGATATGTTGTTATTGTTTGGAGAATGTCACAGAAATTCAAGGAATGCTGCTGAGTTGTATGCTCAGCGATATCCCAATCGGCAACATCCATCCCATCAGTATTTTCCGTATGTTGAGAATCGTTTTAGGCAAGAGGGAAATCGAGAGGCAGAACAGAGATTTATCATAAATGAGGAGACTGAGATTAACGTTCTTGCTATGGTTAAGGTTGACAAAACGGTTTCTTTAAGAGAAATTAGTCGAGAAATGCAGATAAGTCACGAATCAGCAAGAAAAATATTGAAAAAGCACGGATATCGAGCATTTAAATATCAGTTACATCAACATTTGTATGCTGACGATGGCGATAGACGAGTAGTGTTTTGTGATTGGTTGCTTCAAAATCATAGAGTTAACCCAAATTTCATCAACTTTATTCTATTTTCTGACGAATCACGATTTACAAATAATGGCTTGTTTAATAAGCAAATTCTCGGTACTGGGCCCAACAAAATCAACATGCTATGAGAGAGGGCAATTTTCAAGAAAGGTTTGGCGTCAATGTCTGGGCTGGTATCGTTGGAAGTAGAATAATAGGACCAATATTATTTCAAGATCAGTTAACAGGGGCTAGGTACTTAGGTTTTCTTCAAAATGAAATCGAGGATCATCTTAATAGTCTACCTTTAGCAGTTTTACGGCAAATTTACTTCCAACAAGATGGATCACCCCCTCATAATACCAGATACGTTCTTGATTACTTAACAGAGCATTTCAATAATCAAGTTATTGCAACCAATGGTCCAGTACGGTGGCCTGCCCGCTCACCGGATCTGACTGTGCTAGATTTCTTCATTTGGGGATATGTTAAAGAAAGGGTCTACTATGCAACAGCCCCAGCCACTCTCGAAATCTTAGAAGAAAGGATTCTACAGGCATTTAGAAGTATAACGCCACAAATGTTACGAAACGTGTTGAGAGAAACAATTGAACGAGCTGAAATGTGTCTTCAACAAGGAGGAATGCACTTTGAAAATTTACTATAGTGAAAATTTTAAGAAATTAGGATATTGAAAAAAATGTAAGTGCAACGCTGAAATTATTGTTAATTTTGTTAAATTTGTTGATCCAATCGCGAATAAATTAGTATCGTTAGATTTGCCAAAATATCCTTTTTTCGGAAAGTGCTTGTCAAAAAATGGTCGCCATTTGAAAAATAATAGTTAGTCACGAAAATGTAATTTTGCCGACTTGTCTCATTCATATCTATCATACTAGTTACTAAAACTTCGCGATTGTAATATTCTGATATCACCTGAGGTCCTTAGATTAGTTTACTTCCGATCATGGCCACCTAGATGTAATTTCAAAAATGACTCCGAAAAAATTAAGTATAGGTATAAAAACTTTCGAAAAATGTCACATTCTGATCTAGAATTGTCTCAGAAATCGAAAAATGTTACAATATACAGGGTGTTCCATTTAAAAATTTAGAACCGGGGCCATTTCCGGTGAAACCGGAAATGACCGGAAAGTGAAAAATATGTGAAAACTCTCCAATTCTCATTTTGATACACCTAATGGTCTAGAAGTTATGACTTGTCTAATAGATTCGTTGACTCCCGGTATTCTAAGGACCAGGCAGCCGGCTTATGGAGAAAAGGGCTGCGGTGAAATATGAATTGTTAGTATATTGTAGTTGACGACTTTCAACAATAGTGTCCATGGGCCCAACTCAATCATATGACTAGTTTCAGAGATACAGGGTGTTGAAGTTGGAAAATAGCCATTTTTTAAAAGCATTCATCTCTTATTTTCTTCAATGTATCAAGAATTATTTCCTGTGATATTGTTCTAATGCCACTAAATATCATTCCCTCGTGAGAAAAAGTTTCATTTGCTACAGGGTTACTCAAAAATTAAAAAAACGGAACGTTGACTTGAAATATAATTTAACTTTCAGGAATTTCAATATCTGACTGAATTTGCTTCTGGTTGGTTTATAATAATAAGATTTCCAAAAATTTTTTACGGGGCGAGTCAGAAAGATGCCCCTATATAATTTATTTAATAAAATTTTATGTACTTTGTACTGCACGTTAGTAGGTGACATTAAGTCATTTTGAAATATATATAATTTATATATGAAAGACAGGGCTATTCAAAAGATATGTATGGAAGAAAATCCGAGAATCGATTTTTTTTGGAAATTTACCTGTAATTAAATATTTCCTCAGTGAATATCTGTCATATTTTCATATTACCTTTACTTTGAGTTAGTTGGTCGGATGTAGAAGTTTTGTCAACTTGCTATGATTAGTTTTTTCATACCGGCAATATGATGACTAGTCTATCATTATTTTCTTCATATACAGGAATTAAGTACGTTGACAAACTTCGGGAGGTGATTCTTTGAAGGTTTTCAGGACGAAATGTTCATATAAACATATGTCCCAAACGGCTTGGTTTTCGAGATACAGGGTGATAAAAATACATTTTTTTCAAGATTTTTTAGAGTTAACTTCGACATTTTCTACAATAATCAGTTCAAATTAGGCAAGTACAATCCATTCAATAGTACGCACGATACAAAATAATGCATTTCTAAAATAATTCACAGGGTCCTCCTTTTTTCAGAGTCAAGCTTTGTTCAACCCTTCAGAATTTTTTTTCCGCCGCCACTGACATATTATGAGAAAGGAATAATGAATGTTGTTTCATTTAACATCTTTTTGCTCTCTTGATGTTTTTCATTTACTTGTACGGTTCAGGAGTTACAATGAAAATATTAACGCAAACATTTTCCAGTAGCGCATAACATAAAGAAATTTGAGAAGCAAATAGTCTAACAAACTTGAAGGGTGATTCTTTGAAAGGTTTCAAGATGAAAAGTTCATATAAACATGTCCCAAGCGGCTTGGTTTTCGAAGTACAGGGTGATCAAAATACATTTTTTAGGAGTTTTTGGAATTTACTTCGAAATTTTCGACAATAATCGATCCAAATTAGTTCAAATTGGACAAGTACAATCCATTCAATAGTGCGCATGATATAAAATAGTTCATTTCTCGAAGTGTCATTGCCACTCTCCAAAGATTAGCGCGTGACGCAATACATCATTTTGTTCTCATTACACAAATAGCTATTTTCTGCTCGTGTAGAGAAAATGTAATGTTATGGAGCTCCCATACATTTTTTACCATAACTCAGGTTGAATATGTATTGCACAAAGTTAATTATGGCAAAATAATTTTGGACATTTTCAATAGTGAATAACTTTATTATCAAATACTAGAGCAAAGTAACATAAATTCCCTAGGAATAAAATTAAGTTCAGAAAAGGACCACTATTGAAATTGATATGTCAGAGCAGCTGCTGGAAATGGCCACCGCCAACTTCAATGCATGCGTTTATGCGCCTAACCATAGACTGGCGGACACGCTCAAAAATACCAGGAGTGTTTCTCATAATTCCGCATGACTCCTGTATGCGATTCCTCAGGTCTTCTTCACTTTGAACTGGAGTTCGGTACACTAATGATTTAAGGTGCCCCCAGAGGAAAAAATCAAGTGGATTCATATCGGGTGACCTTGGTGGCCAAAGTTGTGGCCCACCACGCCCAATCCAGCGATCAGAATAATTCTCTTCTAAATATTGGCGTGCAACCAATCTGAAGACTGGAGCACCATCATGCATAAACCAAATTCCAATTCTTTCCCTCAGTGGGATCTCTTCTAGGAGTCCAGGTAAGATGAATTCAAGAAAATGTCGATAATGGTCACCATTGAGTCTATGAGGCAGAAAATGTGGCCCGATAAGGAAATTCCCTACAATTCCAACCCAAACATTCACAGAAAACGTCTCTTGAAAATGGTTTTCAATCACGGCGTGTGGGTTTTCATCAGCCCACATATGGTTGTTGTGAAAATTAATAATGGCTTTACGGGAAAAGCATGCCTCATCGGTGAATAACACTTGAGATAAAAACCATGGATTTTCCAACAATTTATTTCGAATCCAAGTGCAAAAAGTTAATCTCTTTGGAAAATCCCTTGGCAGAAGAGCTTGAACACGCTGTATGTGATAGGTATAAAGTTGTTGCTCTTTTAAAATTTGCCATACCAATACATGGGTTACGTTAAACTGTGCCGCAATTTGTCTTGTCTGGTGTCTGGATGCTGCTCAATTTCGTTAAGTACAGCTTCTTCTATCTGAACTGTTCTAACTCTCCTGGGTCTTCCTATGAGAACAGCAGACCTCTTGAAAGTACCCGTTTCACGAAGACGGGAGTGAATATTGATGAACATTTGTGTGCTGGGAATATGCGTTGTGGAAATCTTTCTAGATACATTCGTCTGGCGGCACGAGCGTTACCATCAGCCATTCCATACATTAAGTGCATGTCTGCCATTTCTAAATTTTTATATTCAACCATTTTATCCAAAGGAATATTGAATGAATCTGCTTTATAGCTTGCACTAATGAAGAATTAACAATGAGACAGTTTCTCAACTTTCGATAACTGTCAAGTTGTTGATATTTAAATAAATGAATTAATATCAAAGCCCACTTTGCTATTTTTATGAATTCAAATTGATTACAAAATTTCTGCGTTACTGCAGAAGAAAAAACAAACCGAAATTTCTGATAAAATAATGTACTCCGTACGGAAACAAAAATTTGTTTGATTTAGTTTTTCGGAGTTATGACCAGAGATTCATAAATGAAAATCAAATGTGTAATGATCTACGACTATTAGATAAACCCTATTAACTATCTTCCATTACAGGATTACCTTTCGGAAGTTTTTTATGTTGAAAAGGAAACGTTCAATTGAAAACTAAAAAATATCTTTTTTTAACACTTTGACTGCCAAGGCAATTCAGACAGAACTGCCAAAAAAAAAATCCTCAAAATTGTGCAAATCGGTATCTGTTGGTAATCTGTTGTAGCACAATTCATGTTTTTGATAGATTGTTGATCATACTAGATATATTTTTCTGTGTGATAAATGAACGCACGCGGCGCAGGAGTAACTCAAATCTACTGTGCGCCGTGTGCGTCATTTTGGCTCACATAGATATGCGTGACCTTGGCCCGTTTCTGCATCGCTAGGTCTCGAGTTGTCTCGTAAGTAAGCGGTATATTGACGAGTCTTTGCCTGTTTATCGTTATTTGGCATGAATTATTATAGTGTGCGTGCATTTTGAAGTTATTCTCGCGAGCCGGTCAGGAATTAGAATATTTTTAGTTGTGGTGTGTGCTCCCTAATTGTTGTAAGCTAAAGCTAGTGCAGTTCAATAAAATGTCGTGGAGTAGAGATAAAAAACAACAAAAACAATTGGAAGAATGGGCAGAACAACTAAACATGATTGATGAGAGTATAATGAACGACTCTTTTGAGGATTTCGACGACTCCGATGCTGATCAGAACTACACACCATGGACGACGAGTTCGGAGGCGGACATTTAGCCATCTACTTCAAAAATCGCAAAAAAAAGTAGGTAGCAAACAAATTTTTTTATATCTGAAAAACTAAACCTCTGACAAACTTTTGCAATGTTTTGTTTACGAAAAAAATTCATTTTCAGGTTTCAAAGCCCAAAAGAAACCTACATGTTCTGAAAAATCAACGTCAAGTAGCAAGGATATTCCACTTGTCCCGCTAATCCACAAAAATCAAGATAAGATCCTTTTTGTAGATGCGGATAATATAACTTGGAGAAACCCTTCTGGTAGCAAGCTAAATAAATATAGTTTTGTTACAAACCACGGAATTCCTCCTAATCTTATGGACACTCTTAGAGGTAAAACCGAACTTGAAATTTTCAAGACATTTGTGGACGATGAATTAATTGACCTCATGGTGCGCGAAACAAATCATTATGCTGAACAGGTTATAATCGACAAAATCTCAGATGAGTCAATTACACAACACTCTCGCCTAAATGATTGGGTAGATACAAATGCTATCGAAATGCATAATTTTATGGGAATTATTGTGTGGATGGGTTTGGATAAAAAGCCTTCGCTGTCTTATTATTGGAGTCGCACTGAGTTATATAACAGCCCTGCATCCAAACTGATGACAAGAAACAGATTTGAACTTCTACTTCGTATGTGGCATTTTGCTGTCAATCAAGCATGTCCTTCCGGTGATCGTTTACACAAAGTTCAAGTTCTAATTAGCTATTTAGTAACCAAGTATCAAGACTGTCTCATTCCATCAGAGACTGTGTGCATTGATGAAACTATGGTGCCATTTAGAGGGAGGCTATAATTTCGCCAATACATCAAGGGCAAAAGACACAAGTTTGGCATAAAACTGTTCAAGTTGTGTGCAAATGGCGGATATACCTATAATATGAAAATTTATTGCGGCAAAGTTTCTGAAAACGATGGACTATCAGTCGCGGATAAAGTGGTTTTGGAGCTAATGGGTAATCTACTCGACGTTGGCAGAACCTTGATAACTGATAACTGGTATACCAGTGTGGGACTGGCAAGAAAATTAGCAGCGCGTTCAACTCATCTCATCGGAACTTTACGAAGTAATCGTAAATGTAATCCCAAGCATGTCACCAAAACTTCCATAAATCGTGGCGATATTATTGGCATGGAAAGCGACGATGGTATAACCGTTTTCAAGTGGAAGGACAAACGTGATGTCCTTATGCTTAGTACAAAGCATAGCATAGAAACAACTGAAATAAGGCAGCACCAAAAACCAATCGCTGTTATTGATTACAATGCAGGCAAGTCTTTCATAGATGTTTCTGATCAAAGAGCTTCTTATGCTTCACCTGTAAGAAAAGCCCTGAAATGGTATCGAAAAGTAGCAGTGGAGGCTTTACTAGGTACAACGGTTGTAAACTCCATTTTTCTTTATAAGACAGTCAATAGAAAAAACTTATCAATAATACAGTATAGAGAAAAATTATGCTCCCAGCTGCTTCACTATGGCCAACCTGTTGATATCCAAAATATGCCAAGACCATCATTGGTTGCTCACAAGTTAGAAATTGCAGAGAAAAACAATAAAGTAATTCGAAGCCGATGTAAGAGTTGCTACACCAGATATTCTGAGGCGCAGGAAAGAACATATGCCATGAAAATGGCTAAGACAGTACGCTACATATGCGTTGGATGTCCCGAAAAACCGCATATGTGCAAGGAATGCTTCTACAAACTACACAAAATTTCTTAACTTTACCGCTTTATCATTTATATGTCTCACAAGTTCGTTACTGTTGGACATATATTTCTAATAACGTTGACTTTTGTGTATTTTGTATTTCTAAATAAAAATTTACACCAACATGACAGTAATATTTATTTTTATCGGCTATTTCTAGTAAAAGTCCTCCTACGCCAGGGCTATCTAAAAACCCTTATAAACATACGAGAAGTGTGCGCACTTCAGACACACAAAGCGAATAACATTCACTGATATTTTCATCACATGTGTGACGATAAGACGCACGTGGCGGTCTGTGCATAGGCCATGTGTGCCGATATGACGCACATGGCAGTCAAAGTGTTAAAATAACAAAAAATTTGTATGAGTTCTCTATCAAGACTGATGGGTAAAAACATTTTTAATCAAATATCTCAATGAAAATGCACATTTCTACCATCAGAATCTTCAGGTTGGAAGTTAAGGTTTTCCCAATATCTGTCAGATCTAGTTTAATATCCAGCGTACCGCAGTGACGGGGAGATAGTAGTTTTCTGTTAGATATCACAAAAAGAAATCACATCTTTACAATAACAAGCTTTTATTTAGCTTCACTTGTAACTAATTAACAAACAATTTAATAAAAGTTGAATTTGACCCACTTCTAATACTCCGATTAATTTGAAATTTGGTAGGTTTCCGTAATTCCGGTGACAATGCATTAAAAAAATGTTTGTTAAAAAACAAAATGGCGGCTCCAATATGGCGGACGAGTTTTGTGATTATGATCCGATTCTGTTCAAAATTGGTATGTGATGGTTTTTGGGTTGGAGATTTTCAGTTTCACATAAAAAATAAACTAAAATGTTAAAAATGAAAATTATAAAAAGAAAACATTTTAAAGTTTTTATACAATACACTGAAAAGGAAAAAATAATTCATTTCATTGTTTGATCTAGGTAATCTTGTACAGAAAGATTTTGATACAATTATTTTTTCATTTTCAGTGCATTTGTATAAAAGCTTGTCTTTATATTTTTTATTGTATAATTTTTATTCATCGTAGATTTTTCTAATTTTGAAAAAATATTTCCATCAATTTACAATAATTGAAAATGTTTAATTTTCAAATTTTCTAATGTTATGCCACACTGGAAAATGTTTAAATTAATATTTTCATTATAGCCCCTGAACCGTACAAGTAAATGAAAAAATGCAAGATATCAAAAAGATGTTAAATGAAACAACATTGATTATTCCTTTCTCATAATATGTCAGTGGCGGCGGAAAAAAAATTCTGAAGGGGTGAACAAAGCTTGACTCTGAAAAAAGGAGGACCCTGTGAATTATTTAAGGAATGCATTATTTTGTATCGTGCGCCCTATTGAATGGATTGTACTTGCCTAATTTGAACTGATTATTGTCGAAAATGTCGAAGTTAACTCTAAAAAATCTTGAAAAAAATGCATTTTTATCGCCCTGTATCTCGAAAACCAAGCCGTTTGGGACATATGTTTATATGAACTTTTCGTCCTGAAAACCTTCAAAGAATCACCTCCCGAAGTTTGTCAACGTACTTAATTAACACCCTGTATGTATATCGGTATTTTCGATGTTGTTTATGTTTTACCATAATCGATATATACATAAAAACAAATAGAATACATACAAGCTAATCTTGATATCGGAAAAAACAATAAACATAAACATGTCGAAACGAACTGAAGTTACTGAAGGAATTTAAAGGTCAACAGTATCTGGACTATGATCTATGTTTTCTAGTACCATCCTTACAGCTGCATCAGTTATTTCATTTAGGAGATGAGTAGGTGGATAGTTCACATTCTGTTCGTGTCTGGCATAATTCAAAAATCATAAAACACTGGCCACATGAGCTCACGTACCTAAAGTTTTAGCGTCCGACTTACAAGTACAATAATAGTGAAGTTCCAAAGGTTGATTTTCGATATCATCTTCAACTGTGAAAGCTATCCACAACATTATATTTACTTCAATTACGAAACCTGGAGTAAACTCGCATTCGTAAAATGTTCAGCTCGTCCACCATTTCATCGAATTGAAGAATATTTGTTTCTTCTCTTTGAAGTTTGTCGTTAATATAAGTTTTTGCCAAGTTGACATGATAAATTCCTGTCAGCTGTTTCAAATAATATAAATCCAAACGCGGAAATTCAGGTGCTTGCAAGTGGTTTCATATAGTCCAATGACCATTCCTTAAATGTAGGTTTTCAGCTTGAACTCTTGTTTGCGTAATATTAACTTCTTTTAATTGATCTAATATTTCCTGCGCTGTTTGTAATGTACCAGGCATAGTTATTGGGGGATAGAATTTATCTATTAGAGCTCCAGCGATCTGATAATATTCCTTTATATAGTGTATCGAAACTGTATTTTTCAAGAATTTGAATATTGACTTCAAACGTCCATTATCTTTTTTTCACTATTACAAATCTAGTGTGTTATACAATTTTCAAATCACCATAAAAAGGCCATTTATATGTAGTGTGCAGCAGTAGCACAGTACATTTTCTTTTCAATACGATGGGCTAAAAAAAACTACCTCCAAAACTTCTAATAATAGTATATTGTGTATCTAGTAGTAAAATCAATACATTCCCGGACGACAAAGCATTGAAGTCTGGGAATGTGCTTTTACTACGAGGTACACATACTATTTTTTCTGAATTCGCAATCGGCATTATCAAAAACTAAGGAATTCTACATTTTGGTTTCGTGAATTCAATAACTGTCTAAAATTGATTAGCAACGGACTAAAATACTAGATTAGCGTATTTTGAGGCCTGAAGTTGCTCCGAGAAAGTGGGCATTCTTGAACGATTTCAGAAAAAAACATTTCCCAAATGTACTGAGTATTTTCGTAACGAAGAAGGTAGAATAATTCTTTAACAATATTTTACCGAGTAAATGAATTAGAAAGGTGCAAAATTGTACCAACAGCACAAAAAATCTACTGAGAGGGGCAAAAATTCATAATTTTTATGAAAATTAAATGTCTCGAAAACGGTGAGACTTTTTTACGGAGGATTTTTTCATAGCAAGTAGGGCACCCTTTGATCTACATTCTCCTTCAGTTACACGTGGTCTTTATGGGACATCAATATTTGAAGGAAATAATGATTCATATTGTCGGGATAAAAAAAACTGATCATAGCAGGTTGACAAAACTTCTACATCCGACCAATAAACTCAAAGTGAAGGTAATATGATCACAGAAATTCACCGGGGAAATATTTAATTACAGGGAGATTTCCAAAAATATCGATTCTCGGATTTTCTTCCATACACATCTTTTGAATAGCCCTGTATATCATATGTAAACTATATATATATATATATATATATTTCAAAATAACTTAATGTCACCTACTAACATGCTGTAAAAAGTATATAAATTTTATTATATATAGTATACAGGGGCGATCAACTTTCTGACTCGCCCTGTAAAAAATTTGAATACCTTATTATTATAAACCAACCAGAAGCAAATCCAGCCAGATATTTAAATTCCTGAAAGTTGAATTATATTTCAAGTCAACGTTCCGTTTGTTTTTTAATTTTTGAGTACCCCTGTAGCAAATGAAACTCCTTCTCATGAGGGACTGATGTTTAGTGGCATTGAAACACTATCACAGAAAATATTTCTTGATACATTGAAGAAAATAAGAAATACATGCTTCAAAAAAATTGCTATTTTCCAACTTCAACACCCTTTATCTCTGAAACTAGTCATATGATTTAGTTGGGCCCATGGACACTATTCTTCAGAAAGTCGTCAACTACAATATACTAACAATTCATGAAATTTCACCGATGCCCATTTTTCCATAAGCCGGCTGCCTGGTCCTTTTCATAAAGTTTCATAAGTAGACGCCTAAAATGGCTTGCCTATCAAAATGGGGTCATGGCTATGTTTATTTAAAATAATAATAATGGTAAAGAAAAGGTTATCGGGATTTTTGTCGAAACAAAAAGAAAAGTGGTGTTACTTACGTAGTTTTATCTCATGAACACGAATCCGAAAGAATTTTGTGGTGGTCTCTAATACTTTTCGAGTTATGAACTTTTGAATTAAACAAATCGACCATTTTAAAACAAGATTTTTTCAGTAAAAAATCGCACAAAATGCCTCTTTCTTTTTGTCAACCTTTTTTTCATACCCTAATCAACTCATATTTCACAATTATTTACTTCAAGAATGAACGCCTATGAAAAGTGAGGTTTAGTAAAGTAATATAAGATGGGTAATTTAATTTGTAAAACGTTTGGTTTTGATACTTGTATATTATGAAATATGAGTGAAAGGTTATGAAAAAAGTGTTGACAAAAAGGAGGCATTTTGTGCGATTTTTTACTGAATAAATCGTGTTTGAAAATGGTCGATTTTCAAGATTCGAAAGATCATAACTCGAAAAGTATTAGAGACCTCCACGAAAGTCTTTCGGATTTGTGTTCAGGAGATAAAAGATAAAACTACGTAAGTAACACCACTTTTCTTTTTGTTTCGAGAAAAATCCCGATAAACTTTCCTTTACCATTATTATTATTTTAATTAAACATAGCCATGACCACATTTTGATAGGCAAGCCATTTTAGGCGTAATCGTCTATTTATGAAACTTCATAGAAAATTTGTTTCATCCAGTTATCAGATGGGTGAAGGTCGAACTCTCTCCGGCTCTAAGACTTTTAGCATGGTTTCACGAGCACGAATCCTGTGATTTCGCGACGATTCCTGTGATTTCGCGACATATTCTTTCACAGGGTGCTCAAATTTGCATTTTGAATATTGTTAAATTCAGAAGACATTCATTAGAATTTTTCAAATGGAACACCCTGTATTTTTTATCATAAATTTATTCCAAAATCAAAAACCAAAATCGGTTGCGGCGTCGTCAACTTATGAGTAAATACCTTGTGTTTATCACTATCTCAGGGCTATTTATAAAGCTTTCATAATAATAATAATAAACGTTTTTATTTTTTCCATTATCCAGCTTTACAAATTAAAGAGTTACATGCAGTAATAAGAAATGGAAATTTGATTAGATTGTGAGAATATTGTCTGCCACAGGACAATCCAGGTTCTACATAGCTCATTCAGGTATTTTTGCCCAAATTGAAATATTCCGTAATCTTGTTACCTTTAATATAAATCAAGTATGTCAAGTAAGTGAAACAAACAAACATGTCAAAAGTAATGTCTGCCTTTGATTACGTTATTGGGCCGAGTTATCGGGAAGAGTTTTTTACGATTTCTACAAGTTGATCTGCCCAACTTGCTTCAGCATATTCCATTGGTGATTCAACATGACATGTATTTTCAATTGCTTAGTGCACCTGCACACTATCATAGAGAAGTTCGGAACCGTCTTGAACAATATTTTCCTCAAAAATGGGTGGATCGAGGACCAATTCAATGGCCAGCGAGATCTCCCGACTTGACCAGAATGGAATTTTTTTATGTGGTCACGTGAAATCTATGGTTTATCGCATACCTGCTACCACCATTGATGACATAAAAGAAATAATTCGGAATGCATTTCGGAGTAAAACACCTATAAAGTTGTCTCTCGACTTCGAATCATAGAAATATACAGGGTGTTCCAAATTAAGTCGGCACCATTGCCAACTCCGTTATTATTGATGCTACGAATTCGGTTAAATGGGCAAACTAGTAGCATTTTTAATGGCCTTCTCGATGCGGAAAACAAACAAAAAATTGACGTCGCGTTTTCAAAATATTTCATGAAATGGTATTTTTTTTAAAAGGAACACCCTATATTTTATTGCATCTTAAGAATCTTCCTAAAAAGCTGATTTCATCGATCTAGGACAGTTGGGGTCTAGCTGAAATGATTACAAAAATATAGGGTGTGAAAAAATGAGATTATTTCAACTTTAGGAATTTTTTGTGTGGAAACTATTCATTATTGGTCAAAACGGCTTGCAAGTCCCTATCTTAACTTTTCATTCACTATCTACTAAGATTTAAATGAAACAAATACAGGGTGGTGCAGAATTCAGAATTTTGATCACCCTGTATCTGTCCCAATTAAATGTCAGTAGATAGTAAATCAAAAGTGAAGATAGGGACATGCAAGCCATTTTGACAAATAATGAATAGTTGCCACACAAAAAATTCCTAAAATTTAAATAATCTCAATTTTTCACACCCTATATCTCTGTAATCATTTCAGCTAGATCCCAACTGTGATAGATCGATGAAATCAGCTTTTCAGGAAGAATCTTAAGATGCAATAAAATATAGGGTGTTTCCTAATAAAAAAATATTTTGAAAACGCGACTGTCATTTTTCATCAAGAAGGCCATTAAAAATGCTACTAGTTTGCCCATTTAACCGAATTCGTAGCATCAATAATAACGGAGTTGGCAATTATGCCGACTTAATTTAGAACACCCTGTATATTATATACTCACTCTAGAATGCTAATCCTCATGTCAAAAGTAACTGGCCCGGTTTTAGTAAAATATTATGGTACTTGTGAAGATTAACAAACGTTAATTCTGAATCTCGGAGAATAAGGTTGGAAACCTCATTGTACTTGTACCTGTTATTTGTATTTAGCCGATTTGAATACATATTTTCACATATTTATGATCCCAAATATTCAGCAAAGACCATCAGAAAGTAGAGTAAGGTTATTATTATTATTTATCGCTCTGAAGCGACTGATTTTTGGTATCACATTCACTTTTCAGCTGTAGTTAACCAACAAAAACCTACGGAGCCACCCCAAATCGTCGGTGCGAATTTCAAGGAAGCACTGGATTGAAAAATGAATTGAAATTACAAAAAACTATGAAAATTTATTTCAGCTAATATCATGAATAATTTCAACTCAAATTGGATTTATAAAATTGGATGCTTGGAAGCTCGAGTTTTTTTTTTTCTAGAACGATTCATGTCGAAATAAGCAACTGCATTTAATTTAAATCAATTGAAGAGATTAACATGCTATATTTATACGAGTATTTCTGGTTGTACTACCTTAGTGCAATTTCCCCAATGGGGGTGCATGAAAAAGTGAGGCCAGAAGCATTTTCCTTACCATCAAAGAAAAGCACTTCCATATTGACATTAATTTTCTGAGGCGATTCTGTGTATGTTTAGTACTTTTTGTAGGAATCTAGAACTCATAATATAAGCGGTGTGGCAGAAAGTTGTATGTATCACTCGCCAGGCATGCATACAAAGTATTGGTGCTGCACTAGGTTTCAAATTATTCTATTATCGTTTTCACATGAATCTTCATGAGGAAAATCACAAATCACAATTTTCTCACTCAAATATTCTGCTGCTTCTTAAAAGCAATAACCAAAAAACATGCCTTTTTTGTCATGCTATAATAATATTTAAACTATTTTGAGCAAAGCATATAGGTACATAAAAAAATTCATTACCTACCAAAAATGATTTATTTCAGGCATTTTTCCTTTACACAACACTAAACAGCTCATTGTTTATTTGTAGGAAGAAACATCTTTATTAGAAATTGTCTTTAAAGGAACAAGATTAATGCAAATTCACGAATGATGAAAGAATAACCATCGATAACAAACAACACACAAAACGACACGAGAAAATCAGAAATTCTAAAAACCGTCTCTGACAAGAGTAACCAGATCTTAGTGACCAAGTCTTCCTGTTGATGAAAAAGAACTGTTGCACGGTCATTATAATTACATTAGCATAGGGTACATTATTGTTTCAAATAAGTTTCTTTCGCGCCTAAAATTCGGAGTAATTTATCTCTAAAAGGTTCTTTTCGGTTTTAAAACGTCCTAAATGCGCTGTCAAATTTCTCTCTTTCAAATGTCATGTGTTTTATTTCCTCATAACAAACAACTCTGAATTGGAACACCAAATTATTTTCAAACTTGGCAACGATCTACCTAAATTACACTGATGACGAGCATGCGCACATCGTAAACGGGTCGCATACGCGGCATGCCTTTCGCCGAGAAAATTGGCGGGATTAGCACTCTGGAGTAAGTATATAATATACAGGGTGTTTCTTAAGTACGTGTAGAAACTTCAGGATCATGTTGATGACGTCGATATAAAACAAAAAGTTCCCATAAACACATGTGCGCAAGTCAGTCGTTTCTAAGATACAAAGTGTCAAAGTTTAATTCTTATATTTGTTTTTTGTGAATAAATTCCAAAATATTTGTGATATTCGGAGAAAGTCTGGTACCTGGGATGATTTTTCAATGACAAAATCAAATTTTATGTTAATTGTGAAAAAACTAATTTCTAATTGGATTTATTTTAAATTTAAAAATCTTGTCATTCAAAATCACTTGCATCGATTATTTCAAATCTCAATAACTTGAAAACAGTTGCTCGTAGTAGCCTCTACCAAGAATATATTTTTTACACAAACTGAATAATAAATATTCCCAGATACCAAACTTTACCCAAATATCAAAATAATTTTGATATTATTCACAAAAAATAACTATATGAATTCAACTTTGACACTCTGTATCTCAGAAAGGAATAACTTGCAAACATATGTTTATAGGAACTTTTCTTGTTATTTTGATGTCAGCAACACGCTCCTAAATTTTCTACACGTACTTAAGAAACACCCTGTATATTTCTTTGCTTCGAATGCCAAAAATCATTCTCAAGCAAGAGTTTTGTATTTTTTGTATTAAATTGAACTTTCGCAAAGCATTAATTTGATTTTTCTTACAATGTTCTACTATAGTACCTTAATACTGATATTGATTTCATTTGCAATCTCATTTCTCTTTTGTTATGGACCAAATAACATGCCACTAGATTTACTTGGATTCAGAAGACAATTCTTTGCAGGAAGCTCGGCGAATTTTTCCAGTCACTATGCAGTGCGGCTTTTTCACCCCCCCCTGTTAACTTTTGGACGGTTTGACTTGCAAACATGGAATAAAAACCATTTCGAATGTTATCACCGATACTACTTTTTGAAATGAAAGGCATTGTGATTGCTCGATAGAGGGGGCGGGGGGCACATAAATTTGAAAATTTCAACCATTTTTTCTTTATAACATAATTTCACAAATTCAATCTTTTTGCCTTTCGAAATTTTCAAATTGATGTGCCCCCAGCGCCATCTGTCGAGTAATTGCAATGTATTTTCTCTCAAAAAGTAGTTTTGGTAATACCATTCAAAATATTTTTATCCCATTGTTCCACAACAAACCGTTCAAATTTATCGAGATAAGGGTACCATACAGATACGCACTTATACACAGATGAAAATCGTTGTGAAAAAGCTTAGTACGTTCTCTGAATTTCACAGAACATATCTTGTGACCTACATTCCACATGATCAAAACTTTAAAAATACATTATGAAGTGTATTACAGTTTAAAACATGTGAAGCATAAATAGTACATTGTGAAAACGAATGATTCACCAGATTATGTAAAGTGTATCCTGGCATGTTTTGTTATTTGAAACCCCCTCTATGTTCATTTTATGCCTATACCCTGAGCCCAGTGTCATCAGTTCTATTTTTAGAAGTGGTGTGATCACACTGTTGACCATCCACTGCAAATCTGCATTCAGTGTTTCGGACCGGTGACAAGTAAAAACGGTCGGCGGTGGTTCAAACCATGGCGACTTCAGAATTTTTTCTGATGGCCCGAGAAAGTGCTAGGAATCGCACGTAAAAAGGTAAGACCTCGTTAATCCTTGGCTCGCACAAGTTTCGACGTTTGAGGGCTGCCGTTCGTAAGGGGACGACAGCTGGTTAATGGAAAAAACAAAAAAAAATACTTATAGGTCAGGTTCAGTTTTGTGGTTTTCATCTAGTAAGTATTTCCTCGATATATTATGTTTTCTGCAATTTATGAAGTGTCAAATGTATAACGAATAACGATCCATAAATATCATTTACTCCAGTATTTTCATAGAAATTGGAATGGAGCGAAATTTGTACGGTTACTTTCAAAGTGTGGCATATCGGTTGATTCATATAAAGGGTTTGAACAACATATTTTTAGAATCCTCTCAGGTGAAGGGAAAACACAGAATTACTACAACATTTGTATGTCAATATTCACAATGTGAGTTCATGTCAAATGATAAAAAAAATTCCATGCATACAGTCATTTGAGGAGTGGAAATATGATGGTCTGTCCTTTATCAAAGATATGCAAGAGCAGCTGTGTTTTCAAAAATGTTACATAACATCTCATTTCGACAGCAGATACATGTTATTGAATTTTGTAAGGTTATTACATAAATAATTTGCGATCTAGAAAACTAAAAAAACTTCATCAGTTCACAAAGAGTTTCATGATTTTCAAAAAGAAATTATTCAAGTCTGCTGACAGTCATTCAAAATTAATTTCTAATACTCAAAAACTAGCCAACTCAATTTCTAGCCAGTTCTACGTGTCTGATGCATTTTTTTTCAGGTGTCACACCATTGGTTATACATAATGAGAAGAAAATTATTAATTATGTATGATGGACAAGAACAATTTTTAGGCGCTTTGAAAGTGGAATTTGCCATATATTTTATTTTGAATATGAAATATCCAAAATAACTCTCAGCGACAATGGAATATTTTCAGAGTTATTCCTGAAATTGAGGATCGAAATCAAAGAAAGTAGCCGCTGTTCGAAGTAAGGAGTCCAATTTTATCAATAAGGTAGTTCAAATGTAGAGAAATACTTTGAACTTTAGTTCCATATTTGTGTTCAATTTAAAATCAATTTTGCATATTTATTATCAGTGTATTAGCTATTATTACATTACATTCTATATACCAGTATTTCATTCCCGTTTGCATTGTTTTGAGTTTGTACTTGAGAAATTTTTATTGTATTCAAATTTCAAAGTGTGTTATGTTTCATTATTAAAACAGTATAAATCAATATATTTTTTGTTCTATATGCAGTATTTTTTTAAATGAGTATGTACCGGTATGTACTATATGGAAGGTGAAGATAGGTACCTATATTCTAATTATTCACGTTCTGAATTTTCATATTTTATTCGTTCTTTTACAAATGTTTTCAAGTTGAAGGATTCGTGTTTTTGATTTTTTCCTGTAAAATTTGTTCTACTTTATTTTTACTAATTTTTTTTTTTGTTTTGCCTTTTATATTTATTTTATAAAACTCCTTTTAATTACACTCACTTATCAAAAATTAGGATGAAATCTACAACACAAGGAAAACTTTTCCACGGATCCCTTTCTCAGTGGAATGAGTTATGATTGATTCAATTGAACCATTTGCCTGAAAATATGTAGGCTTATCGTGATAAAGCCTTTTTGATAAAACTGATGTGTAGATTTCATTCTCATTGAATGTTTGTATGAAACTGAATAGATTTATGAATACAACAAGCCGAATCACAGGAAAGATTTTACATTTCAGTGTGAATTTACATTTCATTCTGAAATTCAAAGTGAAATTCCACCGAAGAATTACAAAGTACATTTGAATTCTACATTGTTGACTGTGTAATATACAGGGCAATTCAAATTCGACCCCCACCATTGGGATCTCCTAAACTACAGGAGATACGTCGAAGCTTAAATTGGGGCAAAGTTGCGTATTCTGGTGCTTAACAAAATACTGTTCTGAAACTTGGAAAATTCCGAATATTTCCGGAAATATCGGGAAAAAACTGAAAATCGGAATTTTCGTTTTTATTTTTTTCTATCGTTATTTGACAACATAGCTCAAAACCAAAAGTACATTTTCATTGATACTTTTTTTCAGCTACACGTTTTCATGTTCAGATGTACTATCCGACGTTTCGTCTTCTGGCATTCATCATCAACTTTTTTTTCTGTTATGGGCGCCATATTGTTTTTTTATACAGAAAAATAGTGATTCTCATTCTGATTTCATTGATGTATAATTTGTTACAATTTGCACTTCTGAAACCACAGATATTAAAAGAAAACAACTTCATCCGAGATGGTCATGACTCCATCGAAAAATTTTGTTTAATAAACACTAGTTGTCAGAAACTCATTAAATATCATAAGTTTGCACAAATACTTCAGTCGAAATGTCCTCATTCTCAAATGAAGAAAAACGAGATATGTTGAAACTTTATTATAAATTTGATAGGAATAGTACGAAAACAGCACAAATTTATTTTGAATTATATCCGGACAGCCGGATAGAACATTATTCGGAATTTTGGACAAACACTTGGCTGAGTACGGTGCGTTTCAAAAAACAAGAATGAAATCATGAGCTTGTAAAAAATGCACAAAAAGTACTACAACAAGTGTTCGAAATGTTGGCCTTCCTCTTGAATACATAACCGAGCTCGTCGTCTCAAATTAAGAACAGCCCTAACAATATCCCTTCTTCTGATAGACCTGAATTGCGTGATGATATTGTGCGAAAAAGCCGCACTGTATATTCGAGCACATGCATCTTCGACATGGTTAACACAATGAAATAGTTTTTCAATTGCTTCAATTCGTCCATTACTTGTTTTTCTTTCATCTCAACCTCAAACATTATTTAGACCAAGCTACAGAGATTTTTCCCCCACAAAATAAAAGACGCAAACGGCATATACTAATATTTATATGATAATTTTTCCCCGGTTTCGCTCCAGCAAATTCGATTTGTAGAATTTTTCAAACAAGCAATAGTGAAAAAAATTAAAACTTTTTTGTTTTTTTAGAAATATCTCAAAGATTATTGGAGGAATCGTTTTACAATCAATAAAACTTTCGTACACATTTATAAAACCTACAAAATGGATTTTCATACGACCGGATTGGTGCATTTTCCACTGAAAAAATCCGGGAAAACCTCGAAAAATTTATAATTTTTATAAATCTGAAGCTAGACAGACAATACCTATTGCGGAAACTTATAGATAATAATATGTGGTTCAACTGTGCGCGAGATGTATTCTGTCCTATGTGTAGTTTTTGCACAATAAACAATTTAAGGGCACATCTTGCAAATTCTGTAAACGGCATCTGGAAGTAGAGATCAATATCTACAAATTGTTTATTTCGGATTTTCACCTGAGGGTGGTAAATGTGTTGAAAATGTCACTGAAAGTTGTTCAAACCGCTTCAAACAGCGTCCGAAGTCACCCGAAGTCGCACTGAAGTTAACTCGAGTTGAGTTTGGGCGACTTCGGGTGCACTTTGAAACATTTAAAGTAAGTTCCAGTGACATTTTCAACACATTTCCCACCTCTCAGGTCAAAATCCAAAATATACAAATTGTAGATATTGATCTCTACTTCCAAATGCCGTTTACAGAATTTGAATAAGATTATTTCCCTTAAATCGGCGCATTTAGAAAGATTTGCCCTTAAATTGTTTATAACACGATTGTGCAAAACCTACAGATCGGACCATAGAAATATAATACATAGAACGCCAATTAGTTCAGAATAACGTGATCCCCCTACAGCAGATACACCAACCTATGAGTATGCGCAATAGAGTGCAGGTGTCGCCAGGGACGGTCTTAGTATTTTTGACTTCCTGTTCCTGAATCTGGTATAAGTTGTCGGTAATAGCATTTGCAATATAACAGAGTTCCTTCAATGACATATACAGTAAATCAATAATTGACTTCTTGAAAATAGAAATATTGAGTGTAGGTCTTCTATTTTGTGCTTTCTCGCGACCAAGTCAGGAGAAATTATTGTGATCGTCAAAAAAATTCAAATTTGATATTGTGATGGGAATTGATTCCAATCAGAAAAAAAAACTCAATTTGTGTGTCCATCGGCTTCACGCCTAAACCGTTGAGCCTATTATAGTCGAAATCCATATCAGAGTGAGGAAACACTTTCTTTATATAGTCGTATTTCCTATTTTTGAAATTCTGGATATTGAATCGAAAATGGGATATAAATTTTTTTTCTCTTAACGGTCTTTAGCCTCCTAAATAAGAAACGTACATCGCCAGATGGCAGTGCGTGTTCTCCCGATGGAAGAAATACAAACTCCGCCTCACTTCTAACTTGGCGATTCGCGTATGATACAGGTCCGAATTAGATAATTCGGTGCTCGTTCTTCCAAATTACAAATCTAGATTAAACCTGTTTGTTTTCGTGGTAATCTGAAAGTTTGCACGAAAATTTCAAATGAATAAATATGACGGAATCCAGTCACACAATGTATCAAGAATTGAAAAAATATTTTAGCAAAATCTGTTTGAACTATCTCGGAAATGTTTTGAATGTGAATTTTAATAAGAAGTATACCGCAAAATGAAATAGATAATGACGTCTGAAATATCAGATAAAAGGTAATGTCAAATAAAACATGACATGCATGCAGCACAAAATGAATATACAACGCTGATGTAAACAGTCTATTCTATTATTTTTTATAAATGTATTGGACCAGAATTACTTTTATGTTTTTCTTCTTATACGTTTCATACTAATTTGACCTGTATGGTAAATGTAGGCATGTAATGTAATGGAATCATAATTTCAGTAGCAGGGGGGTACTCCATTATAAATGTTTTTAAAGCAAAAACAAAAAAGCGAGATTTGTGATTTGGTTTCTGATTCGATACAAAATGGGTATGTGCAGGTTTTCGGGGTCGCAGATTATGAATCTTTCGTCAAAATTAATAATTTCAAAATGGCGGACGAGATTTGAGTCCGATTCGATTCAAAATTTGTCTGTGGGATTTTCGGGCTCGGAGATTATGAATCTTTTGTCAAAATTGATGAATTCAAGATGGCGGACAAGTTTTGTGATTATGTCCGATTCGATTCAAAATCGTTTTTTGGGTTATGAGATCATGATGATTTCTGTTTAAATTCGTGAATTTAAAATGACGGAAAAGTTTTGTGATTTCTGGGCGGGTTCTAAGATTATAACCTATGTAGTGGTTATTGGGTTCGAAGATAATGATTTTTCTGTCAAAATTCAGGAATTCAAGATGGCAGACGAGATTTGTGATCTATGGTCGAATTCTATATGAGAATGGTATTTTGGGGTTGGAGATAATGAAGTTTTCATCAGATTTCAATGATTCAAAATGGCAGCTTCAAGATGGATTGGGTTTATATTGTGAGTTATGGTCGTATTCTGTTCTGTTACTATTTAGGTGTAAATGAATGCATTAATTTGAATTGATTCGAAAATATTAAATCAGATGTGGAATCATGAATATAAAATTAAAAAATCAGTTATCAGATTTTGACTTTCAAGTTAGTTATTGAAAAGAGTGACCAATAAGATCTGATCGCATTTTTTTGACAACTTTTTTCTCGATTTGAATGTAATTTTTTGCAGAAAAGGTTCATAATTTAGGTATATGTCTTATTCCATGCAAAGGATGAAACAATATATAAGACTCTATCACCCGTGAAACATTCAATTCAACGGATGTGAATTAATACAACTGTTAAAAATAAATTAAACAATGTTTCAGCTTGACGTTTCATTATACCTACCTGAATATTAAAAAAAATTTGCTATTTCTGTCTTTTCTTACATTTCTTTCTCTACCTTCAAGAACATTAGAAGCATATATCCCTAATTATCATTCCTCTAGAAAGATGCACGTCCAAAATTTCAGGTAGAATGCAATTAACATAAAATGCTTTCAGCTTTGCAAGCATTATTGATTCCCAGACACAAAAGTCTCTGTGTATTCTTTTTACATTGAAATTGTTGTTATTTCCGTCAACCAATTGCACCCCTACGCGCAACCCTCGGAAGTATTAGCCCAAAATTGATAAACACGAACCACCTCCTCCTCGCATCCAGTGATAACGCAAAAACTGAGAGAGACATTCCTTTGCTATGCGCCTATCGCACCAAACCAAGCGAATACCATAAAAATATAAATAGTACTTAGCAAACTACGGAAGGCGTTGTTGGTGGAATAGCCCAGCGGTGTCTAAATAGATCGCGAAATGAACGAGTCTGAACTCACTTTATCGGACATATTCAAAAAATTGATCAATATAGAAAACAATACTGGGAAAACGAATGAAACCATAAATCAAATCAAGAAGGACATTGAAAACCAAAATATTAAGTTTGAGGTATTGGAGAAAGAAAACAAAGTGATCAAAACTTCTCTAGTCAACTTAGACAACAAAACTAGGAAAAATAACATAATTGTATTCGGTCTTCCCCAAGCAGATCATTTGGAAAGTAATATTGATAACTTGGAAACAACTCTTGGTATCAATTTGAAAGTTGATCACGTGAATAACATCTATGAAGTAGGAGAAAAACAAGATAATTATAGAAGACCAGTAAAAATTGAACTCATATCGTTCCTAAAAAAAGTGGAAATTCTCCGAAATACATACAAATTGAAAGGGACATGTGTTTACATAATAAACGACCTGAATGCTGAGGATAGAAAAATCAACAAAACATTGAGACAATATTTGAATAGAGCGAAAAAAAGCAATTTAAGAGCAACGATAAAACAAAATACGCTGGAAGAACTTGAAAATAATCCAGATATTTTCACGAGAGAAGAGGACGAAAAAAGGAATAGAGAAGATACCACAAAATACATCAAGCGAAAAGAGTCATCTCCGCTAGAAAATCCCCAGGCCAAAAAAGCTACAAAGGAATTTGTGCCAAGCTACAAAGGAATTTGTGCCGAGATGTACACGAAATCAGAAGAATAAATAAAGCCAGTTTTGCAATTCAAATATTAATGTTCAATTTATTTTGTGTACATATATCGTTTTGATTCTTTTTTGTAATATTAAACTCATTATGAATCCTTACATAAGAGACTATGAATATAGACAAAAAAAAACTGTCGAAATAGAAAATGCACAAACCTTCAACGAATATTTGGCAAAAAATGGCAAATCTCTGACTTCTAAGTTTTTCACCTAAATATAAGAAGTGCACAAAAGAATTTATCTCTCACAATTTTCAGTCGATTTTGATTGTATAATTTTAACTGAAACCTTCCAAATAAACAATATCGACATGATTGAAATCGAAGGTTTCGATATTGTATACAGTGCTGGAAGCCAAAATAAAAACGATGGAGTACTTGCTTTTATAAATAAATCTCTAGAATACTCTTCAAAAATTGTTACTATTGCCGAATGTAAAACAGTTGAATTGTTAATAAAAACCGAGAATGAAAATATTCTTATAACCGGAGTATATAGGCCCCCATCTTGTTGTTCAGAAATATTCACATCGTGTCTCAAGGATTATTTAGAAATTAACAGGGAAAGGAACTATCACTATCATATAAACATTCTGAACGATGATGACATAACTATTGAATATATGAGTAATTTTGGAGAAAAAAAAAATTTCTCGGTTATAAATGGCATCACTAGAGATGATGGTGTAGGAGGGGGTTCTAACATCGATCATATATTTCTAAAATCAAAAAATCCAGATGATCTTGATGATTCCTTTCCATGCATTCTGAAATTCTGTATCACGGGCCATTATTTAATCTTAATTTTCCTCAGGCTGAAACAAAAAAAAGAAATTGAAAAAAATGTTAGAAATAGGACATACAATTACATTAACCACAAAAGTCTCAAAACTACACTCGGAAAAGAAAAATGTAATGAACTTTTTATGGAAGGAGACGTGAATGAATGTGCAAAAATCATAACAAAAACACTCGATGAAAATATCCGGAAATGTACGGTTAAAATAGTTCAAAAACGAAAAAACTGCAAAAGAAAAAGCTGGATTACTAACGGTTTAGTACTGTCGATCAATAAGCGAGAAAAATACGATAATATTGGAAGATAAAAAAATAGCGGACTATTTCAATGATTACTTTGTCAAGGTCGGGAGTAATCTAGCCTCGAGAATAAGAAAACCTAAAAAAGTCCCCAGAACGCGAACAAGAACATGTCATTCAATTTATTTAGAATCAACAAATGACCCAATAAGGCACCAGGGCATGACTCCATCAAATCAGAAACACTGAAAGAGGTTAAAGAGGAAATCGCTGCGCCACTTGCATATTTATTCAACAGAATGATTGACACTGGTACATTTCCAGAAAACCTCAAAATTGCAATAATTAAACCTTTATTTAAAAATGGAGATAGAAAAAAAAATTGCAACTATAGACCAATATCCTTAATTACGAATATAACAAAAATCATAGAAAAATTACTAAAGAGTAGAATAAGTAAATACCTTGATAAATACAAAATAATCAGTGAACGTCAATTCGGTTTTCGTGAAGGAAAATCCACGGAAGATGCCATTGCCTTTTTAACCTCAAAAATATATCAAGCCATTGACCACAATAATCCATCAATATGCATATTCTTAGACAAACTATTGATGCCTTGGAAGATTATGGGTTCAGAGGCATCACATATAACTTGATGAAGTCTTACCTGAGAAATCGAAAACAGTATGTGCAGATAAATGACAGTTATAGCGAATACCAGAAAATCGAATACGGAGTTCCACAAGGAACCGTTTTGGGGCCCATACTGTTTTCAATTTATCTCAATGAACTACTTACCATGAGGACAACGGGTCACACCATCAGTTTCGCGGATGATACCGCCATCTTCTACGAATCGTCAACATGGTCAAATCTGAAACATATGGTAGAAAAAGATATGAATATGATCTGTGAGTGGTTTGATGAAAATATACTGACAATAAATTATGAGAAAACAACTTACCTTTCTTTCACCAGTTATAAGAGTGGGCTCCCGGACTATTCCTCACTTCATATAAATAAAAATATCGAAATAAAAGAATCGGAATCAGTAAAATATTTAGGCTTGACTATAGATCGCCATTTGAAATGGAACCTCCATGTGAAAAAAGTATCTCAAACTCTCTGAAGCTTACTATATAAATTCCGATTTCTATGTACATTCCTGAGCATCACACAAGTAAAAATAATAAATCATGCTCTCATTAAATCCAGAATAATTTACGGAATAATAGGATGGGGAGGAGTGGCAAACGTACACTTGAAAAGCCTGGAAGTGATCCAAAAAATTTTTTTAAAAATAATGTTGTAAAAAAAAGCAACATACGGCACTGATGAGTTGTATGGAGAAGCTCAACTATTCGACATGAAACAAATCTTTTTCTTGGCAGTAGTTGTCTTTCAACATAAAAAAAGACATATTTTAAGTTATATCGACCATGGGCATAGTACAAGGAATAAAACAAATTTACAAGCCAGAACAGCAACAGCCAAGAAATCACAAGAGAAAAAAAGTTATAATTTCCTTTCGGCAAGACTTTACAACAGCCTGCCAGTTGAAATTAGGATTTTACATTCAAGTTTTTTTGAAGGAAAGAGGCAGGAAAAAATAGCAGAGCTCATTGACATGTGACATGAGTGTGAATAGGTGTGAATGAAAGGGTCTGTAAGGTTGTGTATGTATAGGCGCGCATAAAAATAATTTAAAAAAAAAATAAAAATTATAATAAAAAAAAAGTAATAAAAATTGTTTATAGGAGATGAAGAGAATAGACAAATCTAATCATTGAGAAATTAATGAAAAAGTATTACATACAAATAAAAAAATGGAATAAACGATTGAATGAATCCCACGTACAGAAATTTTTGTGGGTTAATGAAATTGTTTATATTCCCGAATCTGCGGAATCTTTAGACCATTATATCTCAAGACTTCGTTGTTATTTTTTTGTTATATTTGCTTTATCGAGGGCTACAATATAATTAAATGAACACATGTATAAAGTTAAAAAAGGTATAACATACTGTGCAATGTGAGGTTTTCTTCGATGTTGAAAGTACATAATTAAAATTGAAAAATAGAAAACGAAAAACTTGAGTGAATAAATTCGAATGATTACGATTCTCGATATAAATGCCGCCAAAGAAACAAAGCCATAACAATCACCTGGTATTAAGTCAATGTTTCGTTTGTTTACCTTGCTGAGCTGCCCCATTGGAACATTAAAGAAAAGTCCGCTGTAGCTTTTCAACTTCAAAGAAACATCAAAAACGCCGCGCCGCTCAAATAAACCGTTTTATTGGAAACCAATGTCGAACGGAGTTGCCGATTTGGGAGTCACATATGCGTAAAAATATGCCACTAACTCCGAAATTCTCGCTAAATAGCCCTGACGAAGTGTAGAGTGTATTTCCTGATACATATACACAAAAAAATGTTTTTATGACCAGATTTTATAGATAATGCACTAAAAACGAATATTTTCTTTAGATCATTCGTAAAATATGTCGTATTGAATTATTCAGCTTTGAAAAACTCATCTTCTATTCCAAAAGCTCCTAGATACACATTTTGAATAGAATCGGACCTTAAATCTCGGGGCCGCCATCTTTTTTTATTTTGACAGAAAAAGTCAAAATCACCGATCCAAAGAACCCCTACATTCTAATTTTGAACGGAATCGGACAATAATTATTCGTCCACCGTTTTGTAGCTGTCATTTCGAATTATTAAACATTGACAAAAAAGCATGATCTCAAACCACAAAAATCCCTATACCTATACCGACTCAAAATAGAATCAGACCAAAAATCAGAAATTTCGTTCGCTATTTTGGAGCCGCTACGTTGAATTATCAAAAAAAAATATGATATCCCAAACCCAAAAGCTTCTATATACCAATTTTGAATGAAATCGTATCAGAAATACCCGATCCGACCCTTTGCCAGATGTCATACTAGCTATAAGATACTCTCTCTTTTCCTGACCAATCGTGTGGGAGGAGCAACCTGAGGGGCGTGTCATTTAAAAGAAATTCAGTTCCATTTCTGAATCCAGAATTGTAAGTAATAATTAGTTTTCACTGGTCGACGGCTGAACCAAATCTTTATTAGTTGACTTTGATAAAGCTGGATATTTTTCATTTCAAATGGAATAAAGCAAGGAAACCCATTTCGCGAATACAACACATTTTTGTAAAATTATTCTCAAAAAAAAAGGAAACTGCTAGAAGAAAAATGGGAAAGTCGTTTAACTAAGTGAATAATAGACTTCGATATTGAAATATGAAACAACAGCAAAACATTCGTTCGTTTTGATGGTGGAACTGAAAGAAAATGCCCAAAAATGGGGGAAACATCCTTTTCATTCATTTAAAACTCTTCAACACAGAAAAAAAATCGTTTCTGACTCCCCTTTTTTCAGGGATGAAGACCCTTAATCAAGATGGCGAATTGTCTCCCGTTTTAAACCACCAGGGTTTTTAGACATCTTAGTAGGCGCTAACGTCATTGAGTTCACTAAAAGTGAATTATTATTAATAAATCTCTCTTCGCTAAGTTGTTGTGCCTCAATACACGATCTACCTCATTTTAAGTATAAAAGAAGACATGAAAACATTACATGGTGGCAGCTGGTTTGAAATCGCGTTGAGAGGTGATGCCTATTAGTGAAGCAAGTAAGGAACTGTGAATTGTTTTCGGAGACTTCAAAATCTTCGTGTTACTAAGCGGTACATAAGCTTTGTCACAGTTCTTCCAAATGAAGAATCATAGCAAATATCCCGAAGAATTGAACTTTAAGGAAAACAGCGAATTGGTGGAAACTGTAGAAACAAAAATTCAATTTGTATATGATGGCTAGTGGAAAGGACAAGAAAAAAGACGAGATAAAAGTTGCTGTTCTACTGAATTTTCTGGGCGACGAAGATATTCAAATCTATAACACATTTGAGTTTGCTACTACTGGAGATGATAAAAAGCTTTTTCAAATTCTTCAAGATGGATCAATATCCTGGGGAAACAGTAGATCAGTTCATAACGTCACTCAGGCAACTAGCCCCGACTTGTGAATTTGCCGAAAAAGATCATCATCAGGGATAGAATTGTATTGGGAATTCGGGATCATAGAATTCAAGAAAAATTGCTGCAGGAAGCCGATTTGCAACTGGATAAAGCAATTCAAATATGTCGTGCAATGGAAAGCAGTGTTTCAAAACAAAAAGAAATAAATCAAGGAACAACGTAGGTATATTGATTCTGTAAATTTTGGAGCGAAAATAAACTGTCAGCTTCAGGTCCAATGCAGTGGATGGTAGAGATAATTCATGGCAGAACAAAAATGATGCTCACGTTCTTTCTAGTGGTTGTGGAAGACAGAAGTCAGGTAACACTGGAAAATACAAAAATTGTGGGAATCTACATCCACAAGGTATGCACATTATAGATTTTGCGGACGCTGTAAAACGAAAGGATACTATCGGAAATTTTGTAGAAATTACGGACAATGAAATTACAGACAATGAGTTTCATGGTAATTCAATTAATGATGATTATGAACATTGTCAGACAGAATCCAATATTGTTTGGACAATTACGTAATCAATATCTAAATAGACACTGGAAGCCAAGAGAACATCCTCAATTTCAATGACTTTCAATCGATGTGAAGGAACTCTCTAAAACAAGTTCGAAGTTGTCTTCATATTCGGTACATAAAATTGATATAATTGGCCAGATCACCTGAAATGCCAATTTAATAATAATAGCAAATATTTATTATTTCGTGTTTTACGTTCCGTGTGTCCAAGTTCAATATTGGGTCTCAGTACCGTGTATGATCTGAAAATTATCAATTCTGATGTTCGAGTACAATCTGTGTGTGCAAAATTTATCAAAAAGGACTCACTCAATGATATTCTCGAAAAATATGCCAATGTTTTTTCAGGAATCGGAAATGTTGCGAAAACTTTCAAAATTTCTCTTCGAGAAACTGCCGTGCCGTGCATTGATTCTGCTCGAAAAATACCACTTGCTATTACAGATGAAGTGAAACAAAAATTAGATAAAATGATCGATGAGAAAATAATAACAGACTGGGGAATCTTATGGGGATATTCGAGTATGCATGGATCCTGGAGCACTGAGTGTATATATAAAAATGGAATTATTCCACATCCCGACACAAGACTTTATATTTGCAAAATTAGCAGGGGCTCAATTTTTTATGTTTATGGATGCTTCATCGGCTTTTCTTCAAATTCCTTTGGACTATGTACAATAGCGACTCCGTTCGGTAGATATTGTTACCAAAGACTCCCATATGGTTTATCATCTTCCCGGAAAATTTTCAAAAGTTTCATTCATGAAACACCATCAGGTTTGTCTGGAGTTGTAGCCTATATCGATGATATTTTGGTTTTTGGAAGTACTCTCCAGGATCATAACGAAAATTTGAAAAATGTCCTGGAAAATATCGAATCATCCGGTTTGACATAGAACCGTGATAAATCCAAGTTTTGTTGTTATAAAACTAAAATTTTTGGGTCATATATCAGATAAGAAGGCAGCAGTCCCGATGAAACCAAAACACAGGCCATTAAAAATATTAAACCCCCCAAAATAAGAAAGATCTTCAACGAATCTTGAGAATGATAGTATATTGAGCCAAATCTATTTCGAATTTGTCAGAGGAAACTAGTTCTCTTCGGAAACTCCTGAGTAACACAACAGAATGGCAATGGACTCAAATCGAAAAAAAGTGTTTCATATGCTTGAAATCACTAGTAACTGCAAATCCTGTTTTGGCATATTACAACCCAAATAAGGAATTGACATTATCAGTGGATGCAAGGGTTAGGAGCTTTTATTTCCCAAGAAGGACATCCTATAGAGTATGCATCTGTGTCACTCACCCCTACTCGACAAAGGTACAATCACATAGAAAAAGAACTTTTACCAGTAGTGTATGATTGTGAAAGATTCCATTATTTCACATTTGGACGAATCATTACTTTTCATAGTGATCACCGCCATCTTCTAGGTTTGCTGTATTCAACGACTGGGTCATAGATTGCTGAGATACCAATTTGAATTACAGTATGTACTGGGAAAAAATTTACATATCCCAGATACATTGAGTTGAGGGCCTAGTACGAGTACCATTAACACAACATACTACTTAGATGCCAATTTGCGAGTATATAGCATACCAACTTCTGTTGAAAATAAAAAGCGCCTTAAAGATGCCACAGAAGACGAGTTTACACTACAGAAAGTAAATTATTACGTTCTTCATGGTTGGCCTTCACACAAAAGCAATATACCCGTTTCTGTCAAGAAGTATTGGCCCATTGAGGGTCTTCACCCCTGAAAAAAGGGAATACAGAAACGATTTTTTTTCTGAGTGGTGAAGGGTTGCATGAATGTATAAAGATAAAAATAATGAAAAAAATATTCTTTGAGTTTCAAATGAATGAAAAAGATATTTTCCCCATTTTTGGGTATTTTCGTTCAGTTCCACCATCAAAACGAACGAATATTTCGGTGTTGTTTCATTTCAGTATCGAAGTCTATCATTTACTTAGTTAAACGACTTTCTCATTTTTTCTTCTAGATATTTCCTTTTTTGCGAATAATTTGACAAAAATGTGTTGTTTTCGTGAAATTGGTTTCCTTACTTTATTCCATTTGAAATGAGAAAGATCCAGCTTAATCAAAGTCAACTAATAGAGGTTTGGTTCAGACGTCGACCAGTGAAAACTAATTATTACTTACAATCCTGGATTCAGAAATGGAACTGAATTTCTTTTAAATGACACGCCCCTCATGTTGCTCCTCCCACACAACTGGTGAGGAAAAGAGTGAGTATCATATAGCCATATGACATCTGGCACAGGGTCGGATCGGGAATGGAAAAAAAATAAAACTCATTCGGGTCGATCGAAACCATGGAATATTATAACTTTTACAATTAATAGCTTTTTTCAACAACATGTGTTTATCACTTGGGAGACAATACTACTTAACATTTTTATATTAGGAAAAACCAAGAGGCGGCTCCAGAATGTTGGACGAGTTTCGTGATTTCTGATACGATTCAATTCAAAATTGGTATATAGAAGCTTTTGGGTTTGGGATGTCATAATTTTTATTTGATAATTCAACGTAGCGGCTCCAAAATAGCGGATGAAATTTCTGATTCTTGGTCTGATTCTATTTTGAGTTGGTATAGGTATAGGGATTTTTGTGGTCGGAGATCATGATTTTTTTGTCAATGTTTGATAATTCGAAATGACAGCTACAAAATGGTGGACGAATAATTATTGTCCGATTCCGTTCAAAATTAGAATGTAGGGGTTCTTTGGATAGGTGATTTTGACTTTTTTTGTCAAAATCAAAAATTCAAGATGACGCCCCCTAGATTTAAGGTCAGATTCTATTCTAAAGTTAGGAGTTTTTGGAATAGGAGATGAGTTTTTCAAAACTAAATAATTCAATGTGACATATTTTACAAATGATCTAAAGAAAATATTCGTTTTCAGTGCATTTGAATAAAATCTTGTCTTAAAAACATTTTTTCATTTATATTTATCAGGAAATGCACTCTCCACTTCGTCAGGGCTATTTAGCGAGAATTTTGGATAGTGGCATATTTTTACGCATAATACTAAATAACTTGTGACTCCCATGTCGTCAACTCCGTTTACATTGATTTTCAATACAACGGTTTATTTGGGCGGCGCGGCGTTTTTGATATTCCTTTGAAGTTGAAAAGCTACAGCGGACTTTTCTTGAATATTACAATGGGGCAGCGCGGCGAGGTAAACAAACGAAACATTGACTAATACCTGGTGATTGTTATGGATTTGTTTGTTTCTTTGGCGGCATTTATATCGATAATCGTAATCATTCGAATTTATCCACTCCATTATTTTATTTTCATTATAATTCTATGTTGAAGAATCAACAATTAAAATTCTTTTTATCAAATTCAAGGACAACTCAACTCAAAATAATAAGGAAATATTGCGATCTAGTTATATATACGAGAAATGATTTCAATGTAAAAAGAATACACAGAGACGTTTGTGCGTTTTATATAAATTGCATTCTACCTGAAATTTTGAACGGGCATTTTCCTAGAGCTATGAGAATTAGGGATATATGCTCCTAATGTTGTTGAAGGTATGGAAAGAAATGTAAAAAAGAAAGAAATAGCAAATTTTTTTCAATATTCAGGTAAATTAGAATAAAACATCTAGCTAAAACATTACTTAATTTATTTTTAACAGTTGTTTTAATTCACATCGGTTGAATTGAAAATTTCACAGGTGATAGAGTCTTATATTGTTCCACACTTTATATGGAATAATACATATTTACCTGAACTATGGACCTTTCCTGCAAAAAATTACATTCAAATCGAGAACATAGTTTTTAAGAAAATTGCCATCAGATCTTATTGGTCACTAGTTTCAATAACTAACTTGAAAGTCAAAATCTGACAACTGATTTTTAAATTTTTAATTCATGATTCCACATCTGATTTTATATTTTCGAATCAATTCAAATTAATGCATTCATTTACACCTCAAATCTATCTTGGAGCTGCCATTTTGAATTATTGAAATTTGATGAAAAATTCATTATCTCCAACCCCAAATACCATTCTCATTTAGAATTCTACCATAAATCACAAAACTCGTCTGCCATCTTGAATTCCTGAATTTTGACAGAAAAGTCATCCATCTTCGGACAGAAAAGTCATCATCTTCGGACAGAAAAGTCTTCATCTTCGGACAGAAAAGTCATCATCTTCGAGCCCAAAAACCACTACATAGGTTATAATCTTAGAACCCGCCCACAAATTACAAAACTTTTCCGTCATTTTAAATTCACGAATTTTAACAATCATCAGGATCTCTTAGCCCAAAATCCGATTTTGAATCGAATCGGACATAATCACAAAACTCGTCCGCCATCTTGGAACCGCCATTTTGAATTCATCCATTTTGACAAAAGATTCATAATCGCCTAGCCAGAAAAACCCACAGACAAATTTTGAATCAAATCGGACCATAATCACAAATCTCGTCAGAAACCAAAAACATTTATAATGGGGTACCCACCTGCTACTGGAATTATGAACAGTGAACACCTAGGTATCAAGTATCAAATCATTCGGACGCCTGCAAGTGAAAATTTTGTTCGACGATTCCATTACATACCTACATATATCATACAGGTCAAATTAGTATGAAACGTGTAATAAGAAAAACGAGTATCCCATAAAAGTAATTCTGGTCCAATACATTAAAAAAAAATAGAATAGACTGTTAACGTCAGACTGTTATTTTGTGCTGGACTGAAATTTTTTCAGAGAAAAAGTGTATCTGTAATAAGTTGGTGGTCCTGATCACAAATCTGAAGGAATTTTTGGCCTATTTTGCCCCCTAGTATGTTTTACCGTAAAAATGTGTTGTTCCATCGCGATTGGCGGGCAGTGTATATCACGTAGGCCAACTCCATTCAGGTGGTAGGTGCATTTTGAGCATATCCATCAGTCCTGAGAGTTTCATCATTCAACCTCCATTATTACGGAAGATACGGGGGTGTTTCTATGAGAAGTGAGACACACTGTAGATTAAAATTGTGTATTTTTACCGCAGGAATCACATCTGATTTAGAAAAAATTGTACTTTCTTGTCTGATTTGTCAAAAATATGTATTCAAGATCGATTAAAAGGGAACCACTACACTACTGGATCTTCCTTGGGAGAAAAAATCAATTGATTTTAAAACACTAGGATCTTTGTATTTTATCATTGTTGTTGACTGCTTTAGTAAATTTACGATTGTCAACAATCTAATTAGCAAAACTGCTGAAAGTGTGATATAACTCTGAAAAATATATTTTCTATTAATAGCATTCCCTTAGAAATTTGTTCCAACAACCGTACCACCTTTTAATTCCTACAAATTCATTAGTTTTGCTAGAAAATACGATTTGAAACTAACCACATCTAGTCCCTATATTAGACTACAAGCCCATATAACAATTTTTGGGGGTCATTTGACCCAGCATGAAACATATTCAGAACGATGCTGCTATATGAAAAAATAACTATAGTCACTATGCCGTCAATTTTTGGTGGTGCAAATGACTGTAATAATAATAATACTAATTTTTCATCTGAAGATGTGCTTTTCCGACAAAATATTCCTGTACGGCATTCCTCACGTTGGTAGATTATGAACCTACTGCCGTACAAAAATAATGGGACCGAAATCCAGGATTTTTTTTTTTTTTATTTTCGGAAATTGAAAACTTTTCCTGGCTATCAGTCCCATTATTTTTGCACGGCAGTAGGTTCCAGGAGATTATTATTTCATAATATACCATCGTGAGGAACGCCGTACATGATTATTTTGTCGGAAAAGCTCATCTTAGATGAAAAATTATTATTATTACTATTACAGTCATTTGCACCACCAAGAATAGTGACTAAAGTTATTTTTTCATATAGCAGCATCGTTCTGAGTATGTTTCATGCTAGGTCAAATGACCCCCCCAAATTGTTATATGGGCTTGTAGTCTATATCTGAGTTCCAATAGTATGGTTGAAAGTGCAATACAGACGATTAAAGGGTTACTCATTAAATCCCAACAATATGGTGAAGATCCGATTCTAGCAATTTTAAATTACAATATAACCCCAAAAGATGATATGTCATCACCAAGTCATCTTTTGATGGGTCGAAGGATGAGAACAACTCTTCCAGTTGGAAAAAGCATTTTGAAACCCAATTATTCTACTGAAAACGTGAAGAATAAATCAAAAACTGAACAAAATATACAGAAAAAATATAACAATTATTCAGCTGAACCATTATCAAAATTGCATCCAAAACAATCCATACTTGTACAAGTTGGAAAGAGGAACTGGCACCCAGAAATTGTTTTAAATGATTCTGATCCGAATAATTATGCTATAAGGGTCAATGATACAGATTATCGAAGGAATCAACAGCATCTGAGACCACTAAGATTTCTATAAACCTGAACCTGATATTGATCCTTAACCTGGAACTTCTACATCAAGTCAAATAACTTCAAATAAAATACTATCAACTGAACAAAGTCTTGCGGACATAGGTACAGCAAGAATCACGAAAATTTAGGATGATCCAGTTACTGTTGTACGCACCAGTGATATATCCCCAACAGTGACTCGCAGTAGTCGTCTTGTTAAACCACCAGTAAAATTGAATTTGTAATTTGTTTGATGCTTTGCTCATAATTTGGCTTTTTATTTTTACCTTTGAAAGGGGCATGTCGTGTATATTGTTTACATTCAATACTATCAGTCAGTGAACTGTCAGATACTATGGAGACGCTAATGTCATTGAGTTCGCTAAAAGCATCTAAAAGTGAATTATTATTAATTAATCTCTCTTCGATAAGTTGTTGTGCCTCAATACACGATCTACCTCATTATAGGTATAAAAGAAGACATAAAAACATTACACTTGGCAGAATTCAAGAAGGATTCATGGGGCATGCTCCTCTGAGGGGACACTTGTAGAAAATAAGCTTTTTTGAAAACAACTTAAGATGGATTTATGCACACCGCTTTTTCTTTAATTTGTATCTTCACTTTCATCAAGCCCTTTCACTAAGATGTTGAAACTATGTATTTTCATGGAACCATTTATGCATTCAAATTAACTTTTATCTTTCTTTGCCTATTATTTAAGATATAACCAACTTTTATCTTTTAAGGAAAAAGAAAATACAAAATATAACTTGGGACATAAGTGACATAACCTTCACAAATTATAAAGACCTGTCAAAATTAAATAGAAAGCCCAAAGTACTTATTGTAAAGCCTATCAATAATAACATTGAGACCTTTAAAACTATAAAAAATATGTACGCCGATGGCATGCTAATTGATTCGTGCATCAATATACATTTTTATAAGATGAATCCCAGATTGGGGTCTCAAAAAAGTGTCAACAAAAAGAAGTATGCATTTTGTGCGATTTTTCGCTGAGAAAATCAAGTTTGATCGATCTTGGAGATTCAGAAGGTCATAACTCGAAAAGTATGAGAGACCCCCACAAAATTCTTTCGGATTCATGTTAGGGAGATAAAACTACGTAAGTAACAGTACTTTTCTTTTTGTTTAGCGAAAAAGCCCGATTTAATTGAATAAAGCGAGTGCATAAAGGAATCAAAATTCTTAAAGTAAATTTAAGTTTAATGACAGTTGATGAAAGTTACAGATTAATGAAAAAGCGGTGTGCATAAATCCGCCTTTACACTGTAGAATCTACAGAAAGTTGCTCAGTCAACAATAATGTGAATAGGAAGCACTGGACTGCAGAAAAATACCAGACTGTCAGTACAGGGTAAATATGAAATGAATATCAGAGGGAACAAGGAATGATTAAAGTTGGATCCATTCAAAGCATTGAAGCACTTCCAAAACCTCAATGAATAGAAAATATCAAAATTCAATAAAATGGAATGAATTCTGAACTGTTGTTCACAATATCTTCAAATAGTGAATAGATCTCGCACACCATTATACCTCAAAAGCAGGAGTTTTGATAGTCTTTAATCAGCCTTTTCCAATATATATACAAAACTTACCGTGTACTGTTAATTCAGAATCCCTGTTGACTTCATATAATCGGACAGCTTCATAAAGTTCCATTTGAGATGAAATTGTGCAGGGGTCTCCTTCTTCATCAACCCATTTCATGGTAAATTCTTGTTCATTGGAAAAACGGCATATTTCTCTTATTTCTTGCATCAGTTGTTCCAGGGTTATGTTTTGGTCTATATCTGTTATCAAGACCTCTCCATTATATGCAATCTTGGCTCTGATTTCATGATTGGATTCGACATCAACAAATGGTGTGGGCATTTTTGGTTGATGTTATTGTTACCACTGTCTAGAAACGATTTTTCACTCAGAGAAAAATTTGTATAATTTGTAATATTGAAATAACCAACCTCTATTTTTATTATAGTATAGAAAATATACCTATAAACCAATATTTTTCCATCAACAATTCAATACAAGTTTTTCGTATTTGCTCAAATCAAACAGGTTATTTTATTAGCGACAAAGACAATTGGCATTTGGCAATTGGCATGTAATTTGTAATCACCGGGTTGTGTTCCAAAAGCTTACTCTCTTACCCAGTCTACTCTCACAGTTCCGAAACTTACTCTGGCGCATTATTTTACGCTTGTCAAACGTTCCAAAACTTCTCGAGTTTACCCTAGAGCTTACTCAATCGTACCCTACCAAAAAGGAGGGTATAAGAGTACTCTGACATTTATGTCACATTTGTTATTTGTTTCAAAATTCAAACATTTCAAACTGTAACGAAAAATTTTAAATTATTTGTTCATTCTGCATTTTTGTGATAAAGTAAAATGGATTTGTACAAATTTTTCAAGATTGAAGGTGATAAAATTCTGTTGAAGGATTCACGTGAGTGAAATGAAGTGTTTTGTATTGAAGTAGGTACATAATCTTCAAAAAATCTTTTAGGTGATTCAGTAATAAAACTACCTAAATCCAACGAATATTTAGAGATGTTTGCTCTAGATATTGCTGAGGTGGAAAGCCCCGATAAAACTAGTATGGGCGAAAACTCGGTTCAAGTCGCTCAAAAAGATACAGAAAAAGTGTCTTATTGGAATGATGCAGGTACAAGGTGCCTAATATATTCATATAAAGATAATGAAAGTGCCTTCAATGATAAAACTACGAGAAACGATGAAGTATATGGAAAGTAATTTCCAACTCACTCTCATCAAATGGCTATAGTTTTAGTGGCAAACAATGAAAAAATAAATTCAAACATTTAAAAAAACTATATATGAAATGCAAAGACAACATGGGCTCAAAAGCAACAGGTGACTCTACCTTTGACTTCAAATATTTGTCTGAAATGGACGAAATTTTTGCGAAAAAACCGAACATTACCCCTGTGGCAACAGCATCGTCGTCAGTAGGTAAATTGTTAGTGTTAACTATTTAATCATCTTTGCAGAATTAAACTTTATTTTAGGATCCCAAATTAATTGTGATGTTGTGAGGCAATCTTTCAAAGAAGGTTGTAAAAGGGTAGCTGATGGACAGGATTCTGAGATTAAGAAAAAGAAAAAACCGACTGCAGTTAATATTGTAGAACTCTTGCAGAAAAATGAAGAAAGTAGAGAAAAACGCCACCAAGATTTCCTGGCGGCACAAAGGGAGGCGACGCAAACTTAGAGAAAATGATGAATAAACTTATTGACAAAATATAGTCATTCTAACGTTTGAGTCCAAAATTTTTCAAATAAGCCTCATGATGAATTAGATTTCCAAGTAATTTATTTTGAGTTATTTATTGTAGAAATAAAGTTTACCTAGTTCCCAAATCCTCTTTTTAGTGTCCACAAAACTATTCGAAAAAAATGGCTGTGAATTCAAATAAGTAAAATACAACATTTTTTCATTCATACATAGGCTGAGTCAAGTCTCCGGTCTGACCAATATGATTAGACCAGCGCGGTCATTTGGTTGACTTGACGACCTAATTAGAACTGTATGTATGTGACCAATATTTTCAATCATCTGATCGGTCCGACTCATCGTCATACTTCATACTGAACGCGCGTGCCTTGTCCGACCGGTGACTTGACGCAGCCATAATAAAAAATTTACAGTTTCTACCCCAATAATGTACAAATAATTGATAACTTTAGTGAAATTCATCACCAACTCTTCTCCTGCAAATAATATAAAAACAACAAATCATAATATGCTAATGTTATTCTGTCTCTTCTTAATGTCCCAGCTTCGTTTTCAAAATCTGCGGCATCAGCAAAGATTTCTTCATTTGCAACATTTTGCTCATCAATATTTTCAACTATACCTTCTAGAATATAATTTTCAATATCGCCATCTGAATTATTAAGACATACGTTATGTAATACACAACAGGCCAATATTGTTGCAGGTATCAAGTCAATTCTAGACATATCAAGGTATTTCAATCTTCTAAATCTTCCTTTTAGCAAGGCAAATGTCCTTTCTATAGCTTGTCGAACCCTAGCTAAAGTTGTATTAAAATGACGTTGTTTCAAAGTTAGGTCTCCTCTGTTAATATATGGTGTGATACACCACCTCCTCAGAGGATAAGCCTTATCTCCAATTATGAATTCATCATTAGGAAAAAATGTTTCTGGGCGAGTTAGAAATGATTTGTAAATTGTAGAGTTTCTAATTCTCAGATCATTTACAGAGCTTGGATAACCAGCAAAGCAGTCTGTAAATTTTAAATCGTACGTGCAAATTGCCTGTAATGTGATGGCATGGTATCGTTTACGACATATATATATACTTCAGGGTGGTCCTTTTTGGAGCTTTTATGGGGATATATGACCCATCTATGGCACCTATGATGTTATTCATTCCACTTCTCCTGAAACCATTCACGGTATTCTCTATATCTATTGCAGATTGTGGCCATTTTATGGTTTCAGGGGATAATTGATTTAACACATGTATCACTCTTATAAATGAGTGATGTATATAAAGATGACTTAGACATTCCAAATCTATCAGCTACAGACCTACAAAAAAATTGATAGATCTATATACATAATTTCATAAATTTGTGCACCCACCTGTAGAAATCAGGTGTCGCCAATAGCCACAACACTGATAAAAATTGTTTTTGAGGACTGATTGTTGGACGACCGGTCCCATATCGATTAGACAATAACGGAGCAGTCAAAGCAAGTGTCGTCGAGAATGTCTCGGAAGACATTCTGAAATGTTCCTGAAACTGTTTTGAGTTGTATTGCATCACAACATTCTCAATATATAAGTGCATCCTAATAGGAGCCTCTTTTCTTTCATTCAATGCCATGTATTCATCATCATCTTCGAAAAGTTGTTCACACTGAAAACTTTTTTTTTGGTAACTTCATAATAAAAATTATCCAGTATAAATAAATAAAAAATATTTCTATAATAATCCATAAACATTTGTGATGACTGCAATGCCGTAATTATTATTTCTTTCGCCATTGAAATTAAAATACTCCAAAATTATTCCTAATAATTCAAAAACTTGTTCAGCGTACGATTCAAAATAGCCGCCAATAAACCACTGACGGATAAAAGTCAGGTTAAAGGTTCAGTCACTTGTCCTACGTCATAAGACGAACTCGGTTCCAAAACCCAGCTTTACTCTCTGTTACGCTAATACCCTGACGTTACTTTTACTCTACTCCAGGGTAAGTTTTGGAACATAGCCCAGGACATTGAACCATATCTATTAACTACGAATATGGATAATAAAGACAGCCTACGCCAAAAAAAAATAAGCATCGACTTCGAATTGGACGCTGCTGAATTAATGCGCTTGCGCCAGAGATTCATATTCAAAGACCAAGGAGACTAAAATTTAACAAGGAGGGTTTAATAAGCTCTAGCCAATCAGAATCTTGTAGCCTCAACGCGTCATAGTGACGTACTTGGATATGAGTACAGAGTCGAACTCGAACCAAGCAACAAAACTGTCAGCAGTAACTCTTATATACCAACAGCTAGTCCGTCACTGTCAATAGAGAACGGCGGCCATGACACGTCCAACTACGTCACATTTCGTCACAAATGTTTTTTCATCTCTTTCTACTAGTGTCCCCATTGTCTTATGGCATTGTTTAAACAATGCTTATGGGGATTAAACAATCGTTGTCTTTGGTAGGCATGAGGCAATCAAAGAGAGTAAACTAACAGGAGGGTTTGATAAGCTCTAGCCAATAAATAATCTTGTAACATCGACGCATCAAAGTGACGTACTTGGACATGAGTACACAGTCAAACTCGAACCAAGAAACAAAACTGTCAAATGTAATGGCTCCATTGCCTTATTAGACTCTCCTAGTCAAGTAACGTTTAGGGCCGGTATTATAAAACTATTTTGACAGACAACTGGAAGTTAACTTGTGGAATGACGTCACATGTTACAGTAAGGGCCGGTATTATAAACATCTCTCGAAGTTAACTTTAATTTTAACAGTCAAGTTAACTTCAGCTTTAAAATGGCAGTTTTATAAAAGTCTCATTTCTGAAATAAAAAGAAGAAGAAGGCAAATATGTAACCTACAATTTTTCGCACTTTTTCCTGTGACATTTTCTACATTTCTAATAAATAATAAAATTGCTATCAATAGATTTGAGAATCCTCCAAAATCTCCAATAACTACCAAGAATAAACATGCTGTATTAAATCTGAGTGTAATTAACGTGTTACTGGCGGTAGAAGATTATTTCTAACATTGAAAATACTTATAATTCCAAGGTAATTGGAACTATTAGAAATGTTGACTTATTAGTTGGTCTTTGCAAATATTTGCCTCTCTATGTGCCCTTTAACAAGCATTCAGACTATCTTGATGATCGAAATCCGTTTTAATTTATTTTCAAATTCTATTTCGTTCCACAAGATGAAAAGGTTTAACCGATTTCTAAATATATTTCGACGCCGAGGGCCTTCAATAATAATCACAGCATCTCCTTCATCGCCGCTTAAGTTCCTCGAAAATAACCAGGACATCATTTGCTAACATTTATTGCGAAAAAAAAAATCAAATTGAGTTTTATGCTAAATTATTGACAGAACTGTCGAAAACCACCATTTTCTACAAAGTTAACTTTAACTGATACCACGTCCTCCCGATAAAGTTAACTCCTACCTTTTGAAAGTCTCCTTGTGAGGCAAGGACATTGAACATTCAGTGTCCTTGATCACAGACCTCATAAAAGGTCTGTGAATGTAATCAACAAAAAGTTCTTTCGTATATATGGAAGTGTATTGAGTGTAGAACTTTATTCGTACACGTAATTTACACTCGATTTTTATATTGGTTTACCAAAGAGATTAAATGAACAGAAGAGTCCGATAAGCTCTAGCCAATCAGAATCTTGTAGCATTAATGCGTCATAGTAACGTACTTCAGCAGCGGGATTCTTATCTCTCGATTCGACAGCTATCGTGTCGAATAAACAAAATTTGCGATTCTCATGTTTCATATCGAGAAGTGAGTATCGACTACAAATGTCATTTTTATTCGACATCTAAAGAGGTGCCGAGAAGTCAATTTTGTGAAGTTATCAGGTGATGAAAAAGTTTTTGATTTGCAAAATTCGACCAAGAGAAGAACAATACATATTATGCTAATTGAATATATGGACAATCATCGAGATTTTGCCACATGTCGCTTGTGTTTCGCAAATGCGAATGGCAAATATAGAGAAATGTGACAAGAGCTATAAAGTAATAAATGAAATGGAACAAGAAAGTTACTGAAAAGAGAAGCAAATTTGAAAATGTTTCTTCAGAAGTATTTTAGTTTGGTAGTATTCGAATATATGTTCACAATTAAAGAGAGTAGTCAGATACTGATGTGTGATTAGTTATTAGATTACAAATTTAAGAGTTCATGGGTTAAAAGGTTGTCATCTAGTCTTTCAAAGTCCTTACAAAAGACTTTAAATATAAAGTAGCATAATTGAAGATGTGTAAATTGTTCATTTTTAACCATCATCTGTTCATTTCAGTAAGAATTTAGTTCTTGGCAATGTTTCTAAGAAAGTCGTAGGTTCACTATATTATATTCGTATAGTTTTCACCAAGTCACATAAGAACCATTGCTAAAATATAAAGCAGAATGAAAGAATCAGTTTTTATTTGATTTATTTCATTGATTATTCTAAAACTTGGGGCTATGTACACTCGTCTGGCTTACTTGCAGGTCAAAATCTTCAGCAAACCAAACCAGTCGCATAATAGCGCAAAGATACCAACATTTTTTGTTTGCGAATGATATATCGGTTTCGATACATTCTACACCTGGGTCCTGGAATATACGGGATCAACAGATTGCACAAATTGCCAACAAATATTTGTTTATTCAAAATAATTTCTGAAAACAGGTTTCTGGAATTTCAACGACACTGAACTCTCTTTAAATTCGACGTCGACCCCTTTCAAATAGTACATATTCGTGCCGACGATTAATTTTGTTAACAATTGGCATTATCTTCAATATTTATTTTATATTTTTGTTAATAATTTCCAGCATACAACTAATCGTGGATTCATGCAGCAGTCATAAGTCATAAGTTTTAAGTCATAAGAAAGAATATTGGTCAGTGATTGGTTGGAATTTACGGAACAACCAATCATTGACGAATATTCTTCCTTATTACTTAAAACTTATGACTTATGACTGCTGCATAAATCCACCATTATGGTGGATTTATATGATTATATGATTATATGAGTTTTAAGTAATAAGGAAGAATATTCGTCAATGATTGGTTGGTCCGTAAATTCCAACCAATCACTGACCAATATTCTTTCTTATGACTTAAAACTTATGACTTATGACTGCTGCATAAAAACCAACACAAAATAGGTTAAACTGAAATGTCAAATGTTTTATTATTCAAATTAAGACGACGGCGTATAATGAGACATACGTTACTTCTCGACTAGTTTTTCGGCTGTGTCAAGTCACCGGTCGGACAAGGCACGCGCGTTCAGTATAAAGTATGACGATGAGTCGGACCGATCAGATGATTGAAAATATTGGTCACATACAAGCAGTTCTAATTAGGTCGTCAAGTCAACCAAATGACCGCGCTGGTCTAATATTGGTCAGACCGGTGACTTGACTCAGCCTTCGACATGTGATGAGAATCCCTCCTCTCTCTATGTCGAGAAGACTATCGAAAGGTGACAGCTAGTCGACACGTGTCGAATCGAAAGATGAGAATCCCTGTGCAGGTGCGAGATTATAAACACACTCGATTCGATACAAGAGCTGTCACGATACTATAGTGAAAAACGCTGTGGTTTCTTTATGGCTCGACATCACCGATCTGTAATTTAACATACAGATCAGCTCGACATTCATTTCGGTACGAGTCACGTCAAGCTCGCAACGGGTCGAGTGTTCATAATTTCACCCCAGAGTCAATTCGAACCAAGGAAACGGAACGGTCACCTATAAAAGTCTTGTTCATACCCTCGCAAATTTTGCAATTTTTCTGCGAATAAAATGGCTGTTAGTCATGCCGGATCATTCCTTGATGCGGAACCAAAGAGATGAAAAGTTATCAAACAGGAGAGTCTAATCCCCATGAAGGTGCGTACAGAGGTGCGTAATGAGATGTGGGCCTAACGAAATTTGGGCAAAACGCAATTTCATTGAGGCTGTGTCAAGTCACCGGTCGGACAAGGCACGCGCGTTCAGTGTGAAGTATGACGATGAGTCGGACCGATCAGATGATTGAAAATATTGGTCACATACATACAGTTCCAATTAGGTCGTCAAGTCAACCAAATGACCGCGCTGGTCTAATCATATTGGTCAGACCGGTGACTTGACTCAGGGTGAATGTGGGTGCAACGATATGTCTCGTTAGGCCCGCAATATTTTTTTTAGATACATGTGGGCGTAACGAAATTTGGGTACAACGCGATGTGGGCCTAACGATATTTGGGCAAAACGCAATTTCATTGAATGTGGGTGCAACGATATGTCTCGTTAGGCCCACATTGATTTTTTCAGATACATGTGGCCGTAACGAAATTTGGGTACAAACGCGATGTGGGCCTAACGAAATTTGGGCAATAGGCAATTTCATTGAATGTGGGTGCAACGATATGTCTCGTTAAGACCCACAATTATTTTTTCAGAGACATGTGGGCGTAACGAAATTTGGGTACAACGCCATGTGGGTGTAATGAGATGTGGGCCTAACGAAATTTGGGCAAAATGCAACTTCATTGAATGTGGGTGTAACGAAATGCCTCATTAGGCCCACAATAATTTTTTTAGAGAATTGCATGTCAGCATTTGGCAACAGCGCTTGATTCGGCTATGATCAGAAACTGTGGGTACAACGCAATGTGGGCTTAACGACATGTGGGCGAAACGAAATGTAGGTGCAACGAAATGTAGGTGCAACGAAATGTGGGTGTAACGGAATGTGGGCACAACGACATGCTCCCCGTACAGACATGTAACAAAACTTCGTATCGAATCACCGACGCGCAACAATTGTTTTATCACGCGTCGAAGATACGGTGTGTCAGCAATATAGCGTATCAAATACATCGTCGCGTTTCTCATAAACGGAACATGCTGCCTTTCCGTCTTTTCTAAAAGAGAACCTTTGTAGAAGGAATCTATAGAACTATCACCAATGAACCAATGCCTTCGCTATTTCCAATTAGAAATATTCCCAGAAAACCAACCGAAAATGCGAAACGAATTAGAGACGAATTGGCATCGTACTTTCAAAACAAAAATCGAGTTTTGTGGCAACAAGTTCTTTCCAAGCATAACGCTTCTTTATTTTGGATGTTGTGTATCCCATTATATCTCTTTATTACGTTTTAGGAAATCAATGGTAGATTCTTCCGTCCACTCTATTATAGCAATTTCTTCAACTGAATAAATGAAACGAAAAAAAAGTCGCAACTGTGGCTGTGTCAAGTCACCGGTCGGACAAGGCACGTGCGTTCAGTATGAAGTATGACGATGAGTCGGACCGATCAGATCATTGAAAATATTGGTCACATACATTAGGTCGTCAAGTCATCCAAATGACCGCGCTGGTCTAATCATATTGGTCAGACCGGAGACTTGACTCAGCCTGTGTATAACGCAGATCTGTCCTGACATGAGAAGACTTATTGGTGCAACATCAGTGCGTATCATTTCTTTGATGCAACGTCAAAATACCGACAACCGCCGGGACGCGTCGATGTTACTATAGTTAATCAAGGAGACTATAATCGATTTCAAGCGGAAAAACCAAAGTTTTGTGGTATTTACCTCGGTTAAGCCTTGGTTCAAGATGGAGTGCGACTTGATGACGTCATTTATTGAAACCACTTGAATAGGTCGGTTTTAACCACAGTTATTTGTTTGGTTATACTGGTTTGTTATTATATTTTTAGTGTTTGTTGCTTTGAAAATCAATTGGAAAATAAAATAATGGAGAAGAACAAAAAGCTTGCTGTATTCATTGGTGGACAGCTTTTTTTTGAAGATATTCCACTTCATGGCATTTGTGTAAAAAAATTTATTAAAATTGTTTTGTTTTTGAAACGATAAAAGGATATGATTCCTAAAATTTTCTAAATAGAACCCTGTCTTATAAGGTATGACAACCTACAGTTTTTCCGTTTGTTTCGGATGACCAAGAAAACATTTAGGGATTTGGTGGAAGTCATTGGAAAATTTGATTCCAAAAAAATATTAAAAAAACCTTATTCTGGAGGCCATCATCCTATTGATATTCATGGCCATGTTTTAATATTTTTGTGTGATTCCCTTTTGAGCATTGGGACAAGATTTAATGTTTCTCCAACCACAGTGATGAATATAACAAATAAGGTTCTCTATTTTATGCTCAAGTTAAAGGCCACATATATTCGCTGGCCAAAATCCGAGAGAGAAATAAAAGATGTAAGTGAGGGATTCAAAAACTACCCAGGTAAGTGAAAAGAAATGTATAGGTATACTCTATTGGCAAAATTCATCACAGGCAAGTTTTCAAGCAAAATAATAAAATGACTACTTAAAAATAAAGAAAGACAGCTCAGCAGTGAGTCTGGTTTCTCTCTAGTCCAAGCTCTGGTCAAATTTGAGTAGAATCGGCATGAGTCTGTTTATATCACTAAAATATTTGCACAGTAACTCGCTATCTCTTTCAATTACTCTGTCAGCTTGCCTTTAAACTATTGCCTTTTCAATCGTTGATCACTGATACTGTCATCAAGAAGGCTGATATCAATTCTTATTTTTATTTCTCAGGTGTTATTGGTGCAGTAGATGGTACGCACATATTCGTAAAAATTGACAGGGAACAACAAGATAGCTATATAGATCGTTATCGAAGAACTTCCATCAATCTAATGGCTATTTGTGACTCCAACACACTTTTTACTTATGTATTTGTGGGATATCCTGGATCAGCACATGATGCAAGGGTAATGTAATAATTTTTATATCGATATATTTTTTCCATAAATTTATTGATAGGTAAAGGTTTTATGTGTGTTAACCCTACCAAGTACAAGAGTTTACTCAGGATAAGTGTGCTCTCAAGGCTAGAATAGCATATAATTCTACTGTAATTTTTTAAAAGTTTTTTATTATTTTTTTTTAGGTTTTTGAAAACTCAATTTTGTTCCAAAATATTGAGAGTTATGGACCAAACTTTTATTTTTTTGATACTGACAAATATCACCTCATTGGGGATAGTGCCTTTTCTTTGAAAACATGGCTAATTACTCCATATAGAGGAGATAATCTAACCCCAATTCAGAAACACCATAATTATTGTCTGAGCTCAGAAAGAGTGAAGAGTGAGCATAGTTTTGGTGGATACAAAGGTAGGTGGAGAAGAGTGCAATATATTAACACCTACAATATATGCAAAGCAGTAGAAATTGCAACGGCTGCTTGTGTTTTGCACAATTTTTGCATGCTCCACCGAGATAAGTGGAATGAAGATTTTATTGAAAATCGCAATGAACATCAAGAGATTCCTGTAGGGAATGCTGGCAGGCAAGAACGGAATGTTGAAGCAAAACTAAAGCGCGACAGAATTGCCAACAATTTATTCCTCAAAAGATAATTTTTTTTTAAATTTTGTTTTGTCTTTCATTCACCCCTATTGTTCCAAATGAAAAGGAGTGCAGGACTATTATCGTTTGACCACCCTGTATATTTTCTCTAATTATCAGAGATTTCATTCAATTTATAATTTTTTCTTGTGAAAAAAGATGAGAAATCTTTTTCTTTTCCATAAGACTCTCTTTTTTTGTATCCCAATGGCTAAGTAGTAACAGGTCTGATCTACTTAAATAAGATAAAAATGTATTTACAAAAAAATATATTTTATTTTAACACTGTTGAAGAAACGTAACAGCTAGATAATTCTTAAAAAGGTGAAAAGTTGTTTAGATTGAAAAATGCCTTAATACCAGAACATGGCCTCCTAAGATTTTTTTATTGAAACTATCCTAATTGTGAAGATTGTGATCCCCTAAAACATTGAACATTCAAGTCAATTTCACGAATATGCTTGAATTTAGGCAAAGCACTTGAATGATATCACTGTATATTAGGTAGTCTATCAAGTAGGAACTTAATATTATCTCATTTTACTAGAATTCTAAATAATTATTCAGAATCGCTGGAATCCTCCCTTTTCCTTTTTTTTACAGCAAATGCCACTTCCAATATATCCAAAAATCTATCTTTTTGTTTTTCTGATTTAAGGAGATGTGCTTTTAAGAAGCTAAATTCTTCATTCCTGGCAGCTCTGTCTTTTTCAATCTCTTTTATAATATCGTCATTTCGAGAAGGTGTTACTTTTCTGGTTCCTCGTTTGAATCGATTGCTTGCTGCAGATGAATGTGTCAATGATGATGTGGAAAGTATTGGTGAAACTCTGGTTGGAGTTGTTATGAGTGTTGTTTCATCTACAGTTGTTTTGTCCATCAGATTTTCTGTATCTTCTCGTTCATGTTCTCTATTCTTGTCCCCATTTTTTTGTTCTAATTCATTGTCTGAAGTGACAATAGTATCACCAATTTCCATTGAATCTTCTAAAGTTATAGGATTAACTTTATGTTTGGAACCTAAAAGCAATTATATGTTTAATTGAAAAGAAAAAATAACAAACTTTTTTGGGCTATCAATGAACAAGCTATATTTGGGCATCCAAGGGCCCTCAAATTTGTATATTGATTGCTTAGACAACGAAGTGAAACAAATTCAAATTAACTAGTTTTCTATCAATTTGTGATCACAATTAAAATGTTATAAACTCAAAATCGAATGTAACTCCTCAAAAAATTGAGGTAGATCATTATTTTTTTCACTGCCAGTTGTTTTTTGGTGTTTCACATAGGCCAAATAGGATTTTTGCAAATTAGCAAATTTTTGCCTACATCTTTCCCCTCCTTTCTCCCCAAGATTAAATTTTTCTTCCAATTTTTTGCTAATATCACTTTGCTTTCCTGGTCTTCTTGTCATCAAAAAGATGTCCTAGTTTATCTCTCATTGAAAGCATAAGTTTTGTTGCCTCATTATCTTTATCTGTAGGTTTCTTTCTAGACCAAATAATTTCAGTGTTTAATGAATCTGAACATATTGGCTGTACTATTTGGGACTGTTGTTCATCATGGGCTGATAATTGAGCTTCATTTCCTCTTTCATTATCAGGTATTGACTGAGAATATAATAGCTTCTTCATATACTGCTCTGCAGCAGCAGCATCTAAAAAAGAGTTTACAATTGACTTCATACTTATCCAAGCAGTCTCTAAAAGCACCAACATTAAGAAAACTATTGAGCTTTCTAGTCATTTCTTTTAATAAATAATGGGGATTTCAATTATCATAAGTCACTGCTAGTTTACCTTCATGATATTTCAATATGCTTTATTATATATTACAATTTTATAATATAAGGAAATAAGAACAAAAATGAGAAAGGTAAATCGTAAATCTTATATTATAATTTAACAGCTTTATTTATAATTGGAGGAAATATTTTGGTACCTACCATTTAAAAGCAGATTTGCAGTTTGAAGGTCCGAAACCTCTATTTGGTAATCATTACCCTGGTAATTCAGACTTAAGTAGTATTCATCCATGATAATTATCACCAGACAGCATGGCGAATCTTAACCTAAAAAATAAAAACGTCAAAATCCCGCGACAACTGTTTTCAAATCTTATAACCGGAAAAATAAAACTGCTCCATAGGTAGGTAAATACCAAAATTTTGCGGTGATAACTATGACATTTAACAGCTGATTTATGACGTCACTGATATATAACCAAACGAATAACCCAAGTCGCTTAAATGGTGTGGTTAGTACCAATCTGAATCGGTAAATACCAATTCATTTTGGTTATCCGCTTGAAATCGATTTTTTAATTTTACAAGGAGAGTTATATCCCCATAAGACAATGGGGACACTAGTAGATAGAGATGAAAGAATATTTGTGACGAAATGTGACGTGTCATGGTCGCCGTTCTCTATAGACAGTGACCGACTAGCTCCATAGATATATATATATATATATATATATATATATATATATATATATATATATATATATATATATATATATATATATTATATAATGAGTTCTATGACTAGCTCTTGGTATATGAGAGTTACTGCTGACAGTTTTGTTGCTTGGTTCAAGTTCGACTCTGTACTCATATCCGAGTACGTCACTATGACGCGTTGATGCTAAAAGATTCTGATTGGCTAGAGCTTATTAAACCCTCCTTGTTAGTTTAGTCTCTTTGATAGTTAATAGCATTGTTTAAATAGAAGCAAGATAGTTACAGTTATGGTGGATTTATGCAGCAGTCATAAGTCATAAGTCTTATGTCATAAGGAAGAATATTCGTCAATGATTGGTTGGAATATACTGACCAACCAATCATTGACGAATATTCTTTGTTATGACCCAAAACTTATGACTTATGACTGCTGCATAAATCCACCATTAGTCAGTGCCTGTGGAAAAGGTATTGGACATAGGGTCACTGAATCTAGAAGGCCGTGCCGTCCTTACGGGTATGGCCAATGGGCGTGGTCCAATACTTGAAATAGTTCCAGTATTCCAATAACCCACAAAACTTGCTCTCTAATTGGTGATTTTGTGGGTTATTGGAATACTGGAACTATTTCAAGTATTGTACCACGCCCATTGGCCATACCCGTAAGGACGGCACGGCCTTCTAGATTCAGTGACCCTAATTGGACACAAACGCGATTGTCATCTAGCGTGAATAGTTCCAAACATGAATGTTTGACGTCATTTTCATGCAGGTGTCTTCAAAAAACCCTGATTTTAATGCTGTCCCATTGTTCAAATCAAGTTATGACATGACTTGGACACAGAACTCGTACTTAAATAAGATATAAGTATGAGTTCTGTGGTTGGATCACTGAAGTTACGACATGACTTGGATGCGAGATCACTGTCGCCATCTACATGTCGCATCCATTTGAATCCAATATAAATCTCATAAGGTTGGCTAACTATATTACTTCTATACAATGTTATTAGATATATGATGTTACTGCTACGCTGTTGCGCAGTGTCGTCCAGACTTGATTCACGACGGCCTTATATAAGTTTTGTTATATATCTGCACACCTTAAGAAAATGGTGACACTAATAGAAAGATGAAAGAACATTTTTGACGAAATGTGACGTAGTTGGACATGTCATGGCCGCCGTTCTCTATAGACAGTGACGGACTAGCGCGCTCCCCACTCTTGGTATATGCATGTATATGAGAGTTACATGTGACACTTTTGTCCTTTTGTTTCTTGGTTTCTTAGTTCCAGTTCGACTCTGTACTCATGTCCAAGTACGTCACTATGACGCGTCGATGCTACAAGATTCTGATTGGCTAGAGCTCATTAATCCCTCATGTTAAAGTAAACATTGTATAGAACAACAACCTAGAACCTTTGTTTTGAACGTTGAAGAAAAAATATAAAGTACTGGACACTGGACTTATGAAAATTTAATAAATAAAATGTAAATAGTGAATACAAATACGGCTGATAAAATTTAATTATTTTCACGATGGCCGGTACAGTTCTAGAAAATTTGAGTGGTAGAAAATTGAGTATTTTAGTGAGTATTTTGTTACTTGGTCAATTGGCTTGTTTCTTATTGGGACTGGTTGCACCTAATCCAGCCACAACACAAGAAATGCTGTCCACTATTTGTGTAGATCGGAATCCTCAGGAAGATAATATAAATAGATGGTTCACCCGAGAATGCCAGAAGATAACCCTTTCCAGCAAGAAGTCTATGGCGGAGCTTGACGCAAATAATCTGGTGAGTACCCCTCAGTAAAGTTCGGAAGACCAGTACTTGACGTTTACTTTCTAAGTTATACCCAGAGTCAGTAGTATGATACAATAATACGGCCCCACCATCGGTAAAATGCAAATGGTAGCTCGATCTATCTTGTCTTCAGATTGCACAGGACGAAACACGCTGATTTGGCGTATCCAAATCTCCACTTCGCCTGCAGCAGTCACGCAGGTAAGCCGGGAGGCAAGTACGGCGGGCTCTGTCGGGGAGAAGTGGGACCTTGGTTTACGGTCCGAAAAACCGTCTCTACGATTCTTTATTATAAACAGGTAAAAGGATCTAGTTTTGTTGAAAAAGTCCATATCTCGAAGTGGAGTGGATAGTTTTTATGTAAGAAAAAATCTCGAAGTCATCTCCACAAATATACAGGGTGTTTCTTAAGTACGTCTAGAAACTTTTGGAGCATGTTGCTGACGTCGAAATAAGAAAAAAAGTTCCTCTAAACAGATGTCCGCAAGTTATTCGTTTCTAAGATACAGAGTGTCAAAGTTTAATTCTTATATTTGTTTTTTGTGAATAAATTCCAAAACATTTGTGATATTCAAGTAATGTTTGGTATCTGGGATGATTTTTCAATGATAAAATCAAATTTAATGTTAATTGTGAAAAAACTAATTTCTAATTGAATTTATTTCAACTTCAAAAATCTTTTCATTCAAAATCACTTGCATCGATTATTTCAAATCTCAATAACTCGAAAACAGTTGCTCGCAGTGACCTCTACCAAAGATATATCTTTTACTCAAACTAAATAATAAATATTCACAGGTACCAAATTTCACCCTAATATCAAAATTATTTAGAAATTATTCACAAAAATAAAAATTCAACTTTGACACTCTGTATCTCAGGAACGAATAACTTGCGGACATATGTTTATAGGAACTCTTCTTCTTATTTTGATGTCAGCAACATGCTCCTGAATTTTCTACACGTACTTAAGAAACACCCTGTATGTATTTTTTTGTGGAGATGACTCGGAGATTTATTCTTACACAAAAAAAGGATCTAGTTTTGATATATAATAGGAGTCGGGCAGATTTTTGCAGCAACGCAAACCCACGAATTACCAGTAGATTTCGAGGAAACAAAAAAGCAGCAGATAGTTGGTTACTACTAGAATACAGACATTTCATGCATTGATAAGTCTCAGTTGTAATAAATATAGATAGATAGATTCAGTTAGGAACCCTAAGATCTTGTGAAAAGTAAATGCTTATATACAGTGTGATCCATTTCAAATGGAAACACCTCAATAAAACATGCATATCTCAAGCGATTAGAATAATATTTCTTTCATATGGTAGACATTCAAAAAGTTCACTGGGACACGAAATTTCATAAATGAGTCTTAATTACCAGGTACAACTATTATTATTTTTCAAGGTCAAAGAATTATAATCTATTTTGTTAGAAAAAATCTGACTGCAGTCAAAATCTGACTACACCACAGTATTTAGGACATTTACAAAGGAATAAACTTTAAAAGCTACGCCGAAATGCGCCCATAAATAATAAAGTTATAAGGGAATAAAATTTGGAAAGTATGCTGTTTAGGGGTCAGTTGTAGAGATCCAGTTAAACTGGAGGTGGATCTATTTACCAATGGTCTAGAATTTGAATTAATTGATGTTGAAATAATTCACATTCTAACCATTAGTAAGTCAACCAGCCCTTAATCAACCCACCAATTCAATTCTCGTAATTCTGACTACACTAGTGGATTCAGGCGAAATATCACTGATAAATAAATTCAAACATAACATTTTCATTGATGGACTTATTTCGACATAAAAATCTAGTGTTGAAGTCAGATTTTTTCAGGAAAAATTTTGTTTGTAATTTTTTTAGATTTTTGACTTTGAAAAATAAGAAAAATAAAAATTCATCCATTTAGAATAGGTCACACTGTTTATAATAATATAAATGTAAAACACTTTAAAAAAGGGACAGAAATATTTGGTGACTTAATAATAATAATATGTTTATTTCACTTGTTGAAAAGTACAAATAGAAAATATCTCGTACAATAACGAGGGTCAATTTATAAAAGTAGTTATTCAACATTTAAGATTTAAGAATCTATCAATACTGAATAATACAACAAAAATCAGCCATAGATTCTTGAATGTTAAATGGATGTTAAATCTTATTATAAAACTGTTAGAAATACAGGTAATGAACAGATGGTTTGGGTTGAGTCCTCCAAAGTAAGTACATCCTCTGAAGTCATTCATTTATATTTATTGCTTAGTTTATGATCATCAGACCACACAATTTTCAACTTTTAAGCTTTGCAAAGGTCTTAGACTGGTTTTAGTTGTGAGGACAATATGGGTATGGACTTACCATAATAGAGTGACTTGAAGCTACACCAGCCAAATCACCCTGCCAAATCCGGAAGTATGTGACAATTTATTACAATTAATTGCACCAAATCCGAATTTTATTACACTTGCCGTTTTTGAGATATGCGTGGGTGGTGTGGGTTCTATCTAAAGCTAGACCACCAACTTCTAACTTTTTAACCAATTGTGATGCGGAATGGGATTTGGACCAGAATTTATTACAAATAAATTACAACTGACTGGTTGACATCGAACCCCAATTTTAACCCTCTCAAGGGCGAAAAACACCCCGAAATGCAGATTGTATCAACGATGAATGGATTGTCATTGCAAAAACCACATTATACAGAGTGTTTCATACCCTAACATCAGGCGGTCTTGTGTAATAGAATATTGAACGATAATAATAGTAGCTTTTCGAATATACGAAACGAATCATAATCTAGTCGCAATTTCACGTTTAACTCGAACCGGATAAATTATCTTTTCGTAAAACAACTTAAAATGGGTTTTTAAACACTGTAACATCAGGCGGTCTGGTGTAATAAAATATTGAACAATAATAATAGTAGTAGGGCGGGGATTAGCGCAGTGGCTAAGCGCTCGCCTGGTAACCAAAAGGTTGCAGGTTCGATTCCCAGACGATGCGATCTTTTTTCATTTTCAGATGTGAAAGTCTGAATGATTGAGGCTCCTTTCGGCTGGGAATAATCCTCCACGATTCACTGTTGCGTTAAAAATTAACAGTGCTGCTCCTAAAGTGGCGTATGGAGTTAGTAACAAGGCCTATCCAGAACACATGGCTAATGACCATAGCAGTCGATGCCAAAACACCAAGGAAAAAAAATAATAGTAGTTTTTCGAATATTCGAAACGAATCATAATCAAGTAGCAGTTTAACGTTTTTCTCCAACCGAATAGCTTGTCTTCTCGAAAAACACCTTAAACAGGGTTTTTCAACCCTGTAACATCAGGCGGTCTGGAGTAATAAAATATTGAACTATAATAATAGGAGTTTTTCGAATATTCGAAAATAATCATAATCAAGTCGCAATTTCACGTTTTTCCCCAACCGAATACCTTTTTTTTCTCGAAAAACAACGTAAATAGGGTTTTTCAACCCTGTAACATCAGGCGGTCTGGTGTAATAAAATATTGAACAATAATAATAGAAGTTTTTCGAATATTCGAAACGAATCGTAATCAAGTCGCAATTTCACGTTTTTATCCAACCGCATAGCTCGTTTTCTCGAAAAACACCTTAAACAGGGGTTTTCAACCCTGTAACATCAGGAGGACTGGTGTAATAAAATATTGAACGATAATAATAGTAGTTTTTCGAATATACGAAACGAGTCATAATCAAGTCGCAATTTCACGTTTTTTTCACGTTTTTCACGTTGTCTCCTCGCAAAACACCTTAAAAAGGGGGTTGCAACCCTGTAACGCTGTAACATCAGGCGGTCTGGTGTAATTAAATATTGAACGATAATATTAGTAGTTTTTCAAATATACGAAACGAGTTATAATCAAGTCGCAATTACACGTTCTTCTCCAACCGAATAGCTTGTCTTCTCGAAAAACACCTTAAAAACTGGGTTGCAACCCTGTAACATCATGCGGTCTGGTGTAATAAAATATTGAACGATAATATTAGTAGTTTTTCGAATATACGAAGCGAGTCATAATCAAGTCGCAATTTCACGTTCTTCTCCAACCGAATAGCTTGTCTTCTCGAAAAACACCTTAAAAAGGGGGTTGCAACCCTGTAACATTAGGCGGTCTGGTGTAATAAAATATTGAACGATAATATTAGTAGTGTTTTGAATATACGAAACGAGTCATAATCACGTCGCAATTTCATGTTTTTCTCCAATCGAATAGCTTGTTTTCTCGAAAAACACCTTAAAAACTGGGTTGCAACCCTGTAACATCAGGCGGTCTGGTGTAATAAAATATTGAACGATAATATTAGTAGTTTTTCGAATATACGAAGCGAGTCATAATCAAGTCGCAATTTCACGTTCTTCTCCAACCGAATAGCTTGTCTTCTCGAAAAACACCTTAACCCTTTCACTCATGAATTTTTGTATTTTGAAATACAAAATTTTGAATTTTGCAAATATAATAAATGAATTTTTCTAAGATTTTTGAGCCTATAGAAAAATTTTTGCGACAGCCAATTTTTGTGATATGGGTTGTGCTAAATTTAGTACACCATGAGCAAACGGTATATGGGATATTATAATATGAGAACACAAATTTTGTGATAGTCATTGCAATTCAGTAAAAAATGTTTCGTACAAATCAAAAAATATCCTTAAACGAAAGTAGAAATGTCACAGCATACTCTGTAATATTCCAAGACTATTTTTATATATCAAAATGTAGAGAGAGAGAGAGAATATACTTTATTATCATAAGAAATTAAATTCTTGTTGACAAAGTTTGGTTAAGCTAATAACTTATGAGGTATTTTCATACATATTTGTCAATAATTAAAATAAAATAAAACATACTATGTTAAAAATATCATATTCGTACTTAGACTAGACAATACATGAAGTAAAGTAAAAACATCTAATTAATATGATACAATATAATTACACAAAAACAACAAACAACAAAAAGTGTTTCCTCATAAAATTCTTGTATGTGAATCAAATAATGTATATTTAAATAAGTGTAAAAATGGCTAAATAACAAACTCAATATAATAACACAGACCTGCAAACCAACATATTTAAGTAAGAACAGATAATAAGGGTAGCATTGAAATTTATGCAATTTGCTTTTGTTGCATACATGATATTTTTTTGTGCATTGAGCAGGAGTATGTCATATCATTTATAAAAACAATGATCAATGCAGGTCCCAGAATGGATCCTTGGGGAACAGTAGCGTTAATTTTTCTATGCTAGAAGGATGAAATGAACTGCAACTTCATTTTCCAGTGAGATTATCAAAACCCATCAAACCGGGTTGCTGTATTTTTGGTCATACTAATGTGGTGTAAAGTCCCAAATGTAACCTAATTACATGTGAAACAGTTTCTTTCATCTCATACTTTCTATGACTTTGGCGAATATTTCACCATGAGTTTTCAAATTCAAATATGTGTTGTTTACATACATTGTTTTGCCTTTATTGATAATGTTTTAATCTCTTATCAATATTTATTTGAGAATTAGAAAATTTAAGTCTGGGTACTCATCAAATTTCTGGGCATATGCATTGATAATAAATTGAGATTCCAAGAACAAGTCAACACAAAAAAATTCTCAAGACGGAGGGAGAATAAATTGTACTGTGCTGATACCCAAAATTGACATTTTGGTAAAGATAAGTTTAGTGGACTCGGCCTTTAAAAAATTGATGTTACCTCAATATGAATGATCGAGAAGTAGCTGCAACAGTGTTTTGTGACTTATCTAAGGCTTTTGACTGTGGGAATCATGAAATACTGCTGCAGAAAGTCAAAATCTAAGGCTTAGGGGCACTGCATTGCCCTTACCTGGTTCAAATCAAACGAATGTAATACATTAGATTATTCTGTCGATTATTCTACATTGAACGTAACTTAACTACCCAAAATCAAAATCAAATCAAAAAATACTTTATTGTCTAAGAATGTTTCTTGTTGACAAAGCTTTGTGAAAAGACATAATCAATGAATCAATTATTGATAATAAATAATAAAATAATAAAATTATTTACACACACATAAAAATATATACATATACGCACATAATACAAACACAACTGATAACACTTCTAAAACATGGTAAGATGTTATTAGTTGATTGTCATAATAACATTACTAACACATTAAAAATTTTAACGGTACTCAACAATTAAAATTTATACATTTAGTAGTCAGAAGAATTAAAATATAATAAAATAAACGGGTTTACAGTGTTAGTCATATATAATGATCTAACTTAGGTTGTCACTAAAGAACTCCTGCAGGTTGTAATATGCCTTTTTCAGAAGAATGTTCTTAATTGAATTCCGAAATAGTGCTGCATAGACCGTGTTCTTGTGGTGGCCAGGTAGGTGGTTATAAATCTTCCTACTCTCGAATATAAGGCAATTTTTTGTCAAGGATGATGTTGGTATGGGCATACTAATATTATTGTGTTGACGGGTAGTATAATAGGGTCTATATGTAGGTAGGTAATTAATTCAGTTGATTCTGGCAAGTTTTTGTGCTAATGTAACTCTCCGTTTTCTTGTTCTTCCTCTGAACCTATGTCCAAGTAAATACGAGCATTCTGAATCAATCTCGTACTTATGAAATTTACCCCCAGAAGCTTCCAAATTAGTGCCCTAACTCAAGTCACTTTCGATTTCATTGACATTCTATCAGATAAATTGTTTTCTATTATTGATAATAGCTTCTGATTACTTAAGGCCCTTCTAATAACCATGTCAATCAATGGTACTGTGAAAATAACAAAAAATACATTTTTTAATGATATAAAGTGAGGTTATGTCTACCACATATGCAATGCCACTAGCTCCCAGTGTACTAAATTTAGCACACCGAAATTCATGTTCAAAACTTCAAAATAGTGATAAAATGTTTAAATATTTTGAATCGAGTACGTAAAACACTCTAATGTGAACACACAGTATTTTTTTCGATGAATAAATTCCACACTGAGAAATTCAAAAATGACATACACCAAACTGGTGACCCAGATGATAGGATTCGTCCATTCTCGTCAGCTGAAGTTTTCCAAAATACCTGAAGAATCTGATAGATGACAGATAAAATTACAGTTGGCAACTAAAATAACAACTTATGAAACCATGGCAACAATACTTGGATTAAACAGTTTTCTGCACACAAAAAAAAACAAGAAAGTTGTGTACTAAATTTAGGACACCATGAGCGAAAGGGTTAAAAAGGGGGTTGCAACCCTGTAACATTAGGCGGTCTGGTGTAATAAAATATTGAACGATAATATTAGTAGTGTTTTGAATATACGAAACGAGTCATAATCAAGTCGCAATTTCATGTTTTTCTCCAATCGAATAGCTTGTTTTATCGAAAAACACCTTTAAAATGGGGTTGCAACCCTGTAACATCAGGCGGTCTGGTGTAATAAAATATTGAACGATAATATTAGTAGTTTTTCGAATATACGAAACGAGTCATAATCAAGTCGCAATTTCACGTTTTTCTCAAACCGAATAGCTTGTCTTCTCGAAAAACACCTTAAAAAGGGGGTTGCAACCCTGTAACTTCAGGCGGTCTAGTGTAATAAAATATTGAACTATAATAATAGTATTCAGTTGAAAGAAAATTTGTTTGTTCGAAAAAATGTTATTACTATCATTCAATATTTTCAATATTTTATTACACCAGACCGCCTGATTTTACAGTGTTGAAACACCCTGTTTGAGGTGTTTTTTGCAAAGACATTTTATTCAGTTGGAGAAAAACGTGATATAGCGACAGGAATATAATTCGTTTCGTTTATTCGAAAAACTACTATAATTATCTTTCAATATTTCATTACATCAAACCGCCTGGTGTTATAGTGTTAAAAAACCCTGTTTAAGGTGTTTTTCGAAAAGACAAACTGTTCGGTTGGAGAAAATCGTGAAATTGCAACTGGATTATGATTCGTTTCGTATCCTTTAAAGCCTATTATTGTCGTTCAATATTTTATTGCACCAGACCGCCGGATTTTGCAGTGTTGAAAAACCCTGTTTGAGGTGTTTTTCGAAAAGATAAACTATCCGGTTGGAGAAAAACGTGAAATTGCGACTGGATTATGATTCGTTTCAAAACTACTATTATAATCGTTTAATATTTTATTACACCAGACCGCCTGATGTTGCAGGGATGAAACACTCTGCATAATGTGGTTTTTGCGGTGATACAATCTGGTTCTGCAGGAAAACTGGATATCTCAATGAGTAATTCACAACATCACTACAAAATATTTGATTTCGGGGTGTTTTTTTTCGCCCTTGGGAGGGTTAAAATTGGGGTTCGATAACCAGTCAGTTGTAATTTATTTGTAATAAATTCTGGTCCAAATACCATTCCGCTATCACAATTGGTCGAAAAGTTAGAATTTGGTGGTCTAGCTTTAGATAGAACCCACACCACCCACGCATATCTCAAAACGGCAAGTGTAATAAAATTCGTACCTGGTGTAAGAAATTGTAATAAAAATGTAATAAATTTTCACATACTTCCGGATTTGGCAGTGTGATTTGGATGGTGTAGCTTCAAGTCACTCCATAATAATTCAATAGTCCTGAATATGATTTAAGTTGGATAAGATTGGTTGAAGAAGGAGCATTCTCAATACACTCAACTTTTTCTTTGCTTGTATGAATACCTTGGGCAACTATACGTCTTAAAATTGCATAGAGCCTTTTAAAAACAACACAACACCTTTGGTAAACCTGCTAAGGTTGACTGGATAACAGATTGAAATATGGCAGGTGTTGAACTAATCCCATATGTTAGGCTGTTGAATCGAAATACTTAATGCTAAATGTGTGTTGATTGTGAAAAGTTCCTTAGATGAATCATTGATTAAAAGCTGTTGAAAAGCGCCTTTTACTACTTAACAACTAAATAAACTAAACAAAAAACTTATGTACATGATAGATAGATAGATAATTTATTCATCATTGAAGTTTTACACATTGATAGTACAAAACTTATCAGACTAGTCAAACAGTAATCAGTATATTGGTCATTAAGTCTGTCTTATTATTACATGAGCTTGTGAGAGTTGTGTCATCCGCGAAAGCAATACAGCCGTAGGGATGCATATATGGAAAAATGTCGTTCAAATACATGATAAATAATAATGGGCCTAATACGGAGTCCTGTGGAACTCCAAATTTCATTACCTCAAAGTCGGATAAACTATTTGAGTCTAGTGAAACGCATACTTGTTTGTTCGATAGAATGGATGGACCTTTCCAAGAGATATGAGGTAACACTGAAATTAGAAAGTAAATACGCTAATATCACTCGGGATTTTTAATTTTTTTTCTGACCGCTAGTTTATCTATAATCAGAAGAAAAGTGGTTTCGTGACGTCACGTTCATCAAAACAAAACTTGGCAACGTTGTTAAAGTTGTGCACCAAATTCTCATTCAAATATAATGTGTCGTATGAAAGTTGTCATTTGATACCAGATGGGTTCTTTCATCTGTTTCACGGTGCGATCAATAAGAATAGTTTGTCTTTGTCTAACTCTTTTGCCTACCCATTTGATACAAGTGAAGCAGTTCCATCAGATCTAAACTTCAACGAACACTACCTTGATTTATTTTTTGAGGTTAATGCAGTTTTCTAAGTTTTGAGAGCTTTTGTTGTTTGTGTTCTAAAATTTGTTATTAATTCCTGTATCTCCAGTACCTGTATCCCTGCAATAACTGAACATGTCGAAAAGGTGCTTTGTACCTCGGTAAATTATCCGAACTTCCCTTCACGAAGCCTTGTTCCATATTTTTAATGCACAATTACACAAATAAATTCACACCAAATCGTTTATGATAACACCTCACTACACTATTATCGAATTTATCAGTTGAATGTTGATTGTTGAATGTAAATAAAATAAACATTAACCTCACATCTCCATATAACTTTTGACAGTTGAGAACTGTCATTAAGATTTGCTTTGTTGTCAATGCTTATTCTTCATCAAAAGGATGGTCTGTTCAGAAAATTTGAAAGTTACAAATACAATAAAAAATATCTAATATGTGGATTTTTATCTATGAGTTGATCAAGTGACAATGTATTGATTATTTCTCAACGGCTTACATCATACTAGAAGTTATATTTTTAAGGAGAACGGTATTGCCTGTTTCGGAACGTGGATTATGGTGGGAGATATTTCCGATGAACGTGACGTCAGCGGCACACTTTCAACTGTGATATTTTTTTAAAATGAAAGAAAAATAATGGAACTTTTTGTTAAATGGACTTTTCAGACTAACAACTATCGATTTAAAGGAGTTTTGTAATTTATTTTCCGTAAATGTAAAGGTCCATTGCGACACACAGTCTACACAGTGTGTCTACCCTTTTCAAATCCCTCAATAATATCATCAACAACTCTCTTCAATGCATGAATCGTAGATGACGCTTTCCTGAATCCAAATTGGCTTGGGTTTAGTAAATCGTTTTTGTGGAAATAGCTATAGCTCGGGGGAAGTAACTCTTTCATTAGGTGTACATCATAACATTTTCATTACTTCATTAATCATTTCATATTCAACTTAAAATCGAAATCTATGTTTCTGGGGATCCGTGATATGATTTTTTCGGTTCCAAGTTGGCAAATTTATGCCGTCTGACAATCGGTGATCGCCTCGGTGATCGCTGAGCAGACGCGGATTTTAATCAGTGATTTTCCGATGAATAGTATAACATCATTAATTGTAATTATTTTTCATTAACACCTAAAACTTTTTCATTATTTTTCATTAGAGTTAATTACTGCATTATTTTCATTAGGTGTACAAAAAATGGCTAGTTACTTCCCCCTCGAGCTATAGAGACGGTTTTTTAAGATTATCTCAAATATTTTGCCAAAATTGGGAATTATTGAAATGGGACGGTAATTTTCAATGTTTTCCTTATCCCCTTTTTTAAAGACTGGGAGGACTCTAGTTACCTTAAAGTCATCAGTGTAATATATGTTGTTTCACTAACATATTTAGTTTTTTTTTCGTTGGTGTTCTGGCATCGACTGCTATGGTCATTAGCCATGTGTTATGGGTAGGCCTTGTTACTAACTCCATACGTCACCTTAGGAGCAGCACTGTTAATTGGAACGCAACAGTGAATCGTGCAGGACTCACCCCAGTCAAGCCACGAGATTTTGATACAGGAAATCATCCTTCCTCAGTACAGGCATTGAAGAGTATAGTAAGATGCCTAATTAAGTATGAGTCTGTTTCTTTTATTATTTTACTATTCAGATTATAAATATCAGTTGAGTTTGAATTATTTAGTTCGAAAATAGCACTTTTGACATCTTGGTATATGATTGGTTCCATAAAAAAATACCCTAAAATTTTTGGCTAGTCAATCTTAGGTATAGCTATAGAGACGGTTTTTTAAGATTATCTCAAATATTTTGCCAAAATTGGGAATTATTGAAATGGGACGGTAATTTTCAGAGTTTTCCTCATCCCCTTTTTTAAAGACTGGGAGGACTCTAGTTACCTTAAAGTCATCAGTGTAATATATGTTGTTTCACTAACATATTTAGTTTTTTTTTCGTTGGTGTTCTGGCATCGACTGCTATGGTCATTAGCCATGTGTTATGGGTAGGCCTTGTTACTAACTCCATACGCCACCTTAGGAGCAGCACTGTTAATTGGAACGCAACAGTGAATCGTGCAGGACTCGCCCCAGTCGAGCCACGAGATTTTAATACAGGAAATCATCCTTCCTCAGTACAGGCATTGAAGAGTATAGTAAGATGCCTAATTAGGTATGAGTCTGTTTCTTTTATTATTTTACTATTCAGATTATAAATATCAGTTGAGTTTGAATTCTTTAGTTCGAAAATAGCACTTTTGATATCTTGGTATATGATTGGTTCCATAAAAAAATACCCTAAAATTTTTGGCTTGTCAATCTTAGGTAGTGGAATGGAACTAGAGCCAGATTGTATGAGTTCATTAGTTATAGTTTCACCGACTGATGAGAAAGAAATACGAGTTGAATTCTTGTGCAGTGAATGTGTCAAATTTTGAGAAAGGTTTTCTATTCGTCTCAAAATTGATGAGATTCCAGCTGTCGCGAATTTTGTTGTCTGAATATAAGATGTAGTTGCTATATGCACTTTTCTTGGCAGACATCAGAATTTTTTTATATTCCCTGTCTAATGTTAGAAACACTTGTTTGTGCAGTGGGTCATTGGTGACTTCAAATCTTGTTTTTGCTGCCTGAACTTTGTTTTTCAAATTTATTATTAGGTCATTGATCCAATAACTAGGTGGTTTGGATTTTATAGTTAATTTCCTAAGAGGAAAGTGTTTTTGTTCAAGTGCAGAAAAACAATTTAGTGGAAAGGATGTCATATCCTCAATGGTGTTAGCATTATATAAACCCTCCCAATTTACTACATTCATGGATTATAGAGCCTCCTGTAAACCAGTCAAAGTAATGTACCTTTTCATGAGGGGCAAATAGTTTTCTTCAGGACTTTTTAAATTCATGAATTGACCATAGTGATCAGATGAGCAGGGGTCGATAACACCTGTTTCATAGCAGCCATTTGTTAAATTTGTGAAAAAGTTATCGATGCAGCGTTTTTGCATAGTTTTGACATGCTTAGAGAGGGCGTCAAAAGATCAATGTTCACGTCTCCTAACAAAATTATTTCATTGAAATATCTGTCAATAATTGTTCAAGCTTATTAAAGAAGAGAGCGCAATCAGTGGTACATGAAGACTTGTATACAGTAATTATCGCAATTTTTGACTTCACCAGTTCAAAACCACATACTTCTATATCTTCGTTCAATGCAGTAGTTATTCAGAGATAATGGCCTGACACTCCCACCGTATCTATGCTGAAATGAGAAACTAGTTTATAATTTGGTATGTTACAAAACTGCAAGCATTGATCATCGAGCCAATGTTCTATTATACAGACAATATCATATTTGTTTTCTTCTAAGAAGATGTGCAATCTGTCTAGTTTGTTAGCAAGTGCACGAATATTGTGGTGAAATATGCTGATGTTTGTTTCATCATCATTCTTGGTCTCCCTCCTCGTGTCCCGACTTTCAATAGATTTTGGTATTGTTTTGTTTAATTGCTTCCTCTCGGGTTTGGCACCGTTAGTTGGGCAGATACTTGTTGTTGCGTTTCCAGTTTCGTGGCAATATCCGTAGTGAGCCATGTCGTAAGAATTAATAGAATAGAATAGAAAAGATCTTTATTTTCAGGAATGACAATCACAGTAACAGTACATTTAAAACATACATTATCACAGTAACTAAAATTAAAGAAAATAGTGTCAGGTACAATTTGAAACAATACACTAAATTGGTTACAAGTATTTGTAGATATTAAAATGAATAAAGTAACATGTTTATTATTATTTCTTTAAAAACATAAATATAAATATAAATATATATATATATATATATATATATATATATATGGAACTAGTAAATAGTGGGGCTTTGCAGCAAAATCAAAGAGTACTCTTTAAAGTTTCATTCTGGATCTTGATGTGTTGAAGTAGATATAACAATGTTTTGTCCTACTGTGGGCAAAATTATGGTAAAGGTTTATACCTGGAGAAAAATGGTTAAGTTTTATGTATGAAATTATCTGAAGAAAGTCAAGAAATATTTGTTGATGAATTTGAAATATTGAAGGACAGTGGATTCTTATCCAACGTCAAGAGGTAGGAATAGATTTCACTAAGATGATTGATATCTGTTTTTTTATTTATGCAATTACTATTTTCTGCAATAAAGGCCATTTCAAGAAAGGTCCTTTTTGATAGATGCGATTCACTAGCTAAGACCTTAGTGGCATCAAAATTCATATGGTGATCAAACTTGTTGACATGTTCAGCTAACGCACATCGTTCTGGATGTAATCTACAGTCACTTTTATGTGAAACGATTCGGGAGCCTAGAGTTCTCGAAGTCTGACCAACATACATTTTGTTGCACGATTGACACGGAATACTATATATCAAATTCGTTTGAGAGAAAAGAGAAAGTTTATCTTTAACTTTAGAGTGAATTGCTCTAATGGTTAGAACTGATTTATTTGCAATTTTCAAATTTGGTACAACATTAAAAATTCTGGAGAGTTTGGGAGAGATCTCCTTTATGTATGGTAAAGAACTGTAGAAAGAAATCAATGGTGCAATATTATCATTACTACTATTATTATTATTACTACTGTTATTGTCATTATTGTTAACTAGTGTAATCGTTGGATTAATTATATCAAAGGAGGATGAAGAATTAAACAAAATATTTTTGATCATGCTAGATGGGTAAGAGTTTTCAAGAAATAAATTCAAAAGAGTATCCAGATTTTTTTTGTGAAATTGATTGTCAGAGATGTTTAACACTCTATCTTTCATTTGTTTTACTAGATTCACTTTCATTGAATGCTTGTGGTAAGACCAATAATAATAATGAATAATTCAATGAAAGTGAATCTAGTAAAACAAATGAAAGATAGAGTGTTAAAAATCTCTGACAATCAATTTCACAAAAAAAAATCTGGATACTCTTTTGAATTTATTTCTTGAAAACTCTTACCCATCTAGCATGATCAAAAATATTTTGTTTAATTCTTCATCCTCCTTTGATATAATTAATCCAACGATTACACTAGTTAACAATAATGACAATAACAGTAATAATAATAATAATAATAGTAATGATAATATTGCACCATTGATTTCTTTCTACAGTTCTTTACCATACATAAAGGAGATCTCTCCCAAACTCTCCAGAATTTTTAATGTTGTACCAAATTTGAAAATTGCAAATAAATCAGTTCTAACCATTAGAGCAATTCACTCTAAAGTTAAAGATAAACTTTCTCTTTTCTCTCAAACGAATTTGATATATAGTATTCCTTGTCAATCGTGCAACAAAATGTATGTTGGTCAGACTTCGAGAACTCTAGGCTCCCGAATCGTTTCACATAAAAGTGACTGTAGATTACATCCAGAACGATGTGCGTTAGCTGAACATGTCAACAAGTTTGATCACCATATGAATTTTGATGCCACTAAGGTCTTAGCTAGTGAATCGCATCTATCAAAAAGGGCCTTTCTTGAAATGGCCTTTATTGCAGAAAATAGTAATTGCATAAATAAAAAAACAGATATCAATCATCTTAGTGAAATCTATTCCTACCTCTTGACGTTGGATAAGAATCCACTGTCCTTCAATATTTCAAATTTATCAACAAATATTTCTTGACTTTGTTCAGATAATTTCATACATAAAACTTAACCATTTTTCTCCAGGTATAAACCTTTACCATAATTTTGCCCACAGTGGGACAAAACATTGTTATATCTACTTCAACACATCAAGATCCAGAATGAAAATGTACTAAAGACATTTAGTTACATGCCAAATGTACTTAATTCAGGTTCCATCCTACCTCACTAGGTGTCGCTTTACCAATTAAAAATCGGATTTACGGACTCCAACATAGGTTGGTAACTGTAAATTGGTACCACTGACTAAGTCATATGTCATGTCAACTGTCTGTCTTCTCTTAACCAATAGCATTGATTTGGCCTGACGTGGTCAAAATATAAAGTAATTTTAACAATTTTAAATGTAACGTATTTTTATCTAAATATTTTATGACATCTTTCCAATTTCACTTGTTTTATATCAATTTTCATCTTGCACAATGTGCCACTTATGGTTGAATAACATCGCGTCTAACAATCTCAACAGAGATGTAAGGTAACCAACCGTACATATATATTTTTTATATTACTTACACATGCAAATTGTAGTATCCCTGATGATGGAAATAAGTTATTAAATTTCCGAAAGCTTGGACAAACTTTAAAGAGTACTCTTTGATTTTGCTGCAAAGCCCCACTATTTACTAGTTCCATTCCTAACTAGTCAGCAACGACATGTGTGGTTGGCTTCCTGTTGTTGACTTCCTTTGTTTCTATTTTTACATCCAAGTGTTGTACATCTTCGCACTTGATTTTACCGTACTGATGAGAGCTTAAGCTCGAAACACGTGTCTATGGTTGCAGAACAATTTGAGGGTTATACCCAATAACTTCTCTACTTATATATATATATATATATATATATATATATATATATATATATATATATATATATATATACATATATATATATATATATATATATATATATATATATATATATATATATATATATATATATATATATATATATATATATATATATATATATATACAGGGTGTTAATTAAGTACGTTGACAAACTTCGGGAGGTGATTCTTTGAAGGTTTTCAGGACGAAAAGTTCATATAAACATATGTCCCAAACGGCTTGGTTTTCGAGATACAGGGCGATAAAAATACATTTTTTTCAAGATTTTTTAGAGTTAACTTCGACATTTTCGACAATAATCAGTTCAAATTAGGCAAGTACAATCCATTCAATAGGGCGCACGATACAAAATAATGCATTTCTTAAATAATTCACAGGGTCCTCCTTTTTTCAGAGTCAAGCTTTGTTCAACCCTTCAGAATTTTTTTTTCCGCCGCCACTGACATATTATGAGAAAGGAATAATCAATGTTGTTTCATTTAACATCTTTTTGATATCTTGCATTTTTTCATTTACTTGTACGGTTCAGGGGCTATAATGAAAATATTAATTTAAACATTTTCCAGTGTTGCATAACATTAGAAAATTTGAAAATTAAACATTTTCAATTATTGTAAATTGATGGAAATATATTTTCAGAATTAGAGAAATCTACGATGAATAAAAATTATACAATAAAAAATATAAAGACAAGCTTTTATACAAATGCACTGAAAATGAAAAAATAATTTGTTTAATTTTTTGTAGGTTATTCTGTGAGTATCAAAATCTTTCTGTACAAGATTACCTAGATCAAACAATGAAATGAATTATTTTTTCCTTTTCAGTGTATTGTATAAAAACTTTAAAATGTTTTCTTTTTATAATTTTCATTTTTAACATTTTAGTTTATTTTTTATGTGAAACTGAAAATCTCCAACCCAAAAACCATCACATACCAATTTTGATCATAATCACAAAACTCGTCCGCCATATTGGAGCCGCCATTTTGTTTTTTAACAAACATTTTTTTAATGCATTGTCACCGGAATTACGGAAACCTGCCAAATTTCAAATTTTATCGGAGTATTAGAAGTGGGTCAAATTCAACTTTTATTAAATTGTTTGTTAGTTAGTTACAAGTGAAGCTAAATAAAAGCTTGTTATTGTAAAGATGTGATTTCTTTTTGTGATATCTAACAGAAAACTACTATCTCCCCGTCACTGCGGTACGCTGGATATTAAACTAGATCTGACAGATATTGGGAAAACCTTAACTTTCAACCTGAAGATTCTGATGGTAAAAATGTGCATTTTCATTGAGATATTTGATTAAAAATGTTTTTACCCATCAGTCTTGATAGAGAACTCATACAAATTTTTTGTTATTTTAAAAAAAGATATTTTTTAGTTTTCAATTGAACGTTTCCTTTTCAACATAAAAAACTTCCGAAAGGTAATCCTGTAATGGATGATAGTTAATAGGGTTTATCTAATAGTCGCAGATCATTACACATTTGATTTTCATTTATGAATCTCTGGTCATAACTCCGAAAAACTAAATCAAACAAATTTTTGTTTCCGTACGGAGTACATTATTTTATCAGAAATTTCGGTTTGTTTTTTCTTCTGCAGTAACGCACAAATTTTGTAATCAATTTGAATTCATAAAAATAGCAAAGTGGGCTTTGATATTAATTCATTTATTTAAATATCAACAACTTGACAGTTATCGAAAGTTGAGAAACTGTCTCATTGTTAATTCTTCATTAGTGCAAGCTATAAAGCAGATTCATTCAATATTCCTTTGGATAAAATGGTTGAATATACAAATTCAGAAATGGCAGACATGCACTTAATGTATGGAATGGCTGATGGTAACGCTCGTGCCGCCAGACGAATGTATCTAGAAAGATTTCCACAACGTCATATTCCCAGCACACAAATGTTCATCAATATTCACTCCCGTCTTCGTTAAACGGGTACTTTCAAGAGGTTTGCTGTTCTCATAGGAAGACCCAGGAGAGTTAGAACAGTTCAGATAGAAGAAGCTGTACTTAACGAAATTGAGCAGCATCCAGACACCAGTACAAGACAAATTGCGGCACAGTTTAACGTAACCCATGTATTGGTATGGCAAATTTTAAAAGAGCAACAACTTTATCCCTATCACATACAGCGTGTTCAAGCTCTTCTGCCAAGAGATTAACTTTTTGCACTTGGATTCGAAATAAATTGTTGGAAAATCCATGGTTTTTATCTCAAGTGTTATTCACCGATGAGGCATGCTTTTCCCGTAAAGCCATTATTAATTTTCACAACAATCATATGTGGGCTGATGAAAACCCACACGCCGTGATTGAAAACCATTTTCAAGAGACGTTTTCTGTGAATGTTTGGGTTGGAATTGTAGGGAATTTCCTTATCGGGCCACATTTTCTGCCTCATAGACTCAATGGTGACCATTATCGACATTTTCTTGAATTCATCTTACCTGGACTCCTAGAAGAGATCCCACTGAGGGAAAGAATTGGAATTTGGTTTATGCATGATGGTGCTCCAGTACACTTCAGATTGGTTGCACGCCAATATTTAGATGAGAATTATTCTGATCGCTGGATTGGGCGTGGTGGGCCACAACTTTGGCCACCAAGGTCACCCGATATGAATCCACTTGATTTTTTCCTCTGGGGGCACCTTAAATCATTAGTGTACCGAACTCCAGTTCAAAGTGAAGAATACCTGAGGAATCGCATACAGGAGTCATGCGGAATTATAAGAAACACTCCTGGTATTTTTGAGCGTGTCCGCCAGTCTATGGTTAGGCGCATAAACGCATGCATTGAAGTTGGCGGTGGCCATTTCCAGCAGCTGCTCTGACATATCAATTTCAATAATGGTCCTTTTCTGAACTTAATTTTATTCCTTGGGAATTTATGTTACTTTGCTCTAGTATTTGATAATAAAGTTATTCACTATTGAAAATGTCCAAAATTATTTTGCCATAATTAACTTTGTGCAATACATATTCAACCTGAGTTATGGTAAAAAATGTATGGGAGCTCCATAACATTACATTTTCTCTACACGAGCAGAAAATAGCTATTTGTGTAATGAGAACAAAATGACGTATTGCGTCACGCGCTAATCTTTGGCAATGACACTTCGAGAAATGAATTATTTTATATCATGCGCACTATTGAATGGATTTTACTTGTCCAATTTGAACTAATTTGGATCGATTATTGTCGAAAATTTCGAAGTAAACTCCAAAAACTCCTAAAAAATGTATTTTGATCACCCTGTACTTCGAAAACCAAGCCGCTTGGGACATGTTTATATGAACTTTTCATCTTGAAACCTTTCAAAGAATCACCCTTCAAGTTTGTTAGACTATTTGCTTCTCAAATTTCTTATGCGTTACTGGAAAATGTTTGCGTTAATATTTTCATTGTAACTCCTGAACCGTACAAGTAAATGAAAAACATCAAGAGAGCAAAAAGATGTTAAATGAAACAACATTCATTATTCCTTTCTCATAATATGTCAGTGGCGGCGGAAAAAAAAATTCTGAAGGGTTGAACAAAGCTTGACTCTGAAAAAAGGAGGACCCTGTGAATTATTTTAGAAATGCATTATTTTGTATCGTGCGTACTATTGAATGGACTGTACTTGCCTAATTTGAACTGATTATTGTAGAAAATGTCGAAGTTAACTCTAAAAAATCTTGAAAAAAATGTATTTTTATCACCCTGTATCTCGAAAACCAAGCCGTTTGGGACATATGTTTATATGAACATTTCGTCCTGAAAACCTTCAAAGAATCACCTCCCGAAGTTTGTCAACGTACTTAATTAACACCCTGTATATATATATACAGTATTATGATAAAGTAATGCACAAAATTCATAAAACGTACAACGATCACTTTTGAAAAAAATGCAAATACACGTCAAACTGTTTTTTTTATTCCGCATCTTTTGACATAAGTTACAAAAATAACACGTCAAAGTTGGTTTAATGGACTGTTTAGTTAATTGAAAAATTATTATAAAACTTACGTTTATTTCGTTTTTTATTCATTTTCTCGTTTTTTTCTTATGTGAGCCCTACTACAACTATTTTTCCCTTGTGTAAAAACACAAGCTCTATCACATAATGTAATAAAAATCTTAGCTTCCCATTAAAAAAAATTTGTTGATGACGTCATAACTTTGACAACTTTGACAACTTTGACGTGTTATTTTTGTAACTTATGTCAAAAGATGCGGAATAAAAAAAACACGTGTTTTTGCATTTTTTTCAAAAGTGATCGTTGTACGTTTTATGAATTTTGTGCATTACTTTATCATAACCCTATATATATATATATATATATATATATATATATACATATATATATATATTATATATACATATATACATGAATACACACACTTATACACATACATGTCCCATATTCACTGCAGGATCACTTAGATTATCCTTCCAGATATTCGTGAATGGAATATGGCTCTAGATCTACTATAATTTTTATTACAAGCTTCTTGAACACCTTTATGTCACCTTCTCGTTTGACTTTTGTTGGTAATTTATTGAAAAACCTTATACACGCATACTCTGGAGTCTTTTCTGTTGATGACAGTATGTGGATTGGAATATTATAATCCATATTATGGTTTCTTGTGTTTGCACTATGATTTATTATATGAGACTCAAATTTATTGTGATTCTTAAACAGAAACATTAAGCACTCATATATATATATAGGTCCCTGACAGGGTCATTATGTTATATTTTTTAATTTACCTCTACATGATTCGTTATATTTGAGGCCTAGCAAAATCCTGATGGCTTTTTTCTGTAAAGTGAAAATACTGTTTGCGAGGCTACTTCCTCCCCAGAAGATGATGCCAAAACGCATTATTGAGTGAAAGTTAGCAAAGTAAATGGTTCGCTTTGCTGTATCATCGAAATATGTCGATGTTATCCCAAATGAATAGCAAATAGATGACAATTTAGTGCTGGTTTCCCTAATGTGTTTTTCAAAATCCAAGTTTTGGTCAATGTGCACGCCAAGAAATTTTGTGTTTTCTGCTAGTGTTATTCTCTGTGTTTGTATTTGAAGAGTATCAGGTATGTTATTGTTTTTCATTTTAGTTCTAAAGCAAATATAATTTGTTTTATCTTTGTTTAGTATGAGTTTGTTCATGGTGAACCACTTTTGAGCATTTTCCAGTGTTTCATTCGAGATGTCTAAAAGATTGTTCACTGACCAACCTACTGCTAAAATGTTTGTGTCATCTGCATAATTTACCAGACTAATATTTTCATTATTCACAATATCTGAGGCTAAGTCGTATGATGTCGTAGTGTGCTAAATGAGAACAGATATGTGGTTGCAGTGTTTATTTACTTACAAAAAGCGTTTGAGACTGTGGTCATGGCTTTACTTCTAAAAATATCTACTGAAAATGGGATTTATGGAAAATGTCATGAACAACGGAACTCATATTCCTTGGGAAATAAAGCAACCAACGTTATGTCAATGCTGCAGTGAGTGACGAAGTAAGCGTAGAGGTAGCAATTGCTCAAGGATTGGTGTTAGCCCCACTTCAATACCTTTTACATGTACAAAGTCTAAAATATGCAGGATTAAGAGTAAACTACTAAAAATTCTGCAATTCTGATTTTCTCAGGTGTAAGTAAACTTGAATAAATTATAAACAGTGATCTTGAACGGTACTATCAGTGGTTGTGCTAAATTATTGTAGTATATTTAAACTCTAATTCACTCTAAAATAATTTATTTAACGAAATCCAATTATTCAATAACACAATATTCTAATTTATATAACAACCACTGAACTGTTTATATTCGACTTTCTCTTTCACTGACTGTCCGCCCGACTGCTGCGTGTTTTTTTTTATATACACTATTCATTTTCCTAGAATGCTCGTGATATTTCTCGAAAAGCCTTAGGAACGTTCTCCGATTAGACCAGATTCTTCGCGAAGCGAAGCGCCTCGGAAGTAGTTCACGGTCACGCTCTGACTAGGTGAATGTTCAGGCCCGGCATCGCCCGCAGCTTCGCCACATTGCCTCCTTAGAGATATTTCGTCCCGAAATGTCATCCTTGGAGTGTGTCGATATTTGCAAGATTCCCCATATATGCACCGTGAAGTTCGATGGAAGTAACACTCCACAGTCTTCATGTTAGGTCGTGGAATAGGATTACAGCAAACCAAAATCTGGATGCCGCTGGATCGGAATATCGTCTCCAACATACTTCTTATAACTCTCCAATCCAGCCCATCAATACCACAGGCAAATTATGGGATTGCCAAGTCCACCAGATTCTGGTCCACCATCGTATCTCTCAGTTGGATGAGGCTCCTCCAGACATCTTCATAGGACGGTTTATCTTGAGAATGCTTCTTGGTCACCAGGTAGTAGATGTTCCTCTGGCACTTCTTCAGCTGTAGCACACCTCCAATTTCTGGATTCTGTTTTCGTAGTGTTTGGAGTTGGCCATATTTCTTGGAGAACACCACAGCGATGGACATTCGAAGATCTTCTGCGACGCAGTGTGCTAGGGCGTAATCGACTGGCACTTTGAAAAGGTTCCTGGCTCCTCTCGAGTTACCCCGTGTGACACTTTCTGTCCATTTGTGTATAAGGTCATGAATTTCTGGAACGTCATCGCATCCTCTGGTGGTCTGAGGGTGCGGACTTGGTCATGGTTTTCAAAGTAAGGGGCCAACCTGTTGAAATGAACGACCCTGGGTTTACCTCTGGGTGGCTTGTGGATTCGGTATAGCAGGTCGTTTATTCTCTTGATGATCTTGTACGGACCTTCCCATGAATTCCGTAATTTCGGTGACAGGCCCCGGCGACGCATCGGGTTGTACAGCCAAACTAGGTCACCAACCTGAAATCCTCCAGCATCGGCATTGATGTCATAAGTCGCTTTCATTCGGTCGCTGGCACTCTGGATGTTCAAACGGACTCGTTCGTGGATGTCCTCCATTCGCTGCCAAAATTTGCTGATGTAGTCCTCTTCCGCGGTATCCTGTCCTGGTGGAATCCCAGACTTTAGGTCACAGGGAAGTCGCAGCTCTCGGCCCATTATGATACTAGCAGGCGTTTGGCCGGTCGACTCGTGTACTGCGGTACGGTAGGCCATCAGGAACAAATGGAGATACTGGTCCCAGTCTCTTTGATGGTCAGAGACTACCTTGGACAAGTGGCGATTGATAGTCCTGTTCATCCGCTCAACCATTCCATCGGACTGTGGATGTAGAGCTGTGTGTGGTTCGCGTCTTGCGGATGTTCAGCAGTTGGCACATTTCTTGGAACAGGTTGGAATCGAAATTTCTGCCTTGGTCCGAGTGCAGCTCCAAGGGAACACCGAATCGACATATCCACCCTTTCACCAAGACGTCCGCGACGGTAATGGCTTCCTGGTTGGGCAGGGCATAGGCTTCGGCCCACTTCCTGAAATAGTCCATTGCCACAAGGATGTATTTATTTCCGTGATCTGATACGGGGAACGGGCCGGCGATGTCAATAGCGATTCTCTCGAATGGACTACCTACGTTATACTGACGCATCGTCGCCTTGGGTCGTGTCCGAGGTCCATTGCTGGCAGCGTAAACAGCACACTTTCTGCACCAGTCATTGACGTCAACTTGACAATTGACCCAGTAAAACCGTTGCCTTACTTTCTGCAGTGTCTTCGTCACACCCAGATGTCCTCCAGCAACTCCATCATGGATCTCTCGGAGTACTTCTTGTCTTCTGATCTTGGGCACCACTATCTGACGTCTGTCCTCCCCACCATCTTCGGACTCCAATACACGTTTCAGAACCCCATTGTCCAGGGTAAGGGAATTCCATTGGGCCCAGTAGGATTTGACTGCTGGGGAATATCTGGCGATTTCCTGCCATGTTGGTCTTTGATTACTCTTTTTCCAACCGATGACTAAACCAAGATCTGGATCTCTTTATTGGTCTTTCTGGACCTCGTTGTCATTCCAGTTGTTGTCAACTGCCGTGGTTCTACAAATCGCTGCTTCCTTCTCTTCTGCTCGTCGGCAGTATAAGCAGTCGTCTGGGCATGGTCTCCTTGACAGAGCATCTGCGTTCTTGTGGCCACTCCCTGCTCGATGTTTGATCTCGAAGTCGAATTCTTGGAGTCTTTCGATCCAACGTGCTACTTGGCCCTCGGGGTTTTTGAACTGTAGAAGTGCTCTACTCCCTTGACAACTGCCAACAGTTCTCGTCTTGTGACACAGTAGTTACGCTCCGGTTTTCTGAGAGTTTTACTGAAGTATCCGATGACTTTCTCTTGCCCATCCTGGATCTGGGACAAGACAGCTCCAAGTACCACGTTGCTGGCATCCGTGTCCAAAATGAATTTTCCACTCGGAAGGGGATAACTTAAAATTGGTGCGTTGATCAATGCCCCCTTCAGCTTCCTGAACGAGTCTTGGCACTCTTCGGACCATTGGGACTTCGTTTGTCCTTCCGTGAGCCTGGTCAGTGGTTTAGCGATGTTGGCGAACCCCAGCACATATCGGCGATAGTATGTGCACAAACCAAGGAAACTACGTAGTTGGTGTATGTCTTTGGGAATAGGCCACTCCTTCACTGCTTTGATCTTCTTGTCATCCACTGCTACTCCGTGCCCAGAGACAACATGGCCAAGGTAACGTACTTCTTTTTGGAACAGGTGGCATTTCTTGGGGCTCAGCTTCAATCCAGAATTTCTCAGTCGCAGGAATACCTCCTCCAGGTTTTTAACGTGGTCTTCGAACGATTTGCCAACTACAATAATGTCATCGAGATATACCAGACACGTCCTCCATGAAAGTCCTTTCAGAACCGTTTCCATTAATCTCTCGAATGTGGCTGGAGTATTACAAAGTCCGAATGACATAACGGTGAAATGCCACAGTCCTGAGCCGATGGTGAAGGCTGTCTTTTCTCTATCTTCTGGAGCCAGTTCTACCTGCCAGTATCCACTCTTCAGATCGAGGGTCGAGAAAATCGTGGAGCCGGCCAACGTGTCTAGGGTGTCGTCTATTCTCGGAAGAGGGTAACTGTCTTTCTTTGTCACGTTGTTCAGTAGACGATAGTCTACGCAAAAGCGTGTTGATCCATCTTTCTTCTTCACCAGCACGACTGTAGAGGACCATGGACTATCGGATGGTTCAATAACTCCATCTTTCCCCATATCACTGACTATTTTGTCAGCCTCTTCCTTCTTGGCAAGAGGAAGTCTTCTAGCTGATTGTCGGATTGGTCGGGCATCCCCAGTATCAATTTTATGTTGAACTACATTCGTTCGACCCCCTTTTCCTTATCCGGTATCAAAGATGTCTTGGTACTTCTTGACTAATTCTCTCAATCTGGGCTGTCGGGCTGGTTTAATTCCCTTAGAAGAGATGGTGACCAATTTTTCCAGTTCCGCTGTCAGGTTGTTGTCTTAACTAACAGTACCGTATACACTCCTGATCACAGAGGAAATTGACGAGCAGTGCCCCAAAACAGTTCCGTTCTTCAAAGTCACTGGGTAATAATTGACATTCATTACCCTTAGGGCCAGTTTTTCATGTTCGAATTAACCTCCAGATAACTAACTGATAGTTTAGATCGTGAACGACATTCTTTGGATGACGTTTGAAGGATAACATTCTAAACTATTAGTTAGTTATCTGGAAGTTAATTCGAACATGAAAAACGGGCCCTTACTGGCACAATTTCATCGACACGCAACAAAGTCTTGCCTAGTGCAACCCCCCTTCCAATTTTCTCATCATGAAGCTTGGGCTCGAACATCACCACGCTTCCATTGCTCGCACCTCCGTCCAAGCGAGCCACCAGTATGGTCTCAGCCCTCTCGGGTACACTTACATCTTCAGTCAGTAGAACACGAATCATCTCCTCACTTCTTCCATGTAGCACCAGCTCTTCTCCGTTCACACGTAGGACGCCATCTTTGAAGTTCAATTCGAACCCTCTGGAATTCATGATGTCCATTCCAATAATTGCATTGTCCTCAATGTCCGCTACCAATGCCCGATGTTTCACTTTTGTGCTGCCTAAAATCAGTTCAATCGGTAGCTCACCATGTACAGTGGCCGGCTCTTCTGTTGCTGTGCGTAGCTTCCAGGATGATGGTTCCATTCTCTCTGGTGTTTTAATAGTCGCACCTGTATCCAGCAGCATTGCGCGAGGCTTGTTGTTGATGAAACCGTCTACGAAGGCTCCTTTGTTCTGTCGTTGGAGGACAGCGACGTATGCGTTGTTCACCGGGGCTTTCTGAGTATAGGCCGACGATTGCCCCTTCTCAACAACCTTCGTTGGTCTCGACCTCTTGAGGGTTGGACATTGGCTACGCACGTGTCCAAGTTTCCTACAGTTCGGACATCTCACTAATCTCTTCTCGGGCAACACTTCCTTCATCACTTTCCTTATGGCAGCTTCAAGACCGGAAGGCTCCTGTCGGTCTTCTTCCATCATCCGGACCTTGCTTTGGCTCTTACAGGATTGTGTCGCCGCGTCAAATTCCAAAGCACGTGCCAGTGCATCCACGAGATGTGTTGGACGAGCTAGTGTCAATGCTAGTCTGGTTTCCTGGTCACGAAGTCCATCTAAGCAAGGTGAACCAAGCGTGCAATGTCGGCTTCAAATTCCTTTAGGGACTCGCTTGATTTCTGGCAGTGGTTTTTGAGCTGTGAGTGGTATACATGTTCTAGATGGGTCTGCCCATACCGTAATTCTAGATGTTTGATCAGCTGCTCATAGTCCTCTTGTTCTTGTGCCGTAAAGGGTTTGTAAGATATTTGTGGCTTCTCCACGCAACGCCAGTGTTAATGCTACAGCTCTTTCTCCTGCATTCCATCCATTCGCCTTTGCTGCAGCTTCAAATTGTCGGCGGTAATTTGCCCATGGTGTTTTCCCATCAAACTGAGGTGGTTTCATAGAGTTTTCCTGTTTCCGGACTGATTTTTACATCTTTCAAACCCTTTTGAACATAATCTAAGTTCAAACTCAGTTCCAGCATTGAATTTTCATTGACAGATTCTGTGGTGTGTGTAGTGTCAGTCTGGTTTTCCAACTTACTGATTTTTCCTTCAATTTGTTGATTTCATTGCTGATTGTTTCCTTCAATTTTCCCATCTCTTCCTCGACAGTCCCTATTCTTTCTTCTAACCGGTTCGCCACGCCACAAAGTTCTTCTTTCATGTTCTTCGAGTTTTCTAGAAGCTCTTCCCTCAAACTCTTCGAATTTTCTAGAATATCTTCTCTCAAATTCCTCGAACTTTCTTAAAATTCTTCTTTCAGACCATTCGAATTTTCTAGAAGTTCCTCTTCAAAGTATTCGAATTTTCTAGCAGCTTTTCTTCCAGATTTTTCGAGTTTTCTAGAAGTTACTCCTGAATTTTGTCTTCCATTCCGTCGAGTTTACTCATTATGGAACTCATATCCATTCCAGAAACTTCGAATAAAAAGGTTTCTGGGTTTTCACCCTCCTGGATTAATCCCTCAGAAAGTCTTGCCTGAAGCACGGCCTTTTTACCACTAGTATCAAGTTCCCTCTCCTCCAGTTCTTGCTTCAATTCCGCAACCTTCAAATCGACCAGTCGAACTTAACTCGAACACATTATGTGTTAGTCTTTGTCTCACACTCTATTTCACGGGCCACCAGTCTATTATTAATATTATTGTATATTTCACACAGTTTATTCCAAGGCTACCAGTCTATTATTATTATTGTCTATTTCACACAGTCTATTCCACGGCCACCAGTCTATTATTATTGTCTATTTCACACGCGAGAAGTGTATCAGTTTATACTCCGTACAACTTTCAACTTCACTGTCTATTTTTCGCGAAAACAATTGTCCGAAATACACAAGCTGTTTACTAACACGAACACTCTGTATTTATATATTTAAATCCACTTCTGATCACCACTGTAGTATATTTAAACTCTAATTCACTCTAAAATAATTTATTTAACGAAATACAATGATTCAATTAAGAGTAAACTACTAAAAATTCTGCAATTCTGATTTTCTCAGGAGTAAGTAAACTTGAATAAAATATAAACAGTGATCTTGAACAGTACTATCAGTGGTTGTGCTAAATTATTGTAGTATATTTAAACTCTAATTCACTCTATAATAATTTATTTAACGAAATCCAATTATTCAATAACACAATATTCTAATTTATATAACAACCACTGAACTGTTTATATTCGACTTTCTCTTTCACTGAATGTCCGCCCGACTGCTGCTTGGTTCTTTTTATATACACCATTCATTTTCCTAGAATGCTCTTGATATTTCTCGAAAAGCCTTAGGGACGTTCTCCGATTAGACCAGATTCTTCGCGAAGCGAAGCGCCTCGGAAGTAGTTCACGGTCACGCTCTGACTAAGTGAATGTTCAGGCCCGGCATCGCCCGCAGCTTCGCCACATTATATTAACTATAAATGTGGAAAAGACTGTTTACACGATGCTGCATAAAGTGGGTAAAAACAAAAAAAGCTATAATAAAGATAAATGACTATTAAAAAAAGTTGGAACAATATAAATATCTAGGCCTCACAGTGACAGATAATCTAACGTGGAATGCCCATATAGACAGTGACTTACAAAAAGTGGCTCCAATGTTGGGTGCAATACGACAGTGTAACTATATGCTTACCAAAAATGCTGGACATATCTCTTATATAATAGCAAAAATTTGCAAAAAACTACAAGTGACACTTTATACAGTGCGGCTTTTTATGCCTCCCCTCTGTTAACTTTTGAACAGTTCGATCCACAAACATGAGACAAAAGCCGTTTGAAATGGTATCACCGATACTACTTATCTCAATAAAAAATATTGCGATTACTCGATAGAAGGAGCGGGAGAGCACATCATTAAAAATTTCAAATGGCATGGGGGGATCAAGTGATTCATCGTTGACGAAGGAATTTAATTCTCTTTTCAACTATTCAACTTTTTTTCGGAATTTGTTAATGTTTTTACAGTATGCACATGCACTCGAAATATCAAGTATAAATGCGTATTTGAATGGTACCTTTACCTCGATAAATTTGAATAGTTTGATGTAGAACAATGGGACAGAAAATATTTTGAATGGTATCACCGATACCACTTTTTGAGAGAAGATCCATTGCAATTACTCGACAGATCATCAACTTGAAAATTTCGAAAATCAAAGAAATCGAAATTGTGAAAATACGTATTAAAGCAAATCTAAAAAATTCAGATGATTGAAAAGATAAATGAATTCTGTTTTCAACGATGTATTACTTGACCCCCATGCCATTTGTAATTTTTGAATTGATTGCCCTCCCGCGCCATCTACGGACAATCACAATGTCTTTTGTTTCAAAGAGTAGTATCGGCGATACCATTCAAAATGGTTTTTGTTTCATATTTGTACGTGAAACCATTCAAAAGTTAACAGGGGTGGGGGATTATAAAAAGCCACACTGTATTTTAAAGACTACCCATTTCTAAAACTAGAAAAATAAAAAAAAATTGAACAAACTAAACCTTCATATAAAATACGGAAGAAACTAATTAAAACTAATGTAAAAAAATTATGTGGGAAAGGTACAGAGAAAATAATGATGAGTCAGAATTGTAAGAACATTTCTGTTACAATACATTAAAAGCTAAGGCCTCGGTGTCAGATTTGCTGTAATCTGAATACTTAGAGGTCAGAAATTAATGTTAAAAAATATATATAGTAGGTAAAAGTACATGTAGTTTTCCGGCCTTATTCCAACTACCCCCGTAGGATGTAAAATAAACCAAGAGACAATCTGTAAGCAAAAATTATAGTAACAGTGCAACATAAATGTTGAGTTTATATCATTCAATAACCTTCACCAGTATCGTAATATTTTACTAAAACCGGGCCTATTAGAAAGTAAGTACACCGATGGCGCACATTCGCATGTCCAGTATATCAATATATTATATTGTTTGTCAATTGAATCAACTCATATTCGTGAAGAAGAGCTTGTGTTTTCGATGCATCTGGCATATATTTTCTATACAAATTAATCATGCCAAGAAATCTTCGTAGGCCAGCAACGGTTTCAGGACGTTTATAATCAAGAAAAGTTTGAACCCTATCAGGTAATGGCTTGGAACCGTTAGGTGTTATAAGGTATCCCAAAAACTGTATTTCTTGTAATCTAAATTCTGATTTTGAGACATTAATAAGAAGACCATATTTTTCAAGTCGCTCAAAAACAAGTTTAAGATGCATTAGGTGTTTTTCTTCTGAATTGGAAGCAATGAGACAATCGTCGAGATATGGAAAAACGAAATTGAGATCACGGAACACCTCGTTAATAAATCTTTGCAATGTGCTTGGTGCATTTCGTAGGCCAAACGGCATGACATTGAATTCAAACATGCCAAACGGCGTTGTGATCGCAGTCTTTGGCTTGTCTTCTTCCGCGACAGGTATTTGAAAATATGCTTTAAAAAGATCGACTTTCGAGAAAATCCATCTTCCTAGCAAAATGTGTTGAAAATCCTCATTTCTGGGCATTGGATATCTATCAGGAACAGTTTGGTCATTGAGGCTGCGGAAATCTCCTCATCAGGGACGCAATGTATCATCTTTCTTGGGAGCTAGGTGGAGTGGACTAGACCATTGGGACTTTGAAGGTTGGACTATTCCGTGATTTAACATGAATTGAAATTCCTTCTTAGCTATAGCAAGCTTTTTCGAATCAAGTGGTCGTGGACGGCAAAAGATGGGCTGTCCATTGGCCACTATTTGATGTAAAACATCGTGTTTCACTTCAGACGGTATCAAACTTGGTTTTGTCAAATTTGGATAAGAATTCATCAGATTGGCAAATTGTGTTTTTGAAACAGTGCTTATAACATTGATATCACTTACAGATGTTATGCCAATACTAATACCCATTTTGGTTTCACCGTCAATCAATTGTTTCCTTTTTAGGTCAACAAGCAGGTTGAAATGTTGCAAAAAATCAGCTCCCAGAATACCTTTATTCACTTGAGCTATGAGAAATGGCCATCTGAATTCTCGTCGAAGTCCTAGGTCGATGTTCATGACACGTATTCCATAAGTGGAAATTTCTGATCCATTGGCTGCAAACAGCTTGAAGTCATTGACATTTTTGTTTCCATTTTTATTAAATGGCAAAATGGACACATCGGCACCACTGTCTACTAAAAAACGCAAACCCAAGTTTTTGTCAGTAAAAAATAAGCGAGATTTGCGACATCCAGTTGGGTAGTCCGCTGCAGAGTGTTCCGCTAGTTCTGCTGCGGTCTGACGTTTCCCGATTGTTCTCGTTTCCCGATTGTTCTTGTTTCCATTCACAAGGTGCAGGAAGGTTGCAGGACTTGAATTACGAATTCTGGACAGATGTAATGACGATATTTGCAGCTCCAATGACTCAATCTTGGCATACAGTACTTTGAAAAGGCTTTGTGTATTTTCATCTGACAGATAACTAGCAGCAGCATTATTAGACACACAGAAAACATCACGCCGTGGGGCCATGTCAGTGATTTTGTCAGCCATAACTGCTGATTTATCAAGGTTTTCCTCAGAAATGAGCAGGATATTTTTGACAGAGTCTGGAAGTTTATCAAGCCATAAAGTGCGAAGAAATTTATTGGATATGTCAGTACCTGCTAGTGAAGTCATTTTTCTCAATAATTGACTAGGTTTCTGATCTCCAAGTTCAAGACCAGCAAGTAAACGCTTGATTTGAACGTCGTCGCACTCCTTGAGATGCTGAGAAGTCTTTCTTTAGCGATGGTATATTTTGTTTCACTTGTTGAATCAAGAATATCCAAAATATCCGCTACAAATTTGCGATCCAGTTGAGAAACTAAGTAGTCGAATTTTCGGTTTTAATTCTTGACACTACTCAACTTAAACTGAGCTTCAACTTGACGAAACCACACGTCTGGCCTTACTATCCAAAACGGAGGAAATTTTACATCAATCCGATTAGTTTCCTGTTTTTCTCGATCTGCTATCACCGTACTGGTTGAAGACGACTTGGGATCTGATGTTTTCTGGAAATCGTCCTCCTCAGGCATATTTACGGAAACAGGATGAACTGGAGCATACACGAGTAGAAACTGAGTTGATAGATCACGTCGGGGTCACCAACTATAGGTCTCTTATATTGTTTGTCAATTGAATCAACTGACGGAGACTCCACACCGTTTTTATTAAACTAGTAGTAATTGAATATTGTATTCCAAATCGAATTTCTTATGACATTGTTCAAAATTCAAAACTGACTTTTATTTTCTTCTGTCACCTCTAGATTTTCTGTCGTGATAGTAAAGTGCCTATATCACATCAGTGATAATCAGGCCCCTACATCTAAAAATTTCGACTTCCGGTAGCGGTTGAGGTCAGACGGCGGCTTCGTGTTGGAAGTCAGGTTAATGTGTGTGATGTCCGCAGTCTCAAAGACGTGCATTGACAGATTAAAAATTAAAAAGTGTTAAAAATATGGGATGCAGTATTGCCTACGAAATAGCGCGTTACAAAACAGCGTGTAACAAAATAGCGCAGTAACAAAACAGCGCTGTAACTAAACAGCGCGTTACGAAATAGCGCTATAACCAAACAGCGCGTATCGAAACAGCGCCAATTCTTATTCGGATTTCACATGTATAAAATTTTCATCAACTCAAATCTCATCACCCACTATACCGACCGAATCAGTGTTAATAGTATTTATTATTTTCTGGAGTAAGGTTGATATGGAAATGTAATTCATGAATAGTACCATAGTGTAATAAACATTCTGAGTTTGTAAGATGAAGAATCCACAAAAAAACATTTTTTCCATTCCATTTACAACGCTTCATAAAAATAGTTTCAGTGAATAGTAACCCCAATATAATGTAGAATTCGAAACGTGACAGTTACAAAAGAAAATTCCATTTGGTTCGTAAAATTTGGTTCAGTTAAGCTTTTCAATTTCTTAGGTTTTTAACAATTTATGAGGGGTCAGGCCATTTTGCCATAAAGCCAGTAGAAATTCATGTTCTCAGAAAACTGGTAACCGAATACAATACACCACGAAACGAAATCGATATGTTAAATTATGTAATATGTAAATAATGATTATTAGAATGGCGAAGGCACTACTGAAAAGACTTCCGTTTACAGGCGAAGAGTTTTTGGATTGTTTCTCTTCAAAAGTTAAATTGCCGCAAGGATCTTTTTGTAATATGTGTAAGGTAGCAATCCCTACCAAAAGTCATGCAAAGGGAAAAATCAGAACATTTTTGTTTATAGCATTGTACAATTTCACCGATAGCTTTGCCAAAGTAGCGCGATACATAGTTCAAATCTCTGCACCAGAGTGCGCCATATTCCGGGACATACTCTAAGTGAGGGGAGGAGCCATGCATTGAAAGAAACCACACTTCCAACTCGTTTTGTCAATAACTTGGGGTTTTGGGGATTTTGATAGTAAATATTGGTTCAGTCCCTCTGACTAAAAGCGAAACCATACAATCGACCTTACGTGAGTTTTCCCGGTGAACAGCGTGCGTGGTCCCTAGAACGAGACGAGAAGGCAACGAGATTGAGAAGTTATCCTGTAAGTAATTCTATTTATTGTATCTGGTGCACATATGAGTTTATTTGGATGAGTTCATCTCCTACGAAAAGGCAACTGCTATTCTGTTTTTGGTATATTAAAGTGATCATTCTGTTTTTGGTGTATTAAAGTGATTATTCTGGTTTTGGTATATTAAATTGATTATTCCGTCGTAAGCAAAACTGGGGGTTTCGACTATCATTGATCTAACTAGAACATACGCCAATGGCCAACCGTCGTAGGACTACCTATTTGGGGGAGGGCATTAAAAATTGATAGTAAATTAAATTATTCCATGTTCAATCCACCTAGTCAAAGTATTAGTAACGAAGTGGTGTTTTAAAGGATAATATTAAATTAAGAGAGTACACGCCGCAGCAATAGCCAAAGTAATAGTACGAGAGAGGCCTGTCTGATATCCAATTGAATAAATGCTCATCCTGCCTCATGAAGAATAGCTAGTACAATAGATACGTTATTTGCATTTTTAAATTGACAACAAACATCAATTTTCTGTAAACATTGTCATAATAATGGAGATTTCTAAAACTCAGAAAGGGAAAGATTTACTTATGTATGAAGATTACTCTCATGTTCCGATATTACTGAACAGTACTGGCCACAGTAGGTAATTTCGGAACACCTAACAGTAACAGTAACTGAAACTGCCATCTAATTTCGGAACGATACGGAAAGTCAGACTGTCAAATGTAAGACGGGAACATATCTATAGTTCAAAATTATATCATTACTATTATGTGATACTGATTGATGGTTGCAATTAATCAAGTAATAATAGAGGAAATATCAAGTTCCTCAAGCTCTAGCGGAGCTATGAATATAAGATAGGTATTATTTCTTTGTTATAATGACCTGTTCGATTCATTTTCTTGGTCTGGTGGTTTGAATTCATTGTTGAGATGTCTTTTGAGGGCCTGCAAAAATCGCCTGGCATGATTTGGATCTGAAATATTCATTTTCATACATCTACACGAACAAGAGAGGCGAGAGAGAACAAAGCTCGTAAATTAGCAGCGATTTCGGCATCAACCTCTTCTAGCAAGTCTTTTAATAACACTGCTTGATACAACATACAACTGTTCTGCTGTCTTTTCAGATGAGCTAATTGTAACGATATTGCTATCAATAAATTGAATAAATATGAAATAACATATCCCAACGACTTATTTATCACTACGGGGAGGGGATACTGGGACTACACGACCATTTCTGTAACAGTAGCAACCAGTAAATTTCTAGCCTCTAACAAGGTTCCATGAAAAGTGGCGCGAAATGTGTACCAGTCAATTTCAGTAAAATCGGAACGACCAAAATTACTGGGCAGTACTATTCGGAAATATCGGAACATGACCTATAGGTATAGACGCGATAAAGTGCATATTCTTTCCTAATCATGGAAATGCGTAAAAGTTGCCTGCAAGGAGAGATTGGTTGTTATTTCCGGAAATCCTAAAGCAACAACTAGTCACAATCATGGACCTGATATGGCGGAAAATGAAGTAAATAAGGTGAAGGAGAGAATTCGCGACATTGCGAGAAGTACCGAAGAGAGACCAAGAAATATCATCCACGCATCTACTAGCGGTATTACGGAAGAATTGTCGGTTTAAATACCGACATATGATGCTGCCAGGACACTCATACATCGCCAACGTCGCAGCGAAGGTACGATACAACCCATTTATAGTTCCGTGAAGGATATCACTATTGGTGGAAACCACAAATTAACAGAAAGATACAAAAGATGGGTTTTCGTGAGGTTGCAGTCTGTTATGGTCTTATATTTCATACACCTAGGTACTGCCATAGTATTTTATGAATTTTTTGTTGGCATAACTTTGGGAGTCATCATTATTGTCAGTACAAAGTTTCAATATATCTTGATCAATAATACTTCTTTTTTGGCGAATGGACAACTCATTAAAGTTCCTCTTACCAGAATTCATGTTGAATTGTTTTTACTGTTACAAAGAAAAGCACTGCAACCAGGTTTGGTAATGTACCCTCACATCACACCAAGAAGAATAAACTATTATCACACGAAATAAATATGTTAGGTGAAAATGAAAAATGTTAGGTTATGAAAAAAATTAAGCGTCGGTAAACTCTACGATCTTACCAAACAAAAATAGTAGGACTAAAAACAATATACAATAAACGGAAGATACTCACCTTTTCTTTTTACAACACAATAAGATACTGGTCGTTTCAACGTTACTCGTTAGGCAAAATTTAAATCTTTTCTCAGGTTCTCAAAAAGCTTACATCAAAACAACTATTTCAAACTAATCAAACTAGCACCACAGAACACAAAACAGGTCTTCTGGTCCTGTGCTAAAACCATGGATCATAGAACATGGAACAAACACTGTACACGTAGCTGTCAACACCACTGAAATGAAATTATATATTATAATTTCATTTCAGTGGTCAACACACACAACAAAACTAGAGCAAATAAGTATTATTAAATTTAATATTCTGTGTAGGTATTATCAGGTGTTTTATTGGGTGTAGAAATATATATACAATTTGTGATGTTATATTGAATTATTCCATTTTTGAAGCACGACTTTCAAATATTGAGCATCTACACCGTATACGACTGAAAAATGACAGATAAGTGTAATAGTATGATAAATATTTACTCTCTATATATGCTCAAAAGTTATTTTTTTCAAGTAACATATATATTTCAGTATCAAACTGTTATATATAGCATATATCACTGATGACAGGGATATGTTACATAACCATGATTATGTTATCTTATATAACATATACATCATATAGTAACATAACATTGTTCCTTCGCTGATACACGACAGAGATGTATCTGAGAGATATGTGTTCACTGGGTTATGTAATTATTCAGAAATGGTGACCATCCGCCATCTTGAACTTTGGAACCACCCCATTCAGCCAAAATAAACCGTTTTGTGTCCTATGCAGTCAATTCATCAACATCGTATAAATATATACAGAGCGGTTCAAAAGTCAGCAGGGGGGAGGACTATTCACGGTCACAATAATAAAGAACCATGTAAATATTTAAGTTTCAAAAGTCGAAAACGCACGTTTGCGATCTCTCTGTGATTGTCTTGTTTCTGATAACTATGTCATCAGGAACAGTAAAATCAGTCTAAATAGGCGCTTCCTGTACATGCTCATGTAGCTGTCATAACTAAAGGTAGATTCCATTTATTTTGATTTTAAAGCTATATGGTGAAGATCTGCTCCCGTGAAGATGATTGATGTATTTTTTAGCGTTTGCTTATACTGTCATTTCAAAATGAGGCTGCAAATAAACTGAAAATACCAACGACGCCGACGACCTTCAATATTGACCTCATCTTTTACACTTTCGCATTACCGTGCTTATTGAGAGAAATATAAAATATAATTATTTGTTTTTACGAATCTCCTAGGTTTGGGAAAAAACCCTCAAAATCAGAGCTGGTGCGACCAAGGAGATATCCGGGACCTACAGCTTACGTAAATGTGAATTCCAAAATGAACTGGAACACAGTGTCGTGAATCTCGCGAATTGTATTCATTATGGAATTACATCTTCACATTGTCACGTGCAGTTGACCCATGCCCAAAACTGCAAGTTATATTTTTGTCTCCAATTACAAAAAAATTTATCAAAACTGATGACAATATGAATGTGACCAAAATAATCTCTTTTTGAAGATACCAGATTTTTAGTTAAGTTAATATTTCTCGAGAAACTTTGTCTTTTTAAACAGCATATTTATATGGCGAGTACTTTATGAACACAGTGAAGCATAGGGCGACGGTCAATTGCTCTGGCTCAGCTAGATACGTTGGTATTCGATTTTCGCTTGTGTATTATTAAAATTTTGGACTTTAGATTTGGATTTGGATTGTGGATTTATGGATTACGATTTTGGTTACGATTTGGTATATGACATTTGGTACGACTGGATTTTTACATGACTTTGCTAACGACGTTGGATTAGGATATTCTATTGTTATTCGAAATTACGAACGGAAATCCGATTTTAAAACATTGGGTAGGATTCATTTGTAATGAATAATTTGGGTTAGAATTAGTAGGTAAGTTTCAAACAACAGCGTGTTGTTCAAATATCTTTCACTATGCCGAAAGGCAAGAAGGTATTTATCAACTTAGAACTGTTCTGTACAATGGTACAGCAGGGCAAGGTCAACATCGAAGATCTGAAAATATATTTCAGCTCCTCGAATATATTTCATTCGATTTGCAAAACTCTGAAATTGAAACCAACAGGAAACAACAAATATAGACTCTGGAAATGCTGGAAAAAACATCAACTATCCATTATAAAGGTCAAAGGCAAACGTAAAGGCATTGAGGAGACCGATGAGGATGAAAAAGACGATGAGCACATGTTGCCCTCAGCCTGTAGAACAGTTGAGCAAGGAACGGAAGCGCCAGTCCGGACGATTTCGACAATGACACATGAGAGTGCTTTCCAGACATGCGATCAAAGGTGGTCCGCAAAACAAACTGTGTGTTATGGATTTTAAAAAATTGCTCATGTACCACATCACATAATTCGTGATCCAGAAATGCGTCGAGCATATTTGCGGAAACACCTTTGGGATTACGATATTTCCTGTGTCATTTCTTTCAAAGGTGTGCATCGACGAAGGAAGGTAACGGGTCCTGAATTCGTGGAATATGCCATCTGTAAACACAGAGGATGCAGATCGTTCAGGTTTGAATTTCACCAGACTGCCAATGAAACTACTTGCCGTCTCTGGAAAGTTTCTCGAACAGAGATATCTCAGACAACCTCGAAATCTTGCATGCTCTGGAGATGACCTACGAAGCCGAAGGTGATGATTTTGTACGAGGTGAATATAAGGACTCACCATTCTTCAAACACTTTATGACAATTCACTCTCGATGTATGGAAGACATTATTGATAATGAGTTGGAAATGATTCAGGCTAATAAAAATCTACTTGAAAATAAAAATGTATTAGAGTACGTTCTTGATCATTATATGCCCTTTGCTCCGATGTGGACTGGAATTATGCAGGGGGTTTATTCCTCAACTGGCAAAAATGTAAGACATAGCAATGCCAATGTTGAGTGTTGGTTCAAAATATTGAAAAAGAACGTATTGGGTGGTGAATCGAATATGAAAATTGGTAGATTCGTGCGTAGTGTGCGGGAAAAAATAAAAACGGATTTACTAAGTGTTGATGGAAATATTGGTAATACACCTGAAAACAAAAGTAATCAAGCACGGCGAAAGCGAATCCAACAGAAAGAAATTGATAAACCCCTAGCTTTGGAATCCTGGCAACCAAAAACAAACAAAAAGAGATCACAAACCTATTTTGACTCAAAAAATATCGAGAAATACGTAGAAGATATTGATGATGCATCTAAGCAAATTGAGGTTGTACCCCAGCATCATGTAGTTGCTGAAGCACACGATATAAGATCTCTCCCGAACGGCCTGTTTTTTAACACTGATTATTATATGCGAGCAGCTTTACACCATGAAATGCCATTTGTTATTGGTATATTCGAATATAAAAATGCGATAATTAAACTGGCCAGTTCAGATTTTGCAGCACTATTATCTGAATACAATTTTGACTCAATCATTTTGAGTCCAAGTGATATTCGACACAAATGGCTGACAGATTATTGTTTGGATGGAGTTTACGTGGTTCGCCAATTGTCCGGACATATATTTCATAGACACCATTTCCACACAAATTATAATGCAAGGACAGACAACGGTATATAATTTTGCACCCTATGTCATGCCACTGAAAGACTGCAAGTATATTTTATTGCCAGTAAATCCCAGAGGTAACCATTGGTTACTGGTTATTTTAGACATTGAAAATCACACCATCAATATTTTAGATCCTGGAAATGCCTATGAGGAAGAAAATATTTGTGATAGTTTTATCAAGTGTGATAACTGTAAGAGGTGGATACATTTGGATCTTTACGCAAAGAGATATGGACTTTTGACTAGCGGAATAACATTTGAGCTGGCTAGTGAGAGAAATTTCGGTTTTCACTGTTACTTATGTCGGAAAAATGAGAATCCTTTCCATAGCGTAATGGGCATTAAAAAAATATTTTTGGAAGAATCGGAATTATGGCAGTTCATTCGGCTCCACAAGGTGTATTTTGAGAAAATTTTCCAAACTCAAAATACAAATGAGGAGAGTAGACGATTCCGTGAAACAACTGATTGCCGAAAACACCTCAAATAGGATTACTCCACTGAGTTCATAAATTTAGACATGTCGGTATCAGTGGGGAGTATTTTGAGAGAGGAACTCCAGTTGGCTGACATGGAGTATCTTGTTTATGTTTTAATCCCTGTAGCTAACAAACGGTTATTTCACAGCTTTTATGGCATTCCCGATGACATCACATATATTGATCAATATAAAAAAATCCATGGTATAGACGAACTCACTAGAATTGATTACCCTGTCGACTATACATTGGACATGATTTATGACACAATGACAAAACTGATCTAGAAAGTTCAAGCCCAAAACAGGTCAATCGTCTACTCTTCCCCATAATACCAAAAACAATTGTGCTGATCTAACTCATAATAACCTGACACAAATCACCTGATCATGTCTTATTTCTGCGTTATATGTCGTCTGTGAAATTTGAATAAAAGGGGTCAACCAGCATATCGAGTGTGGATTTGCGAAGGGTAATAAAAAATGTCTTTTGATTGCGTGGATTTGCAGAAATCTCAGGTTGTGTGGTACCAACTTACAATTCATTCATCTTTGTCTATCCTCGTCAAGGTTAAGCAAGATAATCTGTTTGGGGGTACACCACCACTACTACGCTATGCAGTGCGAAGTACGTCTGATAAGCGAATGCTCTCGTTGTCACTAGATCTCGTCCAGTTCTTCTTTTATTGCATTTTTTAGAAACATTCAAGCTACCACCCCGACGATTGATACTCATATATATCGGTACTTATGATAACAACTGTAATATTTATGATATAGTGACGCTGTTATTTTCATCTGATCGCGTCCAGTTTTCCGTATATCGCATTCACTGAATCAAAACATTTAGGGATGAATCGACCACCCCGATGGATGATGCGCATAAATCTCCTCAGTAACAATTCTAACATATCTGTTATAGTGACGCTTTCGTTTTCACCTGATCTCGTCCATTCTTCCATTTATCGCATTTTCTGAATTAAAACATTCAGGGGTGAAACTACCACTCTGACAGTTGATGCGCATAAATCTCGGTACTTTTAGTAACAATGTGATATTTATGTTATAGTGACACTGTCATTTTCACCTGATCTCGTCCAGTTTTCCTTGTATTGCATATTTTAATTCAGAGATTTCGGGATGAACCTACCACCCTGACGGTTGATACGCATAAATCCCGGCACTTTTGGTAAACATTGTGATATTTCTATTATAGTGACTCTGTCATTGTCATCTGATCTCGTTCAGTTTTCCTTTTATTGCATTCTTTGAATTAAAACTTTCAGGGATGAAGCTACCACCCTGACGGTTAATACGCATAAATCTCGGCACTTCTAGTAACAATTGTAATATTTTCATTATAGTGATATTGTCATTGTCACCTGATCTCGTCCAGTTTTCCTTTTATTGCATTCTTTGAATTAAAACATTTAGGGATGAAGCTACCACCCTGATGGTTGATACGCATAAATCTCGACACTTTTGGTAACAATTGTGACATTTTTATTATAGTGATATTGTCATTGTCACCTGATATCGTTCAGTTTTCCTTTTATTGCATTCTTTGAATTAAAACTTTTAGGGATGAAGCTACCACCCTGACGGTTGATACGCATAAATCTCAGCACTTTCAGTAACAATTATGACATTTCTATTATAGTGACACTGTCATTGTCACCTGATCTCGTCCAGCTTTCCTTTTATTGCATTCTTTGAATTAAAACATTTAGGGATGAAGCTACCACCTTGACAGTTGATACGCATAAATCTCGGCACTTTTGGTAACAATTGTGATATTTCTATTATAGTGATACTATCATTGTCACCTGATCTCGTCCAGTTTTCCTTTCATTGCATTCTTTGAATTAAAACATTTAGGGATGAAGCTACGACCCTGACGGTTGATACGCATAAATCTCGGCATTTTCAGTAACAATTGTGACATTTCTATTATAGTGACACTGTCATTGTCACCTGATCTCGTCCAGTTTTGCTGTTATTGCATTCTTTGAATTAAAACATTTATGGATGAAGCTACCACCCTGACGGTTGATACGCATAAATCTCGGTACTTCTAGTAACAATTCTGATATTTCTATTATAGTGATACTGTCATTGTCACCTGATCTCGTCCAGTTCTCCCTTTATTGCATTCTTTGAATTAAAAGTTTTAGGGATGAAACTACCACCCTGACGGTTGATACGCATAAATCTCGGCACTTTTGGTAACAATTGTGACATTTTTATTATAGTGATATTGTCATTGTCACCTGATATCGTTCAGTTTTCCTTTTATTGCATTCTTTGAATTAAAACTTTTAAGGATGAAGCTACCACCCTGACGTTTGATGCACATAAATCTCGGCACTTTTGGTGACAATTGTGTTATTCTATTATAGTAATACTATCATTGTCACCTGATCTCGTCCAGTTTTCCTTTTATTGCATTCTTTGAATTAAAACTTGTAGGGATGGAGCTACCACCCTGACGGTTGATACGCGTAAATCTCGGCACTTTCAATAACAATTGTGACATTTATATTATAGTGACACTGTCATTGTCTCCTGATCTCGTCCAGTTTTCCTTTTATTGCATTATTTGAATTAAATTATTTAGGGATGAAGCTACCACCCTGAAGGTTGATACGCATAAATCTCGACACTTTCGGTAACACTTGTGACATTTCTATTATAGGGACACTGTCATTGTCACCTGATCTACCACCCTGACGGTTGATGCGCATAAATCTCGGCACTTTTGGTAATAATTGTGATATTTCTATTATAGTGATACTATCATTGTCACCTGATCTCGTCCAGTTTTCCTTTTATTGCATTCTTTGAATTAAAACATTTAGGGATGAAGCTACCACCCTGACGGTTGATACGCATAAATCTCGGCAGTTTCAGTAACAATTGTGACATTTCTATTATAGTGACACTGTCATTGTCTCCTGATCTCGTCCAGTTTTCTTTTCATTGCATTCTTTGAATTAAAACATTTAGGGATGAAGCTACCACCCTGACGGTTGACACGCATAAATCTTGGCATTTTCAGTAACAATTGTGACATTTCTATTATAGTGACACTGTCATTGTCACCTGATCTCGTCCAGTTTTGCTTTTATTGCATTCTTTGAATTAAAACATTTAGGGATGAAGCTACCACCCTGACGGTTGATACGCATAAATCTCGGCACTTCTAGTAACAATTCTGATATCTCTATTATAGTGATACTGTCATTGTCACCTGATCTCGTCCAGTTCTCCCTTTATTGCATTCTTTGAATTAAAAGTTTTAGGGATGAAACTACCACCCTGACGGTTGATACGCATAAATCTCGGCACTTCTGGTAACAATTGTGACATTTTTATTATAGTGATATTGTCATTGTCACCTGATATCGTTCAGTTTTCCTTTTATTGCATTCTTTGAATTAAAACTTTTAGGGATGAAGCTACCACCCTGACGGTTGATGCACATAAATCTCGGCACTTTTGGTAACAATTGTGATATTTCTATTATAGTGATACTATCATTGTCACCTGATCTCGTCCAGTTTTCCTTTTATTGCATTCTTTGAATTGAAACTTTTAGGGATGAAGCTACCACCCTGACGGTTGATACGCATAAATCTCGGCACTTTCAGTAACAATTGTGACATTTATATTATAGTGACACTGTCATTGTCTCCTGATCTCGTCCAGTTTTCTTTTCATTGCATTCTTTGAATTAAAACATTTAGGGATGAAGCTACCACCCTGACGGTTGATACGCATAAATCTCGGCACTTCTAGTAACAATTCTGATATTTCTAATATAGTGATACTGTCATTGTCACCTGATCTCGTCCAGTTCTCCCTTTATTGCATTCTTTGAATTAAAAGTTTAAGGGGTGAAACTACCACCCTGACGGTTGATACGCATAAATCACGGCACTTTTGGTAACAATTGTGACATTTTTATTATAGTGATATTGTCATTGTCACCTGATATCGTTCAGGTTTCCTTTTATTGCATTCTTTGAATTAAAACTTTTAGGGATGAAGCTACCACCCTGACAGTTGATGCACATAAATCTCGGCACTTTTGGTAACAATTGTGATATTTCTATTATAGTGATACTATCATTGTCACCTGATCTCGTCCAGTTTTCCTTTTATTGCATTATTTGAATTGAAACTTTTAGGGATGAAGTTACCACCCTGACGGTTGATACGCATAAATCTCGGCACTTTCAGTAACAATTGTGACATTTATATTATAGTGACACTATCATTGTCTCCTGATCTCGTCCAGTTTTCCTTTTATTGCATTATTTGAATTAAATTATTTAGGGATGAAGCTACCACCCTGACGGTTGATACGCATAAATCTCGGAACTTTTGGTAACAATTGTGATATTTCTATTATGGTGACACTGTCATTTTCACCTGATCTCGCCCAGTTTTGCTCTTATTGCATTCTTTGAATTAAAACATTTAGGGATGAAGCTAACACCCTGACGGTTGATGCGCATAAATCTCGGCAGTTCTAGTAACAATTGTGATATTTCTATTATAGTGATATTGTCATTGTCACCTGATCTCGTCCAGTTTTCCTTTTATTGCATTCTTTGAATTAAAACATATAGGGATGAAGCTACCACCCTGACGGTTGATACGTATAAATCTCGGCACTTTCAGTAACAATTGTGACATTTCTATTATAGTGATACTGTCATTGTCACCTGATCTCGTCCAGTATTCCTTTTATTGCAGTCTTTGAATTAAAACATTTAGGGATGAAGCTACCACCCTGACGGTTGATACGCATAAATCTCGACACTTTTGGTAACAATTGTGACATTTCTATTATAGTGACACTGTAATTGTCTCGTCCAGTTTTCCCTTTATTGCATTCTTTGAATTAAAACTTTAAGGGATGAAGCTACCACCCTGACGGTCGATACGCATAAATCTTTGCACTTTTGGTAACAATTGTGATATTTCTGTTATAGTGACGCTGTCATTTTCACCTGATCTGGTCCAGTTCTCCATATATCGCATTTAATGAATTAAAACATTTTGGGATGAATCGACCATCCCGACGGTTGATTCGCATAAATCCTTCCTTTTCGTAACAATTATAATATTTCTGTTATGGTGACACTCTCGTTTTCACCTGATCTCGTCAATTTTTCCATTTACCGCATTTTCTGAATTACAACATTTAGGGGTGAATCGACCACCACGACGGTTGACTCGCATAAATCTCCTTATTTTTAGTAACAATTATAATATTTCTGTTTTGATGACTCTCTCGTTTTCACCTGATCTCGTAAATTTTTCCATTTACCGCATTTTCTAAATTAAAACATGTAAGGCAGAAGCTACCACTCTGACAGTTAATGCGCATCAATATCGGTACTTTTGGTAACAATTATGATAGTTATACTATGGGACTAGGCAAATGATTTCACAGTAGACATTGGCACTAAAAATGTAATTTGACACAAATTTTCATCTACACTTCTTTCTTTGACTATTCAGCGATTAAACTTTTATATGCTTTTTTCGCGGCTATAGTAATTTCTAATTAGTTCTGAACCTGCGCTGCATTTCATATGATTCACATTCTACAATCTACAAAGAATTACATTTTTTTTCTTTTTAAAAATTCAGAGTAGCTTATTTCTTTCTCAATTCAATTAATTAATTATTTTTTCGAACGAGAGTTTTTCATGTTGTTTCACAATTTTTTAACATTGGTACAATTTTATACATATAATACAGAACACTGCCACAATATAGTATATTCCCTGGGTTACATTTAATTATTCATATTGGTTTTTCCACTGATTATTGAATTATGAGTGATACACTTTCTAATAACTGTTCGTCAGCTTGGAAATGTATTATCATGATTGACTATTCATAAAGAATGTTCATTAAGCTTTTTATGATTATCAGTCACATATTTCAAGAATTTTAATTACTACCAGTAATTTACTGAAATATGAGCGGTACATCTTCCAATAACTGTTCAGAAGCTTGGAACTGTATTGTTGAGATTGGCTAAACGTAAAGAATATCTTTTCATTCAGCTCTTTACGATTACCCATTAAATTATTTCGGCATATTACATCTATTTCTGAAGTATGAATAATACACCTACCAATATCTGTCTCATCAGCTTGGGAATGTGTTTCATAGAGACTGCCTAATTACAGCGAATATATGTTCATCAGCTCGTTTTAATTGGCAATCATGTATTATCACTTGTTGGATTCCTGTAATTTCTTTCCCTTTTACAACCTTTTAGTTTTTGAAAAGCACAACTTGTTTTCCATTGAAAGTAGCTAAGGAATTACAAATCGTGAATGAACAGTTATGAGGAAAACTCTGTTAGAACACAATATTTCTTTGTTGTAAGTAAATTCTTTTCGAATACTTTTTTTAAAAAATAAGTTCACCTAATGAAATGTCCGACTTTATCAGCCTGTTATAATTTCTGCCCTAGTTTTGTATATGTGTGAAGTAATTTTTTCATGGGGGTATAAGAATCCTAAGAATATTTGGTGAAACAAAACGCTAGTTACCACTATTTAATTTCAGAAAGAACTTTCTATTTTATTGTTAGGTGCATTTTATTTAATTTGCGGTAAAACCTATAGTTGCAGTGTTTGAAAAGAGATTTTTGAGTGTCAAAATGGTAATAAAGGGTGTAACAAAAATCTAGTATTATCAAGAAGTCAAAATTGAAATGTCCCAATTATCATTCAATTTAATATTTCTTTCTCCAAATCAGCTCTAGTATAAAAATATTCGTTTCCACGATCTCTTTTATGTATGACCCATCGAATTTGAGGTTACTCATAAAATGAAACGGTACGTTGGTTGTTGAAACTAAACATCCACAGAAAATTTCAGAAAATGAAATTGTATTTGGTAAAACATAAATTGAGATTTCATTTTGTGTCATACCGCAAAATGAAATGCACAGCCTTCATGGTAAGACATTGTATTATAGTAGTACATAATAAATATTTTTATTAGTTTTTGAATTAAGTGTTGTTTAGAAATTATCTAACAATCGTATTCATGTAAATATAAAAAATTATTTTGATTCGAAGCCACAGGCTTCTTACCCAAACTCTCCTGAACGTGAGTTTAACATGCTTAAGTACAATTTGTGTGTAATTTGTTATAGGCATAACAATGAAATAATAAATAATAAATAATTTTTTTGATGTAACATAACAAGTGATTGCGCGAAAGATGTTGGTATCAAAGGAATATCCGTATTCTTACCTAAATTTGCTGGTTACTATATTTTTCCCATATGTAATATCAACTTTTACTTTAGACTGAATAATAAAAATGCAGTCAAGCATGAATTGTGGCCTTTACCTTCATTGCAGTTTATCGGCTTATGTCTATTTTGTAATCCCAGTTTTGATAAAAAATACATTAATGAGCATCTTACCTAATTCACTGAATTATGAAATTTCGGTTGTATGGCTATAATATTTATCATTTGCTTTGATTAGCTTAATGAAAAAACCAGTTGGTTCGTCATTTCCAAATTACAATCGTTTTATGGAGCTTCATTTTGAAGTCTGTTATAATTCACGGAACCATTTTTTTTTCGAAAGAAGAGATAACTTAACAAGGTTGATATAATTAGAAAGAAATTTTGCAGTCTGTCACTATAACAATATCACTATATATTTCGAGAATAATTTTTGTGCTTTCCCGGTTTGCTGAAACATTGTTGATAGAAAAAATTGATCTAGAAAACATATTCACTAGTTTATATGCAAATCAAGCCGTTTGGTTTGGTGGTCTTTATGAATTCTTCATAACTCATCTTTGAAAATTTGAAAGTAATGTTGGTCACTATTAAAGAAAAAATGTTGGATAAAATGGCGTTGTACAAAGGGAAAACAAAAGTCTAATTAATAATTTCTTTATTTTGTATTCAATACAAATTCATAATTTTCATAATTTTTTCAAAAATTATTTTTGTAAAGAAAAACACGTTCTGCTTTGCAAACACTTAGAATTTAGCTCATTGCCTATAGATTTGTTTGTTTAATTTTTTATACGATTTATGATGACTTTATGAAATATGATATATATGAGAAATTACATAAGAATATTTATTGGGTAATGAGGTTACCTTTGTCTTGAGGGGATTATGGAAGAATATCCTAAACGGATTGAATAATTTCCTAAACTATCATTAAAATACGTGATTTCTTTATGCAATCAACAATAATCAACTAGTTTCTGACAAATTCTATACGTGTTTGTTTATGCATGTATTTGAGAAAAAAATAGTATTATTATTATGTTATGTTCCAAGGATTAGCTCTAATTTTGCTTATTCATTGATCATTATATTTATAACTACCAAAACCCTGAAGGGCATACGTTATAAAATCATTAAACATTTTGGCAGCGGGCTGACGGACTACTATTGAAAATCTGAATTTCAAATAGAATATATTTCCTATTCTGACAATAATAAATCATTAAAAAAATATGACATATATAAACAATAACAACTGACTAAAATACAAGGTGAATATTAAATGTAATTTTCCATCATTGTAACTTCGATATCTTTGTGCAACCTTTTCAGTTCTATGGGGACAATTCCTGTTGTCTCGTAGATAAGATTATTGGGTGGATTATGCAGATTTCTGGGGTGCCTAATCTTTGTTATAGTTCTATTCTCAAGATAATCCTCTCAAGAGCAGGATCAAATATGAAGGCATTCTAAAATGTCAATAGTTTGTAGAGTAGTCCTTTGTGGCAGATGCTATCAACTGCCCTGCTTACTTCCAAGAATAAGGCTGCAGTATGGTTTCTCATTAGTTTGTTAGCTCTAATGTTAGATGTTACTTTTTTTACTGGGTGAATGGTATATAATATAAAATTTCCGTGATTAGGCGCGCGTTAGATGGGGAGTGGGCGCAGCAAAATTTACTTTCTTTGTTCCTATTATTATCTTCTGTTTCTTGTCCACTCGTGTTGAGTTCCCTGTGATCCGTTTTAAAGTGCCCGAAACTGTTTGTCTTCCAAGAGTTCCAACTTTTTTTTGTCTAATGGAGTTAATTTTTTGTAGTTACTTATTTTGTATGTTCATTGAATGTTTTGTTGGCAGGTGTTTGTTGTGCAGATGCCCCTATACGAATTGGATTTTTCCCGCTGGCAACAGAATCTAGTTGGTGTTTTGCAAGTAGATATGGTATACCAGAGTGAACAGAAGTTATTGGATCCTGTTATTGAGTTGACTCTAGATTCAAGATTGGCGTACAGTGATAAGAAACCAGACGGTAGCCGAACGCCTTGGAAATATTATAACCATGCTGAAGAAAAACGCTTCATGGAATGTACCTTCGACCATCAGTCAATCAAAGGAAAGGATAAGATCGGGTATCCTTATGATTGTACAATGGTACCATTGTTTGAACTAGGAGCTCTATACCATGATTATTATTTATTGAATTTACGATTACCCTACAATTTATCCACACATAAGAATACTGGTTTGGGTAAAGTTGACGATATTCACTTACATATCATACATATGAATGGAGGTTTTACAAAAATTTGGATAAGCCTCAAAACATTTTTTTTCCCAGTAATTGTTGGAATTGTGCTATGGTTCTGGCAAAGAGTGCAAAAACTAAACCGTTCTCCGGCTTTACTCGAAAACGTGATTATGTCTTTGGGTACTACATTAGCATTTTTGAATTTACCTGTTGAATACTTGAGTCTTAAATTCGAAATGCCTTATATGCTGCTATTGAGTGATATTCGGCAGGGAATATTTTATGCAATGCTTCTTTCTTTTTGGCTCATTTTTGCAGGGGAACACATGCTCATTCAGGATAATGGCGAAAAAAATACAATAAAAATGTACTGGAAACATCTCGCAACAATTGTGATTGGTTGTTTATGTTTACTAATTTTTGATCTATGTGAACGAGGGGTACAATTGATAAACCCATTTTACTCTATTTGGGTAACACCAGTTGGCACAAACTTAGCTTTGTCCTTCATAATACTAGCTGGTATATCAGCTAGCATCTATTTCATATTTCTTTGCTCTATGATTTGGAGAGTTTTTCAAAATATTAGCATGAAAAGATCTTTATTACCAAGTATGTCACAAGCTCGACGTTTGCACTATGAAGGGATTATTTACCGCTTCAATTTTCTCATGTTGGCTACCATTATTTGTGCAGCTATCACAATTATCTCTTTTATCCTCTCCCAGATTGCTGAAGGTGAAAACAAATGGGACGAAAACATGGATATTGAATTAACATCATCACTACATACTGGTGTATATGGAATGTGGAACATATACATTTGTGCAATGTTGATGTTATATGCTCCAAGTCATAAGCGTTGGTTACCAGACACTGTCGGTGGTAGTGGTGAAGAACTTGAATTCAGTCGTTTACCTACTGATGTGAATCCCAATGAAATATCATCTTTGACTTCTTTTGCTACCAAAGCAAATGTGGAGTAAAGCAGGCGTCAATAAAATGTTTAGTTTTTTCAATTGTTGGGACTAAAACTTTCTAAGATTTCACACATAAGCACAGGTCAATATACAGTGTCGTCCAAAAAGTTCGCATCATATGAGACTTTATTTTTAATTTGAAGACTGATACAATTCAACTTCGACATAAGTTTCTACTCCAAGAGGGGTGAAAAATGACTTACTCATAAGTAGCCCTGTGACTTTCCTTACTTGTAATAATTACAGAAAATTTCTGAAAATGAGTTTGGTTCTTGAACGTTCGAAAGACTCAATGGGAAAAGTTGTTAATTTTACAAATTTTACGAGATCTCAACCGCCTATCCAAATTTTTTAATTAGTAATTTTTCATATCAGAATTTATAGGGACTCTTGAAATTTTAATAACAATTTTCTAGAGGAATAACCATATCGGTACAGCTTGGCAAATACAGCTGTGCTTCTGAATAAAGAGTGCACAGTAGTACAACCGGTGTCCGTTTTTGTCCTTCCTGATTAAAGTTGGAAGTGGATATTTACCCTCTCTGTTTATCGTTCGCACATCTCAGAGGCACAGCTATATTTGCCAAGCTGTAGCTACTCCTATTAATTCTTCACACGTGAGTTTGTATTTAAAGTTCTATTATGTTGGATGCATAGGCGACTTACTTTTATTAAATTGGGTCAAATTGAATTACGTTGTGAATAATTCACTTTTTAATTAAAGATAATTGTCAAAATATGGATGAATATAAAAGTCGCCGAACAGTTTCGAATATCTAGTGGATTAGGAAGTTTTATAATATACCTGAGTCGACTTATTGAACAAAGAAAATTACAATTGCTGTCTGAATTCCACTGAGTTTTAGTTTGTTCGTGATGAGCGGTTTCAACTTGAACACTTTTTGAAACCATCAATGAAACCATGCATAATAATTTTTATCAAACTAGATAATTATTGTAATCTCCAATAAAAAATAATCAAATTTTAGTCAGGTAACCATGATGCATTCATTAGAAATATCAATTAATTAGAATCATCCGAATGGATTGCTTTCGGGACGACTCGACTATACTAAGAGTCACTTTGCTTGCTCACTTTCAGAGGCCAATTAAAGAACAGTATGTCAACAAACTCATGAATCCCAGGTGTAGTCTTTTTCAGAATTTCTATCAATTCACCAAACCGCTGTAATGGTAATTAAACGTTTTTTCAAATATTTCAATACGAAAATAAATGTGTGAATAAAAAAAACCTTCCCAATTTAAAAAAGAAATTAAATTTGGATGATTTGTATACGACATAAAACTGCATTTAACTTAGCTTCATTCAACTTCCGGTTTCACAGTAAGTGACAATCTTTCAATCTTTAAATAGGACACCTGGTATATTTTCACTTCTATTGTTATGACATTCTGAATTCAACAATGTATCACTTGGCACTTATTGTAACCAAATATCTTTTTCATTTCGTAATTTATTTTTCAATCTATAGCGTTGTGGAGTGTGGATACGTTCAAATCACTAATTTCAGTATTCAAATTATAGGACAAATTCAAATACAGCTTCGCTGTTTTCGGTCAAAATTCATCTGCTATGTAATGTTTTAGTTTTAAATTATTATTACTAATTTTTTTCAAATGTCAACAGGGTGCTTCGTCAAAACATCCCCATCATAAAATTCCCCAAAACATTAGAGATGATCCTACTTATTTCAGATTCAAGAAGTCATTGAAAAAAGTATTAATAGAGAGTGTATTCTATACTTTGGAAGAAGTTTTCAACGTATAAAATAAGTGATTGTTAGTGTATTCTGTGCGCACTTATTATTAATATTTAAATTGTAGTATACTCTGTGTGTACCTGTAATTATTCTTTCAATTTAACTGTTTACTCTGTAATTTTTTGTTGTTTCCATTCTTGACCTGTTCATCACTTTTGGTCTTTGGATGAATAAATTTGATTTGATACAAACATTACAAATCACCTACCTAATGACAAAAAAATTGATGTGGCATTATGGCCAACTGTCAAATTTGATAACGATTTCAGCTCTCATACAGATCGAAAATTGGAGGGCGGGAAGCGGGGATATGTAACTGAATGATTGTCTGGTTATTGAAATCATTTGAATGTACCTAATACGATTATTGATTTAATCTGTTTATGAATAATACCAGGAAATCTAAAAAACGAAAATAAAAAAAAATTGATCGTCTAAAATAAACAATTTTTATTTAGTCCAAGCTATAGAGGTTTTTTCATCCACAAAATAAAAGACGCAAATGGCCAATACTAAGATAGTTCGTTAATGAAAACCGGTTTTCACCCCAGCAAAATCGCTTTGTGGAATTTTTTAAACAAGCAATAGTTAAAAAATTACAACTTTTTTGTTTTTTTGGAAATATTTCAAAGATTGTTCAAGGAATCGTTTTACAGTCAACGGAACTTTTGTAGAGATTCATAAATCCTACAAACTGGAATTTCATATGACCGGATCAGTGCATTTTCCACTGAGAAATTTCGAAAAACCTCGAAAAAGAGACACAATATTGCGGAAACTAATAGATAATAAGATGTTTTCTGTCCGATGTGTAGTTTTTGCAGAATCGCGTTATAAAAAATGTAAGAGCACATTTTGCAAGATGCGCCGATTTAAGGGAAATAATAATAATAATGTTTATTTTCATCAATATAGTATATGGATATATTTTAGAACCAGATCAAAAAAATAAACAATGAAGACAGTCGCTAAAGTAGTCAACTACTTGTTTGCGGTGATATTAACAAATTGAATCAATTTGTAGAGACTTAAAGTAAAATAAAATAAAAGCAGGATATTATGAAAATGTGTACATTTAACTGGACTTATAAGGAGACTAATTTTCAGGACTGATATACTATTTCTCTTTTATTAAGTTTATTGATGGTCAGTCGAATGATTTAGGTAAAGTGAGTATGCATATATATTTTAAAAGAGATAATACACGTTGTTAAGATCAATAAGGATATGAATGTAAATCCTGGATTTAGTTATAATCCAATTTTTGGATTGGATTGTTTCTTGAACAGTGATAAGGAATTTATCACCGTATTCAAATTCTGTAAACGGCATCTGGCAGTAGAGATCAATATCTACAATTTGTATATATTGGTTTTTCACCTGATAGTTGGGAAAGGTGTTGAAAATGTCACTGAAAGTTGATCAAAACGCTTCAAATTGTGTCCGAAGTCACAATGAAGTTAACTCGATTTGAGTTCGGGCGAGTTGAGTTCGGGCGACTTTGGGTATACTTTGAAGCATTTAAAGTAACTTCCAGTGACATTTTCGACACATTTCACACCTCTCAGGTGGAAATCCAAAATATACAAGTTGTAGATATTGATCTCTACTTCCAAATGCCGTTTACAGAATTTGAATAAGTTGATTTCTCTTAAATCTGCGCATTTAGAAAGATTTGCCTTTGAATTGTTTATAACGCGATTTTGCAAAAACTACATATCGAACAGAAACCATATTGCGCACAGTTGAACATTAAACTATTATCTATCAGTTTCCGCAATATTGTTTGTCCAGCTTAAGAATAATAAAAATTATGAATTTTTGAAAAATGGTCTCTTTTTCGAGTTTTTCCCGGATTTTTTCAGTAAAACATGCACCGATCTAGTCGTATAAAAAACCATGTTGTAGGTTTTATAATTCTCTGCAAAAGTTCTATTGACTGAAAACAACTCCTCCAACACTTTTTGAGATATTCGCAAAAAAACAAAAATATGGTAATTTTTTCACAATTTCTTGTTTAAATAATTCCACAAAGCGATTTTGCCTGGGGCGAAAACCGGGGTTATCATTTATTTATTTATTTATTTATTTATTCAGAAGTAAGGGATACAAACAGAATGAAGATTCCAAAAACAGTATCCACGTAATACTTTTACCTACGACCATACAGGTGTAACTACATACATAATGTAACCAATGTTAATAACTATAACTATAGAAAAGAAAATAATTAATTACCTACTATGATAATAAGTATACAATATCAATGTTTTTGATATTTCCAGAAATTAATATAATTACTATACTAACAAGTACTATCTAAATTTGTAAGCTCTCAATAATATTGATAATAGAAAAAATTACAATGTAAATTATGGGCATAATCCTAATTGAACAGTACTAAGAACTTGGTTTTCAAATATTTTTTGAAAGAAACTAGGCTCAGTTTTTCTGTATCTGTGTCTATATATTTATGAACTATCTTATAGAAAGTAGTATAGGCCGTTTGCGTCTTTTATTTTGTGTGAAAAGAGCCTCTTATTTTCATCTACAGCTTGGCCTATTGGCGACATTTTGTGATCACAGTAAAATTGAAACTTTTTCCCACTGAATTTTCCGAAATATCTGGAACAAAGACCATTTTCAGCTATTTCCAGAAACAAGATCAATTTCGACAGGTCAGGAAAATTTTGGGACTATTTCTGAATACATAAAAGACATTTTCCACCACTCAGAAAGAACAGGCTAATGTGGCGGTGTTTTGTTAATATAAGGTTAGTGATATAAGTAATTTGAAGCAAAAACGAATATTCTGCAATTATGAAAAGAACAGTAGAGCACGAGAAAATAGCGCAATTTTGAAAAATCAATATTCTCAAATAATAGACGCCACTTCTGATATTTTCAATAGAGCATTGATTTATTTTTCAAACTCCACCCAAGTTCTAGTTCTTCGTTTGTTTACCATGCCTTTCACCCAGAATAAGCCCCTTTTCAATTAGGAAAATAAGATGCATAGATGAAAATATGAATGGAAAAGCAGTTGTTAGGCCTCAATTTAATTTGAAAAATATTACTCAGTTTATTAGTTGAATATATATATATATATATATATATATATATATATATATATATATATATATATATATATATAAAATAACATTGATTTCAGTAGTCTTGCCAGAATAACTAATCTAGCTTAAGATTTGACATATTTCATTACACAATTTCACCTAGATTTCCGGTTGTCTTGACTAATCTGATAGAGATAGGAATAGTATATTCTGTAACAAGTTTATAATAAAAATTCCATGCGAGTGGGAAGTCCCAAACGCAGGCCAAAGGCAGAGAATAAAGACCTACTAGACGGAAGAGAATGATTTCGTTGTTTCATGTTAAAAAATCAATGACCTTGAACACCACTTACAGCCACACTGAGAAACGTGAATGAGATAAACTCGCCATAGAACTACAATAAGAAAAACTAAACTTGGTCGTAGGTTGTAATACTCTGATTACAGAATATGGACATCCCGTGCTCGAAATATTGAAAATTCCCCTTTTAATGTAATGTAATGTATGAGTATTAAAAAAAAAATTCTTCATATTTTCAGAAAGTATCAAAACACAAATCGAACGGTGTTCTAGAAACTCATTTATTAATACATAAACTCTCCATGTATTGAAATATTTGATTTTCAATTTTGAACTTCAGTCAAAAATATAATATACCTGTAACAGAAGACTGGTTTGAAATATCCACTTCTGATGAGTTATTACAGATGGACAGCCGATATATCTAAAAAGAAGTAACAGCATTGTGTATTGAAAATTTAATCACAAATATTGTTTTTTTTTGCAATCGCTGCTAGAGGTACAATAATCCATTCATGGCTACAGTACATTCGGAAACGGACCCTTATTCCAAAAATCGTACTCATTACTTACTTGAAAGAATGAATACTTTGCTGGGAGGTTCCGATTTACTCTTTGATGCAGGTTTTACTCGAGTGACTTGAGGAAATATTGTAGAAATTGCATTATCATAGAGATATCTTCTAGATTCACCCTGAATGATCCATTTTTCCTCAAAATGAAGCACACAAATTCTACAATTTCTATGCAGTTCTTCAGTGTTCCTTTCAAGCAAATCTTTTCTGCCGGTTGCCTTTAGCCACAATGCCAATCTAAAATAATATTGAAATATATCAAGCATTCATTTTAATGAAAAATTCACGAGAGAAAACATGCTCACATTCCCACCCGTTTTAGTAGAACATCCCCAACATATACAAATAGTTACTCCTCGGCGAAGCATTCTTCTCTAATAAAAATAGCTGGTACAAACAGTACGAATGATACCCAATCGAAATGATTGTTGATTTCAACCAAAAACAAACGAAAATGAACGGTTTCATGGTTTGTCAGTTTATAGGGTTGTTTTGTTTACTCTGTTTCCATAAACTCTGTTTCCAGTACAGACACTACATTCATGATTGGTGTCCCACTTAGGGCTGGTTGTACAAAACAAGTTCACCAACAGTTCAAGTAAACTCGCTTCAGTTGCAATGGATTAGCCAATGAAATTTCTAGTTCGTTAACAACTGAACTTAGTTTAGTTGAACTGTTGGTGAACTTGTATTGTATAACCCGCCCTTAGAGAAGGAGTGGCTTCATTAATTTTTGATGCATGCAATAGCATGGGAGATTCTCTTCTGTGTAGGTGGGTCCATATTCAGAGCCGAAGGCGAGCGTGAGGAATCACGGGAATCGCGAATTCTCATTCTAACCGAGTAACAGACTACTTTCTCCACTAATTTTTTCAAATATGAAACGGAAACGTATCAAACAATAATTTCGACCCCCAAAACCTTAATATTGCTTGACTTACCCTCTTTGGCTTCGCCTCCCACGGGAACATGTCGCGCACGCACGGAAAGAGCCTATTTTCTGAACTCGTAATGAAATATACTATTTTCAATCTTTTATCAAAGTGTGGGAAGGTCTTTCAAAGGGGGATACCCGGAAAATATTCCAAAGGTATTGAAATTTTGCTAGTTGTTTTTGTATTATCTGTGGTGTAGAATATGAGTTTTCGACCTCCTGGACCCTGTGCTTACTTGGGGGGAAGGGGCGAAAATTCTCGATTTTTCAGACTCTTTTCAGTTATCCGCCTATTCCTTCTAACTTTTCTGGAAATATAAATAACAAAATTGTAGAGCATGATTTTCGTTCAAATTTCATTAGTCAAAAGTATTTTTTGAACCTAAAGGTACCGTACCGAGATACAGATGTACATCTGTCAATTTATCTTGAAAGAGAGAAGTTGCTAAGCTTCTTGCCTCCAGTTTTAAACGCAAACAGGTAAAAATGAACGGTCACTGGAAGGAGTTGAGGAAATTACAGTTCACTTAGCTTATCAAAAAATATTGCATCTACAAGAAATTGATCTTGGCCTCTTTACGACGTGATAGTGCTACCCCTACAACTGCCCCCAAACCAACTCGAACAAGTATTATCATTATCATTTGATTTCAACATCATGTGCATCATGTGCGAAGAAGAGGTCACTGAAGAGTGCATACATAAACAAACCAAGTTAACTCAGGAAAGGCGCTATCCCGTGGTCAGCGGAAGACTCCCAGTATCCTGTGGTCAGCGGAAGACTCCCAGAGGTAGTAAATACAATTTTGTCATATGCAAGACAGCAAGGTGATGAATGGATACAAAAAACTGAAGATCGCATGACCATGAACACAGATTTAGTTTCAGTCAACGCGGAATACCAACAAAACTGTATTACATTTTTTCACAACTTGGACAACCTATTCCTAACATAAATGATATTTGCTTTCCTTGAAGACAACACTGACGAGTGACAATTTTCCCTTGGACAGTTGATTGATGAGATACCAGAAGATGATCGTCCAAATAATAAAACTGTTGGAAAGGAAAAATAGAAAGATGATGTTATCATTGCTGGTTCAACCAACAGAGGTAGCGCGGTAACTTTCAAGAACAGTGGCCACAAAATTTTGTCTGATACTTGAATGAAAAGAACAAGAACAAAGGACTCGGATGGGAAGACTTCTGGCAAAATCATAAAATATTCAGTACAGCTGCTTACCCTCCCACTAATAATTTTTTTGGTGGTTCTTATTGTGTTGTATGGGCTGTGGTGGTCGGCTGGTAGTGCGTTCGCATCGCATGCGTGGGGTCGTGGGTTCGATCCACCGATTCACCGGTCTCGTGCATGGCATCACACATTAAAAGGTAAGGGCTGCGTCTTCCATAGCTCACACAAGTCTCTCGATGACTTCTGAGGGTTGCGCGTAGGGGTGCAATCGATTGACGGAAATAACAATTTTAATAATAACAATTTTAACATACGATAAATGTTGACTAATAAACGGGGTTCACTGGAAAGATGGAAGAAACAATGCCTCCCTCTGGCACTATGGCATTATGGTAGTCCACCATTATAGTGCGGCAAAAATCATTCTTGTCTCCCATTCCATTATGATTGTTGTTACAACGTACGTTTACAAGAAGTATGGATCTAATCTTAGACATCCTAGCAACCTTCAGATTTTCATTTACCTTCCAGGAAGCTTCTAGGCGTGAAGGACCATATGTGCTGCAGGTAAAGAAAGCCAGTTCCAGTTCATTTTTGACAATGCTGACTTCAATGGGAGCGATAAAGGTCGTAACCTCTCGATATGCTGTGACCAGTAAAACGGATATAGTTCGAATAAAATTGCCTCATCAGCCGATCTACTAAACAAAGTTGAAGTAGAGCAGTTCCACCGACCACCCAATGTAGGATTGAAAGCTGTTGAATTGTCTGTTAAATATCAGCCCAGATAATGACATCGAGCCATCTGCCTCTGATATTGCCTGGCTATATGGTAAGAACACCTACTCATTATCTGTACCAGGATGGAATGGATTCATGGAAATAAGAACAAAAAGAGAGAAATATACGTTCCAAAATTGTGTGCCTTCCTTTCATAAATCACATCTAAGTGATTTATCAACAACGTACACATCCATCTTTAAGTTCATTAATGAAAATTGGCGATCCCCGGAAGCAATGCACATTTTATTTGAATCGTAAATACGTTGAACGACAGAAAATTGTAGGGAATTTAATATTCATAAATTAAATTGGTTGACCTAATTGTTTTGAGATACCGAAAAATAAAAAGTCTTACAAAGATGAAAGAAATATAAGTAGATTATATGAAAATCATGAAGGCATGAAGTGGATTGCGAGTGCACAATTTCAATTTTTGTGGAATGGGAAGAGGGACTGAAAGTATGTATATATTAAAGGGGAAGAGAACATGGTTTGTAGGAGAGGGGTCGGTGTAGGCGAGTCTGGGGGTAAACATAGCAAGCATAGTGTAGTTTTTAAACAAGTACAGTGAGATCAATAAGATAAAATTTTAATTTTAATAAGTGACTTACATTTGTTGTATTGGTTCATAAGACTGAGTTTTTTATAAATGAGTATTTGCAATAGTTGACACAATTATAAATGAGTATTTGTATTAGTTTATACAACTGAATAAAGGAATTATATAGTATACATGAATATGTGGAAATATGATAGTTATAAGGCAAAAATTTGAATCTTTTTGTTTCGTGAAATTTGTCTTAGAGCCTCTTTACATTGGTACCTACGGCTTCAAAAATACTATTGCTGTCATTTTAATTTGGCGTTTTTTGTTTTTCCTCGAAAATCGCCAAGTTTTTCGCCCTCCTCCCAAGTTAGCACACAAGATTCTACACCCCAGATAATCCAACGGATAATGCCGACTAGACTATAAATTGTCGAATAATGATAATAATAAATATCCTTATTCCCAAATAACGTTGACAACTACACTGGAACCCTTGAATAAAATAATGTCACATTATAGTACATTCATATCTATAAATGATTGAATTATAATATATTGGCTAGAACCTATTATAGTTTGAATGAGTTCTTCATAGACTCACTGGTTCAGTGATACTGTTATGCATAGAAATGTGTGTAATTTACTGTATGTACTCGCTGTTTAAATTTATGACTTTTAATAATTTTAAATTGTGTTTTTATCCTTTCCATTTTATGCTTATGACCATGATTTAATCATGAAACGATAACGCATAGTTCTCTCTCTCTCTCTGTCTCAAATTGTAAGTTATAAATTTGTGTGACTGTTTATACTTATGTGAATATATTTATATGCATGTTTTAATTTTGTGAATATGACTATTACATCGACTCTAACATTATTGTGACTGTTTATACAATTTTTTACATTTTGTCTTTTAGCTATTTACACATATTTATTTTTATACTTTCTTGCTGTATCAATAAGAATATTATTCTCTCGATAATAAAGCATATTTTGAATTGATTTGATTTTAGAATAAAAGAAACCATCAAGACAATATGGCTCTAGATTCATTAATGATTTTTTTGCTGCCTTTTAAAAATTGTTCAGTCATTTGCAGTTCTTTAAATTTAAGGATAATGAATTGAGAAATTTAAGTGAGAGGTACTTGTACTAGTTGACGATGATGTGTTACTTGGGTGGGTTGATTCTTTCTAGCGTTATAATTGTGTACATTTCTGGGGTCAAAGCTATTTTTAAAGAGATGAGTCGGACATTCAAGTAGAATAGAAAAAAACTGTATCAATCCATAAAAGACCGTTATTACATAGTGTTGGACAAGTCAACTATAAAGTATTATTAAAAAAGAGATTTTCTAATACAAGCATAAACAAAATGAAGATTTCATTTTTGTTTTGGTGTTTTTTGCACAGTGGATTTGCTCTCATTTTCTGTAAAGATATCTGATGGAAAAAGTGAAAATATTACTTAAAAGTTATATTAGTGTGTTCCAAATCAGTTCATCTGTCTCTATCTGCTATCTAAACATTTCAAACTTAAACGATCAGGCAAATATATTTTTTTGTAAAAATGTTCATTTCCTTCAACTTGTTGCACTCCTTTGTGCAACCCTCAGAAGTCTTCGAGATACTTGTTTGAGCTAGGAAAACGCAGCCCTTACGTTTTAATGTGTGATGCTGTGCACGAGACCCATAACCATGCTGGGAATTAAACCCACTACCCTATGCTTGAGAGGCGAATGCTCTACCAGCACGACCACCACGGCCCTTAACTGCATTAATAATTCTTCTGTTTACTGTGAACACAGACAAAAAAGTGTCATGCGAACAAAAACTGGAGATAGCCTTTGGAACTTTTTCTCGTTTATTGAGCTTCCATTGAAGAATATGTCTACTGCAACTGTTGCAAATAAGTGTTCCATCCACAATATGATATCATGTTTTGTTATGACTTAAATGAGACATTCTGTCCAGCTGAAACGAGTTGTTTTCATAACATAAAAACAGCTGTCATCGGTAAAAAAACACGATGATATAGCCAAGGAAATTGAGAAACTGAAACACGAAATTTTCAAAACAACAATTGATGATATTATACATGAAATTTACGAGTCAACATAGATCTAAACCTACCTGAAAGTGAAAGATATGCTATCGAATCTGATATTACCAAAGTGAAAAACCGTATTAATGATATTACCGGTGATGAAGAGAGTTACAAGATTGGGCAAACAAAATGAAAACGGAGCTTGGGCATTGAAAGTCGTTCTAGAAGATGCACAAGATGTTCATATGGAATAGAAATAAGAGTAAAGCAGTAAGGTAAAAGAAATTTTTTAACAGATCATACACCTGTGCAGATGGCCCAGTACAAATCAGTTCAGAGTGAGTTAAGAACTAGAACAGACAATGGTGAAGCGAATCTGAAATTGAAGTATATAAATGGTATCACCAGGTTAGTTAAACAAAAAAACTGATTACGTCAGTTATCCTAACCTCCACTACCAAAATAATAAAAGGTTTATTTCCAGAAAAAAGTATTAAAATTTCATATAACAGTAGAAATGCACCATAATAACAATAATGATATTGATAATTTCTGTGGAAAACAGGAAACTGTTGCCACATCATTATGAGATGGTTCACTCTGATACTGAACTAGGTCTCACAAACTTTGGTCTTTAATCCTTATAGGAAACTCGCAGATGTCCTCAATTACTCTCAATATATCAGAAACACAAAAGCTAAGCTTAAAATATATTTCACGTGCAAAAAATTATTTCTAGAAAATAAATGTTTCTAATCATATAAGATCCTGCTGTTCCAAAGGACCCCGCACGGTTCTTACGGAAAATGGGTCCCAGTCGAATTGGATGAAAATTTTAGTATATGATGTCCTGATCCAATATATGCATGGGCACAACGAGATCTATGGACAGTTTTTGAGATACAGGGTGTCACATATGAAGAGGCAGCGTTGTTACTTGCCTTTAGAAAATCAATAATGTGGCGATTATTTTGTTACAAACAGTTACGACACGAGTTATAATGAAAAGTTCTAAGACTCCGTATTCAGGGTCATTGATAATTACATAATGTTTATGTAATTCTTTGAACAAAATCAGTCAAACGCAAAAGCTCGTAGACCTGCAAAATAGGTGAATATCATTTGATTATGATAGGTGATCTGAGATTACTATTATACAGTATTTTTTTTAGGAACATGTGTATACAAATTAATCATAAAGTAGAAAATTAAATAAAAATGGTCAATATTTATGTCTATTTGTTGCATCTTATACGGATCCTGGTCAACGGCATGATGATGCAGCTTTCGCTTTCACATGGGAGACTACTGCATTAAAAATAATGATGCATACCACAAAAAGCATACAAAAACAGGAGTCTACAGATGACCTGTAAATATATTTACTGGAAGAAGGCACTGGACACACAGTTGGATGAGCATACTTTTCAGGAAGAAGAAATGTTCAGATTTGATATTTGATCATACTGTAGTTTTTCTAGTTTTGTCAAAAAGTTGAATTTATATACCTGTTGTTGATAAGAAATAGAAAGTTCGAATTTTGACAAGTTGACAAAAAGTTTATTAATATTGAATTCTTGACGAAATCATAGGGATTTTAGTAATCCAATTCATACTGTTCTGCTGTGGTTTATTAGTTCTTAGTGTGTTCAATAGTTCAATGAAAAATATTTTATTGTGTTTTACCTATCGAAAGAGATTATTTTAAACAATATGACAAGTACCAGTAAATGCAACTTGATACGCGAACGCGATGATTGCTCTGATTCTGATACGGAAAAAGATGCTAAGAAATTAAAGTATAAAAATGTGAATAGGCGAGAGAATAGGCCTCAAAAATATAGGGGTGAATGGGAAAGTATTCCTGATTTCAAAGGATGGTTGAAATCTGTTGAAGGTAGGATCTGTTTTACGGTTGAAATATTTGTGTTGTGGTACATATTTTTAAGGAAAATCCTCTCGTGCAAAATGTATTGTTTGTGATACAGAATTTCAAGCAGATATAATGTTTTGAAAAATCATAGCAAGTGAGTGAAACATTTGAAAAACGCAAAGAAGATTGCAGAAAATCAACCCAAAATTACTGCCATGATATCTAAATGGGACGAAACTAAGGATCAAGTATGTAGGGCAGAAATAAAAATTGCTGCCCTATTTAGCGGAACACAACTTGCCGATGAGATTTTGTGATCATTTGATTCCTTTGTTAAAAGACCCGTTTCCGGATTCGAAAATTGCGCAAGGAATGCAGATGGGCAGAACGAAGGTGACTGGAGTTATAAAACATGTTTTGGCAAATTCACATTTTGATGAACTAGTTGAAGAACTGATATTACTTTTTTTTAGCATTTTGATAGATGAATCCACAGACATAGGCGTAGTGAAAAATATTTATGTGTGTGTACGGTACTTTGACAACAAAAATGAAATAACCACGAAATTTTTTAATTTGGTCCAATGTTTTTCAAATCAAAATCCTGCTGAAGCAGAAACAGGTGCAACAGCAGAAGTAATTTATAACAAAATTAAAAGTTTATTTGAGTCTGCAAATAAACCTTTTGAAAATATAATAGGTTTTGGCTTTGATGGTTGTAACACTATGTTTGGTACGAAGAATTCAGTAGTTAGTAGGTTGAAACTGAATTTCCCTGGTATTATAGTACAAAAATGCATTTGTCATTCATTACATCTAAGTTCTAATGATGCCTGTAAAGTTTTGCCTCGCCACTGTGTGGATCTGGCCAGAAATATATATGGCTATTTTAAAAACAGCTCTAAGCGACAAGCTCAATTTACTGAATTTTAAACATTTTGTAACGTGGAGCCCCACAAAATTTTACGGCCATCACAAACCAGATGGCTCACATTACTAATGGTGGTCGAAACGATTATTGAACAATGGAATCCTCTTCAACTGTATTTTGTACGAGAATGGGCCGAACATAGGTAACAAGCAATTATTGCCAACAGACTGAAACTAAACTTTTGTTCTTTTTTCTTCAATGGGTTTTGCCCAAATTTGTTAAATTGAATGAATATTTTCAATGTGAATCTGTCAATAACACAGGTTTATTATGTAGTTTGCAGTACTTATAAGGAAATTTTATCGAGTTATTTAGACCATCATATATTCAAAAAACTGAATTATCTCAAATATATCCTTGCAATGATCGTCAGTTTTTCGACTTAAAACAAATATATCTGGGTGTTCGCATGTTGCAAAACATCAATAAATTGAATCAAAAAGAGCAAGAAGATTTTTACATTCGCAAATGAAATAAGAAAACGGTTCGAATTTGATGATAATATTTTGTCAAAAATGTCAACATTCGAAAAAGATTCAACTCCAAAACCGACGTCTATTTTCCAATTAATGAAACTACCTAGAATTGTAAACCCAGATAACTTCGAACTTATGCAAGAAATCGATAATCAGTGGCGACTGTATTGCCAGTCGGAGTCAACTGCAGAGGTTAATAATGAAACAGTTATTGACAAATACTGGTACAAAATTTCCCAAATTCGTGATGGATCTGATATGTTCATGTTTAAAGAATTGGGAAATTTTGTATTAGATTTAGTAGTAATTCCCCATTCGAATGCCGCCTGTGAGAGGATATTTTCGAAGGTGAATTTGATAAAAACAATTGTAAGAAATCGAATGTACAGTGATACTGCAAATTCACTATTATACTGGCCTCTCAAAGCGTAAACGGCGAATTCTACAATTTTAATGTTACACAGGACATGATAAGTTCAATAACCTCGTACAAACACGATAAAAATGAAAATTTTGATATTCATTGTGATACCAAATTATTTTGGACTAGATTTCGGTTTATGTGTTATTTTGTTGCTATCTGTTTTTTATGTGATTATATATAAATTAAAATGAGTGTGACGAGTTTTTGTCGAAAACAACAAAGTAAAGAAAATTGTAACATAATTTTCAAGAGAAATCGATAATTTTGGCAGCGCTGTACGATAATTTCTTCATCAGCTGGTGGTAACCTATGTAACTAAAGGTGATTACATCAAAATAAGCTTCACACATAGGTATATGTAGTACTTTTAGGTCCAATTATGTCACGCATCATTAGTTTGCATCACTTCTTCCTTTTATTCATGTCATTTGGTACACGAAAAAAATTTATTGGGGTTTTTAACTGTCGTGCTTTTACACATAGGGACAGTACAATATTTGTAGGAGTTTTTTTATTTAATTTCAGCCATCGTGTAATGAAAAAACACGAAAAGAACGGAGCAAATGACTGCATACCAATGAATTTGTATTTTGTAAGTACACTGCGATTACGATTCGCCTCGTTCAAGTCGCGTGACGTCACACACTAGAGCGCCTAGTGTACTGAAATTATTCTTCCAAGCGCAACTTCAGAGTCCCAAAACTTTTTTATTTCGAGAGATATTTTATGATTCTTCCACATTTTTGTTTCATTCTACTTAAATTTTTATAATTAATCAATAACATAAAAATTAAAACTTGCCCATTACTTGATGAACCCCATATTGTGAGATATATGGATATATGCAAAAGCATAGTAAAAGTTCATTAAACCTTTTTCGTTCAGAAAAGGCTTCATTTCTAGCATGGCGTAGTAGCTCTTAGGCCAAGCTGTAGATAAAAATAAAAAGCTGTTTTCACACAAAGTAAAAGACGCAAACGGACTATACTACTTTTTATAAGATAGTTCGTAAAGGAAAACCCCGGTTTTCGCCCCAACAAAATCGCTTTGTGGAATTTTTCAAACAAGAAATCAGAGAAGATATACCATATATCTTCTCTGAAGAAATAGTGAAAAAATTACAACATTTCTGGTTTTTGGGAAGTATCTCGAAGATTATTGGAGGAATAGTTTTACAGTCGATAGAACTTCTGCAGAGTTTTATAAAACCTACAAAATGGTTTTTTATACGCCCAGATCGGTGCATTTTTCACTGAGAAAATCCTGGAAAACCTCGAAAAAGAGACCATTTCTCAAAAAATCATATTTTTTATAAATCTGAAGGTGGACAAACAATATTGCGGAAACTGATAGATAAAAACATGTGGTTTAACTGTGCGCAGGATGGTTTCTGTCCGATATGTAGTTTTTGCACAATCGGGTTATAAACAATTTGAGGACGAATTTTTCTATATGCGCCGATTTAAGGAAATCATCTTATTCAAATCCTGTAAACGACATATGGAAGTGGAGATCAATGGGTCAAATGCATAAAGTTGAGTAACTACTTTTTACTCACATTTTCAAAGAAGCTACTCCATTTGATAGGCATAAAAATGTAGGTATAAGCTCCAACTTGTGTGTGTCTACTCTTTCCGTGAGGATATTCTCGCTCATTAAGTACCGACTTTTTTATATGCATAAATGCGATCGTCAATTCCGTCCACTGACTATCTACTTAAAAAAATGCGAGGCTTCTTAGTAGCAGACTCAGCTTCATCAGAGGTACAGATGCATGTACGCGATGGCTGAATTTATACCAATTTATCAGTGTACCAAGGTTCGTAGGGAATCAAGAGACGTGCCTTATATCGGTTTAGCAGAGTAAATGTTCAGTGGATAACTATTTTCTTGGAGATACTGAAGAATGTAGAGATTGAGCCTTGAGTAATGAAGAAAGAATGAGGATTTTTTTACGTTAGTAGCAGAAGATATTGGTACCAATCAATCGACGGGATCTTGAACCGTTACTAACGTCATAGCACGTATTGTGCAGAAATCAAATGTTTGGATCAAGTTTCCATCCTTACATGAAAATTTACACAATGCTAAAAATAAGTGGCAAGAAAAGTTCAATTTTCCTTATAGTACGCACTGTACTCATGTTCCTATACTGACCTTGTAATCGAGCAATAGTAGGATTTGATTTTCCTTACAAAAAATTTTAAACAACTCTTGCTTCCATCCTTTCAATTTTATTAGTTTATTTCCTGTTTGAATTCTGCCTGTATTTGCTCTCAGTCTGGTTTTTATGTTTGGAATCTTCTTCCAAATCTGCCCTTCATTATATTTTACTCCTAATTCAGCTTCTTACTTTTCTTTTATTTCTATAACCGATTTACTTCTTTTTTTTTACTTCCAGGATGTTAGCTCTAACAAGACAGGATATTGTTTAATTATCTTCACAAATACGGTTTGACTTTTACAACATTTACATTTTGAAAAACATTGAAGGTGATATTGTTTCATTTGCTGACGACACGGCATTGATTTTCTGTGGTGACACATGGAACATTACTTATGCAAAATCACAAAACGGATTGAACCTTATATTATCCTGGCTGAATTCTAGTCTCCTGAGTCTAAACATTGACAAAACAAAATTCTTGACCTTCTCATCAACAATCAGAGACCAACCACCAGAGGAAAACAATTTGTTCTTGTCCACTTTAAAAAAAAAACTGATTCAATAAAATATCTGGGTGTGATGCTTGACCAACATGTTCGCTGGGACAAACATATAGATTTCGTCGTGAAAAGACTTCGAAAACTCATTTTCAAATTCTATCAACTCAGAAACAAACTAAATAAACATTTACTACTAATGACATACGATGCATTAGCCGAATCAGTTATTAGGTACTGTATCATTGTTTGGGGTGGACTGAATAAATCACATTTACATAATCTTCAAGTCATACAGAACACCTTGCTAAAAATAGCACTAAAAAAAGATAGAAGATATTCAACTGAAAGCTTATATAAGGAGGCTGGTTTGTTCAATATCAGAAAATTATACACCTATCATTGTATACTATGGATGATGAATTCACCTCTTACATATCTGACACACTCATACGACACCCGAGCCAAGTCCGAGAGAACAATTAGTGTTCCTTTTTGTAAAAATGTATATACCCAAAGGTTTATTACTTATTTCGGACCAAAACTGTTCAATCAAGTTCCCACTGAACTCAGGAATATAAACAATATTAAAAAACGCAAGGAAAAAATTAGATACTTCGTTGATCAAAATTTTGATAGTTTGAAAGAAACATTTGAATCAATATACTAAAACATGCCTGAATAATTTATAATTTAATTTAAACCTGTATCCCTTTCGCATGATTGTCTAATCCAGTCTCTTGTAAGTTGATAATTGACTTTTGTTTTAATTTTTTACTGATCGTAATGAAAAGTTAATTCTTACTTCCACTTACGGTTGTGTCCAGATCTAGGAAAACACGCAACACAAGCTCTGCTTAGGCGTTTCCCAAGAACTGAACACATCCACTAATATATTTTTATTTTATTTTTTACGTTTCTTACTGTAATTTATATTTAAGATAAGCCACATCATCTTGTATAATAATATGTATCTGCATTGAATAAACTGATTGATTGAAAAAACTGATTGACTTCCAGAAGAATCCTCTCCAGAATAGCTCGACATCTTGTAATCAACTATAAGAACACACACAACCGACGTAAAATTTTTAAATGTCTGAATAACGGGGATATATATGCGACTTCGGGGAAACCACGAAAGAAAGTCGAAACCTGCAAATCAGAGTGACCATTCGACTATTTCATTTAGACCCGAGTACCATCTCCGTTTTTCGTTATATATGTTATGCATACCAAAACGGAGTTCGTGCTCACTAAGAGTAGTAGTTACTCACTACAATATGGAGTCGCTACTTCTGAGAGTCCACTCAACTTTATGCATATGACCCATTATCTACAATTTACATATTTTGGATTTTCACCTGAGCTGTGGGAAATGTGTTGAAGTTATTCTGAATGCTTCAAAGTGCACCCAAAGTCGCCCGAACTAAACTCGTAATAACTTCAGTTCGACTTCGGGTGACTTCGGACGCACTTTGAAGCGTTTTGATCAACTTTCAGAGACATTTTCAACACATTTCTCACCTCTCAGGTAAAAATCCAGAATATACAAATTATAGATCTCTACTTCCAGATGCCGTTTACAGAGTAAGAATACGACGATTTCCCTTAAATCGGCGCATATTCCAAGATGTGCCCTTAAATTGTTTTTAACGCGATTGTGCAAAAACTTTACATCGGACAGAAAACATCTTCCGTACAGTTGAATCACATATTATTATCTATCAGTTTCCGCAATATTGTTTGTCCAGCATCAGATTTATAAAAATTATAAATTTTTTAAAAATGGTCTTTTTTCGAGATTTTCCCGGATTTTCTCAGTGGAAAATGCACCGATCCGGTTGTATGAAAATACATTTCGTAGATTTTATAAATCTCTACAAAATAGACCAGGGGATGGTGACAGATTTTGAGACACGATTTTACTCAGTATGCCTTTTGGAGGACAGTATTGTCTGTATTTCTGTAGTCGTCCAGGGTTCTTCCTAAAAAAAATTATTAATCATTTGTTCGAAAAATATGTGTTTCGCTACGATTTTAATCAGGCTGCTATGTGTTTTGTAATGAAATAACGAAAATAAAATACTCAGAAAACCACTGGCATACCGTTAGGGCGGGTCCGAGGGGTTGGTATGGTCACGTGAATTTGTATGAGAATAAGGAAATTTTCCGTGTTTTTAAACAGGCTGCCACTGATAAGTACACAAGTTATTGTTCTGAAACTGCTTAAAAAAAAAGATGGCATACTGAATGCGTATGCCCAAGTACTGTTAACTCTGCAAAAATTTTGAACAGGTTGGAATAAAATTCCGTTATTTTAGTCAGTATGCCATTCCATTTTCATTAAGTTTATGGTAATGTAAGATGTATATGAAATTGGCATATGGTTTGAGAGAGTAAAAATTACAGGCATACGCAAAAAAATTGTAAAATATAAACTAAAATTTCCGCCATTTTAAGCAGTATGCCTTTCTGTTTATATGATGTACATGGTGCATGTAGTTGGAATAACAAAAGGCATACCTGTCGATAAGGCTTGTCAAAAATATAAAAAGTGATTCAAAATAGAGATAACCTGATGTGTCTTTTTAAGCATGACACCTCTCTGTTTTTATTATAATCATGGTATATGTAGGTGGAATAACATATGACATACCAATATGTAAAGTCCAAGAGTCAGAAAATATTAAAAAAGGTTGCAAATATAGAGGAAATCGATGTGAGAGAAACATAAAATTGTTTGTGTTTTGAGCTGTATTCCTTTCCGGTTTCATGATAATCATGGTATATGTAGGTGGAATAACAAATCGCACATCGATTGATGAGGACTAAGGTTTATAAAAACCAAGAATAACAAAGGTATTTATGAAAATTGAGTTGAGTTTTATTGGAAATGAAACACATTTAAATCATAACTATATTATAGAGTAATTATTGTTTTTCATCATTGGACAACACCTATTCTAATGAGATGACAACACATGCATGGGCAATGCAGCAGGCGGACCTAATTCCGTTACCGCTGTTATTCTATTGAAGTACGACGTTTTCGATCCACGGCGGAGTTGCTCTCACGGGGACCCTTGGCACTATCTAAGCATTGTGCAGATCTCGAAAGATGAAACCTACCTGCAGTCCTTCCCTCTCATTCCTTCCTATCCATTACCGGGAGAAGCTGAGACTAGAGCAGAAGTTTGTTTCTTCAATAAAATATCGTTTTCAGAATTATGAATTTATAGGAAAAAAATTTCAATTATTTTTATTTATTGTGTCCGTAGTAGGTACGTGGGATCGATGATTACAAGTGAGATCAACTTTTTTTTTAGAAAAAAAAAAAAAAATCACATTTCAAATAGTTTTTCCTCAAATATATATGTTCCTTTGGTAAATCTGAATGGGAATTATATATTTGTCAGCTTTACCGCGGTAAATCTAAACAAATTATGTATTTGACAGCATTTTCGCAGGAGTGCGGAAAATACTTTCTGTGAGACTTTACAGTGCGATATGCTTTACTTTCTCATGTAGTCGTAGGAAATAGTTATTTTCCTAACAAGTGCGGAAAGTGATACTTTCCCGCACGCGACTGCCGTTGACCCGAACGACGCGAAGCGGAGTTCGGGCAAGCAGTCAAGGGCAGGAAAGACACTTTACGCATGAATTAGGAACATTATTTTTTCTACGACCGCATAACGATTCAAAAAGACATTGAAAATATATATTTTATTTCAACATACAAAACATTCCATGAAAATCCACTAATTATTATTAATATTAATGTTGAAAACACAATTTGTTGCATTCTGCAAATGCGTCAGAATAGCCGGTCCAGAGTAGTTAGTCGGTGGTAACTGGCTGTTAAGAGTAACACTCGTAGATTGCAAACTGCATGAAGATGACGGAGACGGCATCGGTTGCAAGTTGCCAGTACATGAAAGAATTTTATTCGAGATGGTTTTCTTCTGTTCTACGGAGTCCTCCAAATAACTCTCAGCAACAATGAAATGTACATTTAATAACGATAAATTGACATATTTTACTTTCCCGCACTAGTGCGGGAAAGCGAGTTTTCCCGCACTAGTGCGGGAAAGTGACACTTTCTAAACTAAAATGAGTGCGGGAAAGTGGGTAAAAATGCACGGTCGTAGGAAATAGTTATTTTCCTAACAAGTGCGGAAAGTGATACTTTCCCGCAAGCGACTGCCGTTGACCCGAACGACGCGAAGCGGAGTTCGGGCAAGCAGTCAAGGGCAGGAAAGACACTTTACGCATGAATTAGGAACATTATTTTTTCTACGACCGCATAAAGATTCAAAAAGACATTGAAAATATATATTTTATTTCAACATACAAAACATTCCAAGAAAATCCACTAATAATTATTAATATTAATGTTGAAAACACAATTTGTTGCATTCTGCAAATGCGTCAGAATAGCCGGTCCAGAGTAGTTAGTTGGTGGTAACTGGCTGTTAAGAGTAACACTCGTAGATTGCAAACTGCATGAAGATGACGGAGACGGCATCGGTTGCAAGTTGCCAGTACATGAAAGAATTTTATTCGAGATGGTTTTCTTCTGTTCTACGGAGTCCTCCAAATAACTCTCAGCAACAATGAAATGTACATTTAATAACGATAAATTGACATATTTTACTTTCCCGCACTAGTGCGGGAAAGCGAGTTTTCCCGCACTAGTGCGGGAAAGTGACACTTTCTAAACTAAAATGAGTGCGGGAAAGTGGGTAAAAATGCACGGTCGTAGGAAAATTCAGTTCCAGCATTATTTCTGAAGTCACGATTGAGGCATAATAAAAATAGCGTATGATGCACGTGGTGAAGAAGTGCCTTTAGAGCACTCACAACTTTCAAACTCGTGGCGACATATGAGTTTATGATAAAAGCTGTTAAGAAAAAAAACATTACGTTCAATTTAATTCAAAAACTAAGTCGTAGACAAACACTATACTGAACAAAAATATACAAATGTAAAAGAAGCCACATATAACGGTCCTGCGATAGGGGACCAACATGGCAATGTCGGAAAATCTAAATAGTTAGAAAGTTTTATTACATTTTTTAATGTGATAAACCCGGGCTACTTGTATGTCATTTTTATTTTAACTAAGTGAATCACTAACTTTTTTCATAAACCAAGAGGCATATGATTAAAAACACATGTTTTTTTTTCATAATGTTGCAACTTTTTTTACAATTTTTTATATAGAAAACTCGCACAACTTGTATGCCATTTCTTATTTCATCTCCATATACCATTTCTTATTTCATCTCCATATACCATAGCTATAATGAAAACAGACAGGCATACTGCTTAAAAACATGGAATATTTTTAATCTATTTTGCAACTTCATTTCAATTTTTTAGTATGACGAACCCGCACAACTCGTATGCCATGTTACATAACAACAATTCAGGAGACAAACTTTATATTACAACAAATTATGTGCTGATTAAAATCACGGAATGTTATTTGTTACGGGTTTATTTTGCACTAGAAAACCCTTTCTGTTTTAATACAATAACATCAGAAATTCTCTGTCATTGGGGCTTTTCGGAAACCTACTCGGGTTGATGAGGTCCCTAACCTGAGTTACCAACCCGCATTCGGAAACTTTAGTGTTTCATACGCCGATCACTGACTCGGGTTAATTTTTTGGATCGGGTTAGTAACCCTGAGTAAGTTTCCGAAAAGTCCTATTGATATACACTTTCCACTCTGTACGCCACTGTATTCTTCTTCTTCTTCAGATTCCTCAAAATAACAACTTGATCGTTGTCATGTATAGCTTGTTCCGAATGTTAGTACTTACCTTTGCTGTACTAGTTCGAGCGGACATGAACCGGCCTTAAGCTAATGACAGCTATCAGTTGTTCTATTTTGCGGTATGACAGCGTTATTTTGTAAACATAATTTTGTTTAGTCTATTGTTTTGTACTTAGAACACAAAACCGTAACATTCCTACTCTATCTTGTGTCATTGAGGTACCTATTTCACATTCGAATACTTGACCTTTTGTTTGTTTGGTTCTGAGATTGAGAGGCTGGCGTTTTCGTGTTGTTTCAGTTGGCAACACTGAATCTTAAGGTGTTCTTTTCATAGCTCCTATTAGCTCGAGTTAGTTCCTGGACTATTCCCACCGAACACTAACGAACTAAGCGCCTTGTCAGATATTGACAGTTTTGACTTTGCTGTCTGATAGCGAGTTTCTCTTTCCAGTGGTTTCACACAATGATGAAGTGACTTCTAACCTCAAAAATCCGCAAAGCGAACGGAGATTTTTCAAAAATATAAAGCGTCAAAAATCGCAAACAATATGAGAAACTCTCCTGATATGAATTTTCCAAAGATCCATCAACGATGATCAAACTTTAATTGGAAATCTTCAAAGTAGGTCAGTCACTCATCAAGATCAAATAAGGAAGAAGAGAGTATCTCTCAGACGTCAAAGTCAAAACTGTCAATATCTGACAAGGCACTTTCTTGTTCGTTAGTGTTCGGTGGGATCAGTGCAGGAACTACCTCGAGCTACTAGGAGCTATGAAAAGAACACCTTAAGAATCAGTGTTGCCAACCGAACCAAGATGAAAACGCCAGCCTCTCAATCTCAGAACCAAACACAAACAAACAAACAAAAGGTCAAGTATTCGAATGTGAAATAGGTACCTCAATGAAACAAGATAGAGATAGAGTAGGAATGTTACGGTTTTGTGTTCAAAGTACAAAACAATAGACTAACCAAAAGTATGTTTACAAAATAACGCTGTCATACCGCAAAATAGAACAACTGATAACTGTCATTAGCTTAAGGCCGGTTCACGTCCGCTCGAACTAGTACGGCAAAGGTAAGTACTAACGTTCGGAACAAAAGCTATACATGTCAACGATCAAGTTGTCATTTTGATACAGTGGCGTACAGAGTGGAAAGTGTATATCAATGACAGAGAATTTCTGATGTTATTGTATCAAAACAAAAAGGGTTTTCTAGTACAAAATAAACCCGTAACAAATCCCCCCTCTACTCGGAGGGGCATTAAAGTGCCATACCTGTTCAAAATTTTTGCAGAGTTAACAGTACTTGGGCATACGCATTCAGTATGCCATCTTTTTTTTAAAGCAGTTTCAGAACAATAACTTGTATACTTATCAGTGGCAGCCTGTTTAAAAACACGGAAAATTTCCTTATTCTCATACAAATTCACGTGACCATACCAATCCCTCGTTTCCGAGTATTTTATTTTCGTTATTTCATTACAAAACACATAGCAGCCTGATTAAAATCGTAGAGAAACACATATTTTTCGAACAAATGATTAATAATTTTTTTTTAAGAAGAACCCAGGACGACTCTTTTATTATTATCATGAGGAAATACAGACAATACTGTCCTCCAAAAGGCATACTGAGTAAAATCGTGTCTCAAAATCTGTCACCATCCCCCGGTCTAAAATCTTTGAGATATTTAAAAAAAAAACAAAAAAGTTGTAATTTTTTTCACTATTGCTTGTTTAAAAAATTCCACAAAGCGATTTTGCTGGATCGAAAACTGGGGTTTTCATTAACGAACTATCTTATAAAAATTAGTATAGGGAATTTGCGTCTTTCATTTTGTGGGGAAAAACCTCTATAGCTTGGTCTATTTGTTGAGTTTCGTACAGACATTATTCACTTGAGTACTGAAAGAAAGGTGAGAGTCAAGATATGATCCCGACAATTTGACATATTTAGTAAATGATAGATCCTCCAGGTAATTGGAAGTGTTTGGGACCCGGTTCGATCCTGGTGTGCGAGGAACTTTTTCTCAAGTGTATCGGTGTTAAGTTTGTATTCAACTACTCAATTGATTTCAGAGATGAGTCGATAAAATGAAAATTCTATATATTAATCTATATGCAGCCTTTTCGATCAGAGTCTGGGCGGAAACTGAACATTTATTCATCTTCTTCTTGTAGAACACAGAACATCAATTTTAAAGTGATCATTGACATATGACATTGTAGTCTTACATGTTAAGGTTAGTCTCATGTGACATCCCCTTTTTTTAGGGTAAATGAAGTTTTAAACATAGATTGTTAGTGTTTTCTATTTATAATAAAAAGCCTTATGTCTAATCCATACTTGTGTTTTAGATTCTATATAAGCTTGACAATTTACAATAACCAATTTACAATAAAAAATTTCTAAATAACTAACATTTTATTTAAAAGAAATATACATTTTGTTTCAGTTTCCTTACAGTGTGTATGTATATAGTTTGACAATACAAGAAATAAATGTAAAATTACAAACACATACACATAGATGTCACAGTAGGCCTAGAATTACATTGTGTTCATGTACAACTTTTAGACAGAGTATGTTCTGTAACCGAGTTTTATCAATTACTTTTAATTTACAATGCCTACAAAGAAGGGTTTTATTTAAATAGTTATTGAAGTTAAGTTTTCACTTTATGTGAAGTGAATTAAAATATATGAGGAATTAAAATATATGGGAACTATAATTCAAACATAGTCTGATAATTTTGCAGGAGTTTTTATAACTCTCCCAGACCTAGTTTTGCAAGTATAACTATTGGTAATATCCTTCCCTTTTCTAGAAATTTGAAAACATTTTTCATTGCCATAGGAAGTGCTATGAACTTCTGAATTTGTAACAGAATTGTTACCGTTGTTGAATAATTGTACCTCCTGAAGAGTAAATATGCCTTTTGGAGAACTTTTAAATGATATATTTTTGACTAATGTCTGACAATTCAACTTATTTATAACAACTGACCAACTGTCACTTTACAGGGTAACTATATATTTCAGATTTACAGGGTAACTATTTCAAGATTCCGGAACATTCTCCCCCTCGGTACTAACTTCCGTGTTAGTACAGTTAACATTAAGACGGTGTAGTTTTCTAACTGCCCTCTTAAGTGTCCCGTTCGAAGTTCTGATATCTGCAACTCTTACAATTCCATCTGGACCGGTGTAGATTTTGTCGATTTGTCCAATTGGCCAAAGTCCTCTGGTAATGTGGTTTCATTTATCAGTACCATGTCACCAACTTGGATATTTGATTCGTTTTTCTCCCATTTTTTGCGACTAACTAGTGACGGTATATACTCTCGAAGCCAACGCTTCCAGAACATATCAGCCAGACACTGGGATGTTCGCCACTGTTTTCGCAGAAGCAGATCTTTTTCCGTGAAGTGACCTGGTGAAGTAAGAGCGGTGGACCTGCTAATCAGAATATCGTTTGGACAAATACTGATTAAATCTTGAGGATCATCAGATACATGAGTCAGTGGTTTTTTTCAACATATTCTGCTTCGGCAAATACGGTCTGGAGTACTTCTTCTGTCTGATGTCTGTTCTTCATAATACCTGTTAGTGCTCGTTTAAAACAGCCTATCAAACGCTCCCAACAGCCTCCCATGAATGGAGCAACAGGTGGAATAAATTTCCACTGTATATCCCTGTTCGTCATATTTTCTATGACTGAATTATTGTCGAGATCATCCAAAGCTTCCATTAGTTCTCTACTAGCTCCGTGGAAATTGGAACCGTTATCTGACCATATTACTTTTACAGGTCCACGTCTTCACAGGAACCTTCGAATTGCCATTATACATGAATCTGTATTGAGGGAATGTGCAATTTCTACGTGGATTGCTCTAACAGTCAAGCAGGTGAACAGCACGCCATATCTCTTCTCTAGTCGTCTGCTAATTTTAACATAAAAAGGACCAAAATAGTCTATACCACTTGATGAAAATGGCTTTTCATATAAGAGCAGTCTATCTTGCGGTAGAAGTCCCATTTTAGGTTGAACTTGAGGTGCTGCCCGTCTTCTGCATAGGAGACATTTTCTGATGTTTTTTTTAACCATGGTAGATATGTGTGGGATCCAATATTTACGACAAAGTTCATTAATAATAGTTTGAATGCCTTGGTGTCCGTACTGTGCATGGAAATGTAAAATCATTTTCTTTGTAAACAAGTGATCCCCGTCCAATACTATTGGTTCTTTTTCTATTTCGGAAATTTCCCCGATTTGGATTATTCTGCTGGAAATTCTCAATAAATCTTCCGAGTCAAGAAAAAGCGACATTTTTTGTAGTCTTCCTGTTTTATTACTCATTCCATTTTTATGTTTTCAATATCTCTGGGAAAACATGTTCTCTGAACTTCTTTAAGCCATTGTTTTCGACTCCAATCTATTTCTTCGCTTGTTAATGGTCCAGTTTCTTTGTTATTCCGTCCTTTTCTTAAATTTTTCAAAAATCTTCCGACCCTTGCTGAGATTCGCAATAATTTCATCCAGGAGTAGTGGGACTTGATTTTTTCGCAAGGATTCAGTGAGACATTCTGCCATGGTTATCACATGAACAAATTCTGGTTGAAATGTTATCTCCTCTGAACACCTTTGTTTGTTTGAATGTTGTGGAATAACAGGCCAGTCATTCTCATGTTTGTAAATAAATTGTGGCCACTTGAACCATCTGCAATCACCAGATATCATACTCTTCGGCGTATCTCTTGTACAATCATCAGCTACGTTTTCAGCAGATGGCACCCATCTCCAGTCATTCACCTCGCTGAGTTCCAATATCTCCCCGACTCTGGACGCTACATAAGTAGGAAGTTGTTTGTCACTTTCCAGCCAATGAAGCACGGTTCTTGAATCAGACCAAAATTTTTTTGAAGTTATATTAATTTTCAAGAACTTATTCACTTCTGTACAGAGTCGAACACCCATTACAGCAGCCAGTATTTCCAGCTTTGGAATCGTCAGTGTTTTGAGGGGTGTAACCCGGGCTTTCGAAGCTACCAAAACAACTTGTATGCACTCTAGGAATTTCATACGGAGGTATACTGCCGATGAATATGCGTATTCACTCGCATCTACGAATGTATGGAGTTGAATGTTATCTGCTTCTTTCAAATCCAATGAATAACAACGCGGAATTTCTATACACATGGACTTCTTCAATTCGTTCAACCATACCAGCCATTTTTTGAACATATCCTCAGTGATTGAATCATCCCATCCGATTCCTGATCGCCAAATATGTTGAAGCAATATCCTTGATTTTATTGTTATTGGTGTTAACTGGCCGATGGGATCATAAACTGACATTGCCGTTTTCAGAACGTTTGGTTGGTATTTTTGAACCATCTATTATTTTTGGTGGAACTTTATTGAATCTCAACTTGAAACTGAAACAATCTTTCACAGAATTCCATGTTATTCCAAGAATTCTCTCTTCGGACAATTTGCTGTCGAGTTCAGACGTTCTTCTTTGTGTCACCAAATTTGATGGTATATTGTTCATTACCTTTGTTGAATTTGAAATGAAATTCCTTATTTCAAAACCACCTTTTTCATGGACATGGATGACGTCATTGATTAGTTGGATTGCTTCGTCTTCTGTTTCCGTGCTGTCCAAGTAATCGTCGACATAATGGTTTTCGACGACGGCTTCGGCTGCTTGTTGATATGTCCCTGAATACAACTGAGCATTGTAATTCTTGACAAACTGTACCAGGAATGGAGAAGATGATGTACCAAACAGCATTGCAGTCATTCTGTTACACTTTTGGTGGTGTACTTTGATTGAGATTCCTCCACAGAAAGCATTGTGAAAACGTATCTTTGTAAGAGATCTTCACCCTGTTGAACATCTCTCGAATGTCTCCTGCGAAGGCGATTTTATTGATACGGAATCTCAGCAGAATTCCGAAAAGAGATTTCAAATAGTCTGGGCCAACTAATAAGAAATCAATCAGTGAATATCCGTTGAGTTTTTGATAAAATTGGTGAAAATGGATTAGGCTGGATAATTTGTCGGGACACGATCAAATTAGCGTTATTTTGTCCGATAAGGAGACAAGGCTTTTCCATGCATGCCAAATTAGCAGCAATTTGTTTCAAGAAGGGAAATGTATTCATCAATTCTTGTGGATCATAATTTTGTTCAGGTAAATTGAGATTTTCAATAGTTCTTATGTTTTTTAGGTGGTAAAAGACAGTGGAAAATCTTCCTGAGGTTTCTGTTTCAACAATTTGAGAATTATGATCAAATCTATGGATACTTCCAGTCCATTTACAGCATAATGGAAAAACTGGTCCGCATAAACCTATCTTTTTTGCTACTGCTGAATCTAGTAGAGTTGTTGTGCTACCTTCATCCAATAAAGCTGAGATATGGAATATACCATTTGGACCTTTGATTTGAATAGGGACAATTTTCAGCAAAGTACTGTTATTAGACTCAGAAACATGTGCTATCATCTCAGATTGCCTTGCAGTATTTCTTTCATGATTTTCTATATTCTTGTGCTATAAGGTATGGTGAAATCGGCCACAGTTATTCACTATACATGCTCTCTTCTTTCTGCATTTTCCACTGTGTGATCTCAAACAGCAATAACATAGATTAGTTTTCTTGACTATCTTCCAGCGCTGATGTACATCTGTAGATTTGAATTGACTGCAATTTTCTATTGAATGATCTTCACCTTTGCAGCAATTGAAGTATTTTTTATTCGTATTGAATAAGGTACTATTTTGTTTTTCTTCCATTTGCTTCTCCTTGTGAGAATAATTGTTGGATTGAAAACATGCCCCACTATTCTTTGATACAAATGTGATCCTAGATACAATCTGAGACATCTCTTGTATCCAGTCAGAAAAGTCTTTCAAAGATTCTTGATGACATCTTATTAGTAATAGACCAACAGGCATTCAAAAAGTAAGCTTATGGGAAATAACACGGTAAAACCTCTAAGGTCCATTTTGCACCTTTTGACTCTTTTTGGGGTGGGGGGGAAAAATCGGAGCGTCGCTGCTTGGCGTTCATCGAGTCGCGATAGATCCCTTAGATTGATAACAATTGTCCAGTGCCGAGCGCGATACCATCATCGGAAATACTCGGGTGTTGACTAGACGAGATCGGTAGAAGTCGGAACGTTGTTGCTTGGCGTTCATCGTGTGACGTAATCGACACCCACGCCCCTCCCATCGCGTCACTCGAAGTCGTCAGTTTAGCGGCAAATTCAAATTTCATATTTTCTGCTAGCGGATTTTAATTTGAAATAATGAAAAAAAAGATGTTGATGTGTGGGATCGAAGCGTAGCGAACCAGCAATCTTCGGATTACGAAGCGCACGTCTACACAACTAGGCTATGAGACCTCTTAGTGAATGTAGGTTGACATGTTGTTTATACAGCGCGAGCCACCGATCCGCCGAGTCGAGCGATGTAATCTTGCCGCAAGCCGGGTGTTATCAAACCGCAAGCCGAGAGTTGGAATAAAAACAATAGTAATTGTGAATGAATTAATTCGAATTGTTAAAGTGGTATAATAATAATGATGCTTGGAAAAATAGGGAAAATGGCGGCGGGTAACGGGAGTGTAACGTTTCAACGTGCGATTCCAATGAGGAACGTATACAGGGTGTTTCAAAATACATTATTTAAGAGAAAAATCAACAGGGTGTCTCAAAACAGTCATCAATTGAGAGAAAAACAACAGGATGTCTCAAAATACATCATTTAAGAGGAAAAATATGGAATGTTGGGTTGGAGACATGAATCATCGCATCATTGGGGCATCACATCATTGTGGCATGCAGGGATTCAGAAGTTTTCGTTTTACGTATACAGGGTGTGTCAAAATACATCATTTAAAAAATAAAAATAAATACAGGGTGCCTCATAAACGTGCATCGTGATGGGGTTTGTCATTTAAGAAAAAAATATATACCAGGTGTACCAACGTGCCAGTTGAGACAAAAAAATATATACAGGGTGTCTCATAAACGTGCATCGTGACGGGGTCCGTCATTTTTAAAGTGTGATACCAATTCGTTTTCAAGGAATACATCAGAGCCATCTGTCGTTCAATATATACATTAATGATATTTTGTATCTGTACGAATCATCAAAAAATAAACACTTCCGGTTTCAAAAAATTAAGATAGAAGAAAAGTAATAGTAAATTCGGATTACCCACATCGAGGAGAGTCCAAATCTGCAATAAAATGGTTACTTCCGGTCCAAACCGGAAATTGCACTTCCGGTCGTCCGATGATTTTGGCATCAATAGATTCGTTTGGATGTCAAGAAAAATTTTTAAGCATTTTCCGAGGTCAAAAGGGCATAGGAGGCTATCTTCGTTATTAGTAAAGTTACAGAAACGTGCGAGTACTCTAAGAAAACAACTTTCATGGGAGATCAAGAAAATAATAGAATTCGCGTACGTCAACTGCCATAAGGGCCGTAAACCGCACATATTAATGCGTTATGTACTTATTGCTTAAATCAGTAAGTTTAGTAAAATGGGTGTACCAACTTGACATTTAAGAGAAAAAAACATGGCAGCTGTCAAATTTGGTATACCGGATGTCTCAAAATACATCGATTAAGAGAAAAAAAAACATGGCGGCTGTCAAATTTGGTATACCGGGTGTCTCAAAATACATCGATTAAGAGAAAAAAACATGGCTGCTGCCATACAGGGTGTACCATCATAGTATTTAAGAGAAAAAACATGGCTGCTGCCATACAGGGTGTACCAACTTGACATTTAAGAGAAAAAAACATGGCAGCTATGAAAATGGGTATACCGGGTGAACCAACGCAACATTTAAGAGAAAAAAACATGGCTGATTGTAAAATGACATGAGACAGAGAAAAAAAACATGGCAGCTGTCAAATTTGGTATACAGGATGTCTCAAAATACATCGATTAAGAGAAAAAAAACATGGTGGCTGATTGTCAACGTATATACAGGGTGTCCCACAACGTTTGAGAGAAAAAACATGGTGAATCATTAAGAGAAAAAACATGGCTACATGAGTGATGGAAGAACGCTTCAATGGGCATATGGAGATTCGAAACAACTACTTGCCCATGCAGAGATTGAATTACATCCGACATCTAAATGTGTAATAAGAGGACGTTTGGACCGTTCATTTGGGAAAAAACATAGCGGAGTCTGATTGGTCAAAGCTCATTATAGTTGTACAGGGACGTCTCACAAATTATTCCATTTGGGTGAAAAATATATATACAGGGTGATTCAAAATCCTCAGTCTTAAATGTTAAATGGGAAAATGGATCGACGAAAAACTTACCATTGTGGAAAAACATATACCGAGTGTTTCAAAAAAATATCACTGGAAATAGAAAAAGATGCTTAGTCGTTTAGAGTGAAAAAAAAACATGCCCGCCATTTGACATCATCATAAAGGCATTATTTTTGGAAAGTATGTTAGTGCCATTGGGTAGTTGAAGTAATCACCAATAGAATGGTATCTGAAGAGTACAGACAGAAGGTTGAGGATTCTTTCGTTCCAAAAACCAACTAAAATAACAAACACTAAAATGTGTAAAAAATTTGACGAATTCTGCGGTTTTCACGTTCCAAAAAATGATTAAAATTATCGTTTTCACGTCCCAAAAAACAAGTAGAATTAGAAGCGTTAAAACACGTAAAAAATGCAACGAAAATAGACGTTTTCATCTTCGAAAAAACATATAAAATTTCGAACGCTGAATTATATAAAATATGTATCGAAAACATGCGTTTTCGTGTTCCAAAAAACAACTAAGATTACGAACGCCAAAAATTTACTTTTACATGTATTTCTTATGGAGATTTGACATTTCAAAATTGCACAAAATTATCGTTTTCGCATCCCAAAAAAACAACTAAAACTTGAAACGCTGAAACACATAAAAAATGTAACAAAAATAGACGTTTTCGCGTCCAAAAAAATGATTGAAATTAGAAGCGTTAAAACACATAAAAAAATGCAATGAAAATAGACGTTTTCGTGTTCCAAAAATCGAGTAAAATTAGGAGCGTTAAAACTAAACTAAATTCGATTTGCAAAAATTTTTATTTAAACCAAATTATCCATTTTTTTATTTGCCTGTACAATTATGTCTTGCAAAGTCCTCATCAATACACATGCAAATATCGTAGATACTATAACTACCTAATCTGAGGCGGCAATTCGATGTAGGAAGATCCAAGCTGGGGAGTAAATTTGTTGATGTTGACTCCCAAATTAACCACCTTCTTCAACGCCCAGCCTGAATCGCGTTCCTGGAACTCCTCAAGGTCTTTCATGATAGGAGCGATTACCTTAGACTCAAACCATTCATCCAGATTGGTGTCCTGGTAAATCGGAGAGTTGGCGGTTGTGAAATACTTGTATTCCTTCAGTACACTAGCACCCTTCAGCACCTCGAATTCTCCACAAAATATCGCATTCACCTTCACCGATCCATCCTTTTTGAGAGCATTTTTAATTCTATTTTTGAATATGGCTTTGGAATCAATTAGGAATGATCGTGGATCCTTGTGTTTAAGGTTGGAAATAACGCCAGTTCTGATTCGACCATTGAATGCGGAGCCGGTATCATCCCAGTGCACACGTTTCCATGCAGTTTCAGTTCTAGAAGGAATCCCTGCCCCCTTTTTCAGCATGGCTTTAAACTGGTTCCTCATAGTCTTAATATTCCTCAAGTGGGCTTCTAGGTGTTGCTTTTCCCCCACAGAAACAGCATAACGCATTGCATTCCTAATTTTCTTCAAACCCTTGACACATTCCACCAATCCTTGGCGTATCTTCGCTTCATCATTCGTGGTGATGAGCCCCAAGATGGTAGCAATATACCGCACAAGATCGGTAAACATCGACATACTGAAATTATAGAAAGTCAGATGTTGAACGTTTAACGTTATAAAGTAAACTAATGAAATTTAGTGGAGCTAAGCATAATGTAAACTCAAGTCGAACGGAAGATTGAACGCTTTATAAAAGGGTGGGGGTACGAAAAATTTTTTAAAGAAAAACTGAACTGTTTCAAAGGCCCCAGTTTTCAGATAATTTGTGCTACAATTAACATACGAATACATATAAAAGTGCTGCATTGGTCATCTATTGAGCCATTTGTAACATTTTTATTCTTCATTTCCCATAAGAATGCATGTAAATTGTTGCATATCATTTGAAACATTTATGGAATAAAAACTCAAATTCAACTTCTCAATCGGACGGAAGACTGAACGCTTTCAAAAGGACTCAGTCGAAAAGCCTCCAGTTGCAAATTTTCGAAATATCGCATGATTTGCATAATTTTAAAGCTTTGATTCCCATAAAATGCACATCATTGATACATTTGTAAAATGAAAATCGAGTTAAACTCGAACGGAAGACTGAACGCTTTGAAAAGACCTTAGTTTTCAGACGATGTGTGCATCAGTTTCCAAAGTAATGCAATTACCATATATCATGAAATTTGTAGCATTTTTAAGCTTTGGGTTTCATTTATGAAATAAAAATCGAATTCAACTTCTCAATCAGACGGGCTGAATTTTATATCATAGCCACAGATCCAGCCTGTTGTAATACTTATGATCCGACTTGTTGTTGAAACTCATGAAAAAATCATATGAGCCAACCAGAGTTCGATCCTAGTCTCAATATACGCGGTGTGTGTCGTCGTATGTCGTAGTATGGGTATGTTCGGAATGTCGCCGTATGTCGTAGTATGGATATGTTCGGTATGGTTCGGTTTGTCACCGTATGTTCGGTATGTCGCAGTATGAATATGTTCAGTATGGTTCGGTTTGTCGCCGTATGATGCAGTATGGGTATGTTCGGTATGTCGCAGTATGTCGCAGTATGGTGCAGTATGTTGTTGTTATATAAAGACTTGATGGAATGTAGACAATTCAGTTGTATTCAATATGTTGCACCGAACAGTTTGTGAAAATATAGAGGTGGAGGGTAGTAATCAGGGGAAACAGCAAAGAATAATCGAGTCTGATACTTATGGTCTACGATTCAACGATGGATATGTTATTGGTAATATCCCAGTACGTTATGAAAATGATAGAGTGGTTGTACATGACAAAAGTTTTGTTCTAACGGAGGGGTTACTCCAATTGTTATGTAAACGAGTACCTCAGCATTACAATTCAGAAGATTTGACAGCATATAAAAATATTTTAATGATGACTAATGCTCACAAGCAAAGATATGAATCAGACGAACCTGTGAACGCTAATAGTTCATGGAAATATCGAAATATTATATCCATGTTGTTTCCACCTGAAAGAATAAAAAATAAGCATTTATCATACAATACCCAGCTTGAACATCGCAGCAGCAGCAATATCAAACGCTCTCCTATATTGATAACAATAGAGCAATGAAAAGTGATATGGGACAACTCGAATACTTCGACAGAAAGCTACATGAAGCTTATAGATTATGTAGAGGTCGTCTTGTATTCAATAGATATTGAAATTATGATGTTTGTTTTATTTCTAATCAAGTTTCATTTATGTACTATTTAAGTAACACTTTGCTTAATTAATAATAATTTGAAATATTAAAGGAATCGCACGTGAAATGTAATGATGTATGAAATTATGTCTGGAAAAAATGTACTCATTCCACATGATGATGAGTCCGTTTCCACATCACCCAGGAGGTAGGACTGCCAATGCGTTACCCTTTTTTATTGTGGAAGACTCCCCATTAGGCATAGCATAACCACCAATCAAATTGTACGAAAATTATCTTCGATCTTACTACTGAAAATTATTTTAAGTTATTGCTTATGTAGCCAATACAAATTTTGTCATTGTGGGAGTGAGTAGAAATACTCAATATAAAGTTAAGTATAAAAACATAGTAAGTATGCATATGGATAATAAAATTTTATTCAGCAGTCGTTTCCAATGTTCATGCTATAGGATTAGTTCATGTAATTGGATATTAATATCGAATTGATGTAAAGTAAGTACATCAATGATGAAACAATGGTGGTCAGTTAACGGAAATATCATGATGAGGTGTAGTTAAAATACAAGGAGTGAATACACAGGTTCCCAATAAAATACATCAATTCTGTTGCCATTCTTTATTCACATTATTTACAATGACATCTTGGGCATTTTTCTATAAATTCCATTTAAGTTCTTGTGGAATTCCTCTGAACGTTTTTGATCTGATTTGAGTATTCCTCAAGGAACCATTACATAATCAGACACCAAATTTAACGTGCGGGTGGAAGGATTCATCAGATTGGTATTCAATTCAACTCAATTCAATTCAGGTGTTGTGTTATGTTCCAATTAAGTAAGCTGGCTTGTGGGCGAGATTTCACTGACAAAGACATCAACTTTGACACAAGATTAGGAGATTCATCAGATTGGTTTTCATCAAACGAAAGGTTCGTGCAGTTTGGTACTATAAAAGTATGTGAGAAATACATCACCAACGAAAGGAATTACTTTAAATGTTAAATATTTTCAAGTGAATCGTATGTTATTGCTTCCCAGTGGAAATGAGCCGAAAGACTTGAGGTAATATCGAGAGGAATATTTTCGACTGAACTATGTATCGATTCAGTTGTAAAGTTTCACCAAAATGAAAAATATATTCAGATCATTTTTATTGAAATTGCTTATAGCCAAAGCACCATTTACAAACTCACCAAACTCACTCAAATAAATAGTTCCAGATGATTTTTGATGACAAATATCTTGGCTGAAAACACTACTACGCATGCCCCGCGTGAATACATATTTTCCTTCGAATTGACAAAAAAATTAAACAATAGTGATCATCGAAAAGGAGTTCAAAATTGGTTTTCTCTTCAAAATTATCTATTGCTAAAAAGTCCACTGCTTGAATAGCTGAAGAGGTAATTCCTTCTATCGAAAAACGGAGTTATACAGCGAATTGGAGTTTTAATAATATTCCTCCAAAAACACTCGAAGACATAGCCTGTGCGGGTGGAAAATGGTTGTAATTATTATTATTTGCCAGGGCGCACCAAGTCGACTTATTCACTTTACAGCTGTAGGAAAACTCGGATAACTTATCCCACCACCATTACAAAAACGAACATGTGAATTACAAGAACAAAATCAAAAATATCAAAATATCAATGAGGATTTGAGAATTCAAGCTAAAAGAACCATGTAACAATTTGTTATTCAAGGATTAGCACAACGGAATATCTAAGAAAATTAGGTAGTTCAGAAGAAATATACATGAAGTTGATAGTAGAATAGTTCCAGAATCGTCAAATCAACCAAACCAAATGTTTGGTGGAAAATGAGGCAATGAAAAAACGTTTCATTGGGGGTATAATTCTTCACGGAGACAAGCAGCAGCAAAAGCTGTGTTTTTCTATGTCTCATGACATTTGACAGGCAGCCATGTTTTTTTCTCTTAAATGTTGCGTTCGTTCACCCGGTATACCGAATTTGACAGCCGCCAGGAGATTCTGTTGGTGTGCGTGCGCACCAACAGAAGCTCATTTCCGACTTTGATATGTACATTTCAACCATAACACAATGTTGAATTGAAAGCGAATTGTCTTTCCGCCCATGAAATCTACCTACGGACAAATCTTACAATTCACTTGGAAATATTTCAAGTCATCTTGATACTTATTGAAGAAGATTCTCTCGTCGGTGATATATTTCTCACAAATTTGTCTACTAACACACATCAAATTTGGTGCCTTCGTCGATGAAATCTTGCTCATGAACCAACTCACTCCACTGAAACATATACCACAATGCTTGTTGAGTTGAAACAGAATAATCTTCCCAGCCGTGAAATCTCGAGATTACTTTCAAATTTCGACACTTGAAAAAAATATTCACAATTATTCCAATATTTTTTTACGTTAGTCTTCTTCACTCAAACATTCGATTTCTGTCTTTGTACGGTTGACAGACTTAAAGCCGTAACATCGGTGATAATGCAACTCTTGAATTTTGTTCCGAAGACTCATTATCGGAGTGGTGTATTTGAAAGAAAAATTTTTAGCACATTTCAACTATCCGTATTGTTTTGTCATGCATCTTTCTTCCCCCAAGGAATTTCTTGATATTGTTGTATGATGTGATCCCGCATTTCCTTCAAAGAGTTATTTCGGTTTGGCACATATTCATAACAAGTCTTTTTTTGGTTGATTTGACGATTCTGGAACTATTCTACTATCAACTTCATGTATATTTCTTCTGAACTACCTAATTTTCTTAGATATTCCGTTGTGCTAATCCTTGAATAACAAATTGTTACATGGTTCTTTTAGCTTGAATTCTCAAATCCTCATTGATATTTTGATATTTTTGATTTTGTTCTTGTAATTCACATGTTCGTTTTTGTAATGGTGGTGGGATAAGTTATCCGAGTTTTCCTACAGCTGTAAAGTGAATAAGTCGACTTGGTGCGCCCTGGCAAATAATAATAATTACAACCATTTTCCACCCGCACAGGCTATGTCTTCGAGTGTTTTTGGAGGAATATTATTAAAACTCCAATTCGCTGTATAACTCCGTTTTTCGATAGAAGGAATTACCTCTTCAGCTATTCAAGCAGTGGACTTTTTAGCAATAGATAATTTTGAAGAGAAAACCAATTTTGAACTCCTTTTCGATGATCACTATTGTTTAATTTTTTTGTCAATTCGAAGGAAAATATGTATTCACGCGGGGCATGCGTAGTAGTGTTTTCAGCCAAGATATTTGTCATCAAAAATCATCTGGAACTATTTATTTGAGTGAGTTTGGTGAGTTTGTAAATGGTGCTTTGGCTATAAGCAATTTCAATAAAAATGATCTGAATATATTTTTCATTTTGGTGAAACTTTACAACTGAATCGATACATAGTTCAGTCGAAAATATTCCTCTCGATATTACCTCAAGTCTTTCGGCTCATTTCCACTGGGAAGCAATAACATACGATTCACTTGAAAATATTTAACATTTAAAGTAATTCCTTTCGTTGGTGATGTATTTCTCACATACTTTTATAGTACCAAACTGCACGAACCTTTCGTTTGATGAAAACCAATCTGATGAATCTCCTAATCTTGTGTCAAAGTTGATGTCTTTGTCAGTGAAATCTCGCCCACAAGCCAGCTTACTTAATTGGAACATAACACAACACCTGAATTGAATTGAGTTGAATTGAATACCAATCTGATGAATCCTTCCACCCGCACGTTAAATTTGGTGTCTGATTATGTAATGGTTCCTTGAGGAATACTCAAATCAGATCAAAAACGTTCAGAGGAATTCCACAAGAACTTAAATGGAATTTATAGAAAAATGCCCAAGATGTCATTGTAAATAATGTGAATAAAGAATGGCAACAGAATTGATGTATTTTATTGGGAACCTGTGTATTCACTCCTTGTATTTTAACTACACCTCATCATGATATTTCCGTTAACTGACCACCATTGTTTCATCATTGATGTACTTACTTTACATCAATTCGATATTAATATCCAATTACATGAACTAATCCTATAGCATGAACATTGGAAACGACTGCTGAATAAAATTTTATTATCCATATGCATACTTACTATGTTTTTATACTTAACTTTATATTGAGTATTTCTACTCACTCCCACAATGACAAAATTTGTATTGGCTACATAAGCAATAACTTAAAATAATTTTCAGTAGTAAGATCGAAGATAATTTTCGTACAATTTGATTGGTGGTTATGCTATGCCTAATGGGGAGTCTTCCACAATAAAAAAGGGTAACGCATTGGCAGTCCTACCTCCTGGGTGATGTGGAAACGGACTCATCATCATGTGGAATGAGTACATTTTTTCCAGACATAATTTCATACATCATTACATTTCACGTGCGATTCCTTTAATATTTCAAATTATTATTAATTAAGCAAAGTGTTACTTAAATAGTACATAAATGAAACTTGATTAGAAATAAAACAAACATCATAATTTCAATATCTATTGAATACAAGACGACCTCTACATAATCTATAAGCTTCATGTAGCTTTCTGTCGAAGTATTCGAGTTGTCCCATATCACTTTTCATTGCTCTATTGTTATCAATATAGGAGAGCGTTTGATATTGCTGCTGCTGCGATGTTCAAGCTGGGTATTGTATGATAAATGCTTATTTTTTATTCTTTCAGGTGGAAACAACATGGATATAATATTTCGATATTTCCATGAACTATTAGCGTTCACAGGTTCGTCTGATTCATATCTTTGCTTGTGAGCATTAGTCATCATTAAAATATTTTTATATGCTGTCAAATCTTCTGAATTGTAATGCTGAGGTACTCGTTTACATAACAATTGGAGTAACCCCTCCGTTAGAACAAAACTTTTGTCATGTACAACCACTCTATCATTTTCATAACGTACTGGGATATTACCAATAACATATCCATCGTTGAATCGTAGACCATAAGTATCAGACTCGATTATTCTTTGCTGTTTCCCCTGATTACTACCCTCCACCTCTATATTTTCACAAACTGTTCGGTGCAACATATTGAATACAACTGAATTGTCTACATTCCATCAAGTCTTTATATAACAACAACATACTGCACCATACTGCGACATACTGCGACATACCGAACATACCCATACTGCATCATACGGCGACAAACCGAACCATACTGAACATATTCATACTGCGACATACCGAACATACGGTGACAAACCGAACCATACCGAACATATCCATACTACGACATACGGCGACATTCCGAACATACCCATACTACGACATACGACGACACACACCGCGTATATTGAGACTAGGATCGAACTCTGGTTGGCTCATATGATTTTTTCATGAGTTTCAACAACAAGTCGGATCATAAGTATTACAACAGGCTGGATCTGTGGCTATGATATAAAATTCAGCCCGTCTGATTGAGAAGTTGAATTCGATTTTTATTTCATAAATGAAACCCAAAGCTTAAAAATGCTACAAATTTCATGATATATGGTAATTGCATTACTTTGGAAACTGATGCACACATCGTCTGAAAACTAAGGTCTTTTCAAAGCGTTCAGTCTTCCGTTCGAGTTTAACTCGATTTTCATTTTACAAATGTATCAATGATGTGCATTTTATGGGAATCAAAGCTTTAAAATTATGCAAATCATGCGATATTTCGAAAATTTGCAACTGGAGGCTTTTCGACTGAGTCCTTTTGAAAGCGTTCAGTCTTCCGTCCGATTGAGAAGTTGAATTTGAGTTTTTATTCCATAAATGTTTCAAATGATATGCAACAATTTACATGCATTCTTATGGGAAATGAAGAATAAAAATGTTACAAATGGCTCAATAGATGACCAATGCAGCACTTTTATATGTATTCGTATGTTAATTGTAGCACAAATTATCTGAAAACTGGGGCCTTTGAAACAGTTCAGTTTTTCTTTAAAAAATTTTTCGTACCCCCACCCTTTTATAAAGCGTTCAATCTTCCGTTCGACTTGAGTTTACATTATGCTTAGCTCCACTAAATTTCATTAGTTTACTTTATAACGTTAAACGTTCAACATCTGACTTTCTATAATTTCAGTATGTCGATGTTTACCGATCTTGTGCGGTATATTGCTACCATCTTGGGGCTCATCACCACGAATGATGAAGCGAAGATACGCCAAGGATTGGTGGAATGTGTCAAGGGTTTGAAGAAAATTAGGAATGCAATGCGTTATGCTGTTTCTGTGGGGGAAAAGCAACACCTAGAAGCCCACTTGAGGAATATTAAGACTATGAGGAACCAGTTTAAAGCCATGCTGAAAAAGGGGGCAGGGATTCCTTCTAGAACTGAAACTGCATGGAAACGTGTGCACTGGGATGATACCGGCTCCGCATTCAATGGTCGAATCAGAACTGGCGTTATTTCCAACCTTAAACACAAGGATCCACGATCATTCCTAATTGATTCCAAAGCCATATTCAAAAATAGAATTAAAAATGCTCTCAAAAAGGATGGATCGGTGAAGGTGAATGCGATATTTTGTGGAGAATTCGAGGTGCTGAAGGGTGCTAGTGTACTGAAGGAATACAAGTATTTCACAACCGCCAACTCTCCGATTTACCAGGACACCAATCTGGATGAATGGTTTGAGTCTAAGGTAATCGCTCCTATCATGAAAGACCTTGAGGAGTTCCAGGAACGCGATTCAGGCTGGGCGTTGAAGAAGGTGGTTAATTTGGGAGTCAACATCAACAAATTTACTCCCCAGCTTGGATCTTCCTACATCGAGTTGCCGCCTCAGATTAGGTAGTTATAGTATCTACGATATTTGCATGTGTATTGATGAGGACTTTGCAAGACATAATTGTACAGGCAAATAAAAAAATGGATAATTTGGTTTAAATAAAAATTTTTGCAAATCGAATTTAGTTTAGTTTTAACGCTCCTAATTTTACTCGATTTTTGGAACACGAAAACGTCTATTTTCATTGCATTTTTTTATGTGTTTTAACGCTTCTAATTTCAATCATTTTTTTGGACGCGAAAACGTCTATTTTTGTTACATTTTTTATGTGTTTCAGCGTTTCAAATTTTAGTTGTTTTTTTGGGATGCGAAAACGATAATTTTGTGCAATTTTGAAATGTCAAATCTCCATAAGAAATACATGTAAAAGTAAATTTTTGGCGTTCGTAATCTTAGTTGTTTTTTGGAACACGAAAACGCATGTTTTCGATACATATTTTATATAATTCAGCGTTCGAAATTTTATATGTTTTTTCGAAGATGAAAACGTCTATTTTCGTTGCATTTTTTACGTGTTTTAACGCTTCTAATTCTACTTGTTTTTTGGGACGTGAAAACGATAATTTTAATCATTTTTTGGAACGTGAAAACCGCAGAATTCGTCAAATTTTTTACACATTTTAGTGTTTGTTATTTTAGTTGGTTTTTGGAACGAAAGAATCCTCAACCTTCTGTCTGTACTCTTCAGATACCATTCTATTGGTGATTACTTCAACTACCCAATGGCACTAACATACTTTCCAAAAATAATGCCTTTATGATGATGTCAAATGGCGGGCATGTTTTTTTTTCACTCTAAACGACTAAGCATCTTTTTCTATTTCCAGTGATATTTTTTTGAAACACTCGGTATATGTTTTTCCACAATGGTAAGTTTTTCGTCGATCCATTTTCCCATTTAACATTTAAGACTGAGGATTTTGAATCACCCTGTATATATATTTTTCACCCAAATGGAATAATTTGTGAGACGTCCCTGTACAACTATAATGAGCTTTGACCAATCAGACTCCGCTATGTTTTTTCCCAAATGAACGGTCCAAACGTCCTCTTATTACACATTTAGATGTCGGATGTAATTCAATCTCTGCATGGGCAAGTAGTTGTTTCGAATCTCCATATGCCCATTGAAGCGTTCTTCCATCACTCATGTAGCCATGTTTTTTCTCTTAATGATTCACCATGTTTTTTCTCTCAAACGTTGTGGGACACCCTGTATATACGTTGACAATCAGCCACCATGTTTTTTTTCTCTTAATCGATGTATTTTGAGACATCCTGTATACCAAATTTGACAGCTGCCATGTTTTTTTTCTCTGTCTCATGTCATTTTACAATCAGCCATGTTTTTTTCTCTTAAATGTTGCGTTGGTTCACCCGGTATACCCATTTTCATAGCTGCCATGTTTTTTTCTCTTAAATGTCAAGTTGGTACACCCTGTATGGCAGCAGCCATGTTTTTTCTCTTAAATACTATGATGGTACACCCTGTATGGCAGCAGCCATGTTTTTTTCTCTTAATCGATGTATTTTGAGACACCCGGTATACCAAATTTGACAGCCGCCATGTTTTTTTTTCTCTTAATCGATGTATTTTGAGACATCCGGTATACCAAATTTGACAGCTGCCATGTTTTTTTCTCTTAAATGTCAAGTTGGTACACCCATTTTACTAAACTTACTGATTTAAGCAATAAGTACATAACGCATTAATATGTGCGGTTTACGGCCCTTATGGCAGTTGACGTACGCGAATTCTATTATTTTCTTGATCTCCCATGAAAGTTGTTTTCTTAGAGTACTCGCACGTTTCTGTAACTTTACTAATAACGAAGATAGCCTCCTATGCCCTTTTGACCTCGGAAAATGCTTAAAAATTTTTCTTGACATCCAAACGAATCTATTGATGCCAAAATCATCGGACGACCGGAAGTGCAATTTCCGGTTTGGACCGGAAGTAACCATTTTATTGCAGATTTGGACTCTCCTCGATGTGGGTAATCCGAATTTACTATTACTTTTCTTCTATCTTAATTTTTTGAAACCGGAAGTGTTTATTTTTTGATGATTCGTACAGATACAAAATATCATTAATGTATATATTGAACGACAGATGGCTCTGATGTATTCCTTGAAAACGAATTGGTATCACACTTTAAAAATGACGGACCCCGTCACGATGCACGTTTATGAGACACCCTGTATATATTTTTTTGTCTCAACTGGCACGTTGGTACACCTGGTATATATTTTTTTCTTAAATGACAAACCCCATCACGATGCACGTTTATGAGGCACCCTGTATTTATTTTTATTTTTTAAATGATGTATTTTGACACACCCTGTATACGTAAAACGAAAACTTCTGAATCCCTGCATGCCACAATGATGTGATGCCCCAATGATGCGATGATTCATGTCTCCAACCCAACATTCCATATTTTTCCTCTTAAATGATGTATTTTGAGACATCCTGTTGTTTTTCTCTCAATTGATGACTGTTTTGAGACACCCTGTTGATTTTTCTCTTAAATAATGTATTTTGAAACACCCTGTATACGTTCCTCATTGGAATCGCACGTTGAAACGTTACACTCCCGTTACCCGCCGCCATTTTCCCTATTTTTCCAAGCATCATTATTATTATACCACTTTAACAATTCGAATTAATTCATTCACAATTACTATTGTTTTTATTCCAACTCTCGGCTTGCGGTTTGATAACACCCGGCTTGCGGCAAGATTACATCGCTCGACTCGGCGGATCGGTGGCTCGCGCTGTATAAACAACATGTCAACCTACATTCACTAAGAGGTCTCATAGCCTAGTTGTGTAGACGTGCGCTTCGTAATCCGAAGATTGCTGGTTCGCTACGCTTCGATCCCACACATCAACATCTTTTTTTTCATTATTTCAAATTAAAATCCGCTAGCAGAAAATATGAAATTTGAATTTGCCGCTAAACTGACGACTTCGAGTGACGCGATGGGAGGGGCGTGGGTGTCGATTACGTCACACGATGAACGCCAAGCAACAACGTTCCGACTTCTACCGATCTCGTCTAGTCAACACCCGAGTATTTCCGATGATGGTATCGCGCTCGGCACTGGACAATTGTTATCAATCTAAGGGATCTATCGCGACTCGATGAACGCCAAGCAGCGACGCTCCGATTTTTCCCCCCCACCCCAAAAAGAGTCAAAAGGTGCAAAATGGACCTTAGAGGTTTTACCGTGTTATTTCCCATAAGCTTACTTTTTGAATGCCTGTTGGTCTATTACTCTTATTTCTTTATGTAATAAGTAACTTCCCCACTGGGTAAGTAGATGTGGTGGTAATTTTGTCACCAAATTAGCTAGCAAACTTTTCTGGTTTATCATTTTTGTCATGTCTCCCTCCAAGACAGCAGCAATATTTCTAACAGAACTGCTGAAATCCATAAAAGATTCTTGGCTTTCGACGTTGGATATATCACGTATTTTCAATAACAATTCATCGACTATTAGTTCCTGACGTCCATATTTCATTTCTAAAATGTTGATAATTTCATCAGGGTTTTGAGCAGTTACTAAAAGCATCTCCACAGTCTTCCTAGCTTCACCGGTTAGATTTTTATTCAGTCTGAGGACATTTTCTTTCGGCGAAAACAAACACGTTTCATTTGAAAGTTTATATTGTGAATATATAGGCCACTTCAAGCAGGAAGACCCGTCGAACGGAATCAATTGATTACCAACTGTTTGTCCAGATAGCATGCTGTTGATGGATCTCGCTAGATCGGCAATTTGTTTTTGTGATGACTGCTCCGAGGTACATGGTTGCTCTTGATCAATAATTATATTATTTGTCCACTCTTGAACATCCCGTCTCTTACGATTTTATGAACTTGAATCAGAATCCATTTGGAAAATCTCTTCATATTTATGTAGGGACTTCTCTTTGCAAACGAGGCGGCTTGTAACACCAGCTTTAGTTAATCTCGGCTTTAGCTAGTGTTGGCAGCACTGGACTTCCAGACTGACAGAACGCATCCATGACAGCGCGCCAGAACGCCGATAGCTCAAGAGTTGTTGATATCATATTGTTAATAGTTGTGTACTTTTTTGAAGTGTTTTTTAATATATCTTTTAATCATTACATCTCTTCTTCACATTCACAGCAGTATAGTTTACTTTCGGGTAGCTTGTTAATCTTGGGGGCCTATAAAACTTCCCAACTGAACCCGTTGCAGAACACCTTCGCAACAATTTGGCGCTCCAACGTGACCCATCAAGATTTTTTTCAAGCCATTGTGACTGTGAACTGCTTTCCGCGGAAATTGACACTGATTGTTGTTGGTTCGTTTTCGTGAACGTGTGATAGTGAACATTTTCATTAATTCAAGTTATTTCGTTCAAAATACGCCGTTTTGGTCGTGCTTATTGCTCCGCCTCTCCGAGTATTGAATGCACATCGTTTGGACACTGGTTTTCACAGTTCCATTCCTTTTCGCGTAGGTAATATTCCGAATATCACTTCATTTGTGGACAAAATAACGTGTGTTGTGCTCGAAGATTCTGCATGAACTTGAGATCGGGTAAATTAGTGGAAAACACCTCTACGATGCCTGATAACAACGAAGTGCCTGTTCAACAAATCCTCATGATAACAGAGATGCTGCAAAGTCTTATACAGGGTATGCAAAATATACAGAGTCAACCTAATAGAGAACAGAATGTAAGTAATAATATTGCCAATTTTTCCGTATGCAAATCTCGCTTTGATGGAAGTCCAAATATGGATGTGGAAGCTTTCATTGACTCAATCTCGACATATAAAGACTGTCTTAGTATATCGGATGCACATGCAGTTAAAGGGTTAAGCATGTTATTATTTAATGATGCTGCTACCTGGTGGCAGGGCATAAAATCATCAGTTAGTACATTTGCCGAAGCCGTAGATGCTTTACGCCATGCGTATGGTTTCTCAAAGCCAGCACACCAGATATACAGGAAGCTTTTCTCCAGTGATCAAGGTGATGAAAAAACAGACATTTTCATTAGCAAAAAACGTGCGTTGTTGTCTCGCTTATCCGGAAGCTCGTCAATATCTGAACATGCTCAGTTAGATATGGTTTATGGATTGTTAAACCCGCGTATAAAAGACAAAGTATCGCGTGACCAAGCTAAAACGTTCAAAGAACTCATAGAATTTGCTCGTACTGCTGAACAGTCGCTGTTTGAAAACAATCTTTCGCAAAAATCAAACACGCAAACTGGTTTTGACTGGTTCCACAAACCGAAAATCAAAAATTCAATGCTCTTTCTGTAGAAACTACGGACATCTAAAGGACGAATGCCGAAAATTAGCTTCGCGAATGAACTCAGATAATAAAAATAAAACGAATTTGCCTTCTAATAGTTCATCTCATGCCAGTACATCTAATGACGGCAAAACTGTGGTATGCTACGGCTGTAGGACACCTGGCTACGTAAGAAGCAACTGTCCGAAGTGTTCTAAACCCCCAGAAACACCACGTTCATCTGTTTCAACATCAGCTGAGTTTATGTGTAACTCACTCTCGTTGACATCCAACAAAATGCGATCTTTAGCTATGGTCAACATTGAAGGTCACCAAGGCTTAACATATCTCGACTCCGGTGCACAATCTAGTATCGCTGAAGCAAAACTACGAGACGTTTTATTACAAGATGGAGTACCTTTCTCTTCGAAGGTCATGGAAATGACCCTCGCCGATGGTAATACGACTACTGTCGCCGTGGAAATATTTGAAGTTAACCTAATTCTTGAAAATAGAAAACATTCCGTAACTCTTATATCTGTTCCTAACCACACCAGCAGCAGGACACTTTTGGGTTCTGACTTTCTGAAAACGGCAAACGTTGTTCTTGATGTTCCACGTGATTCATGGTTCTATGGAGATGCTCCCGACATGGCTTATAGTTTCGTCGATCAATCGGAAAACTTGCAAGTATGCACATTGAATGCTGTCGATGTAGTCGAAGTCAAGCTTAGGGAAAATGAAGGCGCTAGCCTATGCGATGAAGAAAGAGGAGTACTCGATGTTCTGAGGAAAAATCAAGATATTTTCAGAACTAGTACTGAGCCTACCCCTTTTGCTGAACATACCATTTGTCTCACGGATGACACCCCTATCTCTGTTCCTCCTTATCGTCTCTCAGAATCGAAAAAACAACTTCTTCGAAAAGAAATTGATAAACTCTTATCACTGGGTATAATAGAGGAGTGTGAATCTCCTTACGCAGCTCAGGTTGTCCTTGTTCCCAAAAAGGATGGTACTATTCGCTTAACAGTTGACTATCGAAAACTCAACTCGATCACTCGTGCTGATAGATATCCCCTCCCTCGTATAGACGATATTCTTCAAGCCACCAAGAAGCCCGAATATATAACTACATTGGACCTGAAGTCTGGTTACCACCAAGTTTCCGCCAGACTCTCTGATCGAGATAAAACTTCTTTCATCTGCCCACTAGGCACCTTTCGCTACACTCGTATGCCATTTGGGTTGCGTAACGCACCCTCGACATTCCAAAGATTAATTGATAGATTCCGTTCCGGATTGCTAGATATAAACCTATTGGCTTATCTCGATGATTTAATAATTTTTTCGTCTACGTTTTCAGAACATATCCGAGAAATACAAATGGTATTCGAACGTCTGCGTGTATTCAAGCTTCATCTAAATCGATCCAAATGTTCTTTCGCTTGTAACTTCGTCCTATATCTTGGCCATGGTATTAGTCCTGAAGGGATAATGCCCAATCCAGATAAGGTATCTGCCATTACTCGCATGCCAGAACCTCGTAATGTCAAACAACTGTTGTCCTTCCTACAAACCTGCTCCTGGTATAGGAGATTCGTAAATAACTTTGCAGATATCGCTAAGCTATTGAACGTCCTCACCAAAAAGAATGCGGAATGGAATTGGGGACCAAATCAGGTAAAGGCTTTCGCTACGCTCAAGACACTATTGACTACTAGCCCGATCCTTCGGCAAGCTGATCCTGCTCAACCATACATCCTCAGAACTGACGCAAGTGCATATGCTCTTGGACCATGCTTACTCCAGGGGGAGGGTCCAGAAGAATATGCCAGTAGACTTCTGACGCAGCCGGAAAGAAATTACTGCACTACTGAAAGGGAAGCCCTCGCAGTCGTTTGGGCTGTCATGAAATTCAGAGGATATCTTGAAGACGCAACTACATACGTCCAGAGTGATCACCAACCACTTAAATGGCTCCTGTAACTGAGATCATCTTCCGGTCGTCTAGCACGATGGTGCCTTCTATTGCAGTCCTATAACATACGCATAGACTACACCCCAGGACGACTCAATGTGGTTGCAGATATGCTATCTCGCCCGCCAGTTGCTGAAACTGAAATTCAACTAATCGCTGTAGACTTGCCCAAGCAGTCTCCCAACGACCTTAGAAATGACCAGTTAGCAGACGAAGATCTACGGAAAATCATCGAGGCATTTGAAAATCCAGATGCTAACGACTTGCACCTCAAGAAGTGGTTAGAACGAGGATATGTGATGAACAATGGAATCCTGTACAGATTTGTTCCCGAAATGGACGAAGAAGATGTTCAACTTGTAGTACCTAAATCCAAAAGAGATATTATCCTTGCCGAGTACCATGACTCAGAACTAGCAGGCCACTATGGTGTTGCCAGGACCTACCAACGAATAGCGAGTCGCTATTACTGGCCAGGTATGCAAATATTCATTGCCGAGTATGTATCTGATTGCCTTGACTGCCAGCGATATAAAGCTAGTAACTTGAAACCGGCTGGTCAACTACAAACTCCTGTTCAAGCCCAGAGATTTGAAACACTTTCTATGGACCTATTCGGTCCACTGCCGGAGACATCTGATGGATATAGATGGATTTACATTATTGAAGACACCGCCAGTAGATGGGTAGAACTGTTCCCGCTGCAAGAGGCGACTGCCGAAAATTGTGCCAGGTGTCTAATCGATGAAGTCATCCTTCGCTACGGTGTTCCTCGAAGGGTCATTAGCGATAATGGCTCACAATTCGTGAGTGCAGTTATGCAGCAAGTAGCGCACACGCCAGGATTTAAACAAACTTTAACACCCGTGTATCACCCTGCCGCCAATCCGGTAGAGTGTCAATTGTCAATCTTGACAGCCTCGGAGCATACCGACTGGAAGGATAAATTGCCCTCTATCCGTTTTTCTATGAACTCTGTGAAATCTCAAGCAACCGGTTATAGCGCCGCCTACCTAACTTTCGGTCGTGAGTTACGCACACCCGACGACGTGCAAAGAGACATGCGCGCTATATTGGACTACGACAATTTTGTTCCGCTTATCACCCCTTACCTTCGAACATTAAGTGGAGTGTTACGACAAGCTCGCGATGCCAGTGAAAGACAACAAGACCGCGCTAAATCGAACGCTGACAAATCCCGCCGAAAATGTGATCAGTACAATGTGGGAGATAAAGTACTGGTATCAGTGCATGCTTCGAGTAATGCTAAAAAGTCTTATACCGCGAAGTTCGCACCTCGCCCTGATGGACCTTACCAAATATGGCGGATTGTTACTCCAACCACAAATGATGTGGCTACCCTCCAAGATCCTCCGGAAGTGCTTGGGAAATATCATGTTTCCGCCATCACTCCCTATCGGTGCTGCACCGAGGAAGAGGCTGATGACCCAGAGCCTGTGCGCCCCCTGCGTAAGCGAGGTCGCCCCCGTAACCAGACAACTGCTGATGTCTCAATAGTAGCTCCAGATCTTCAATCCGAAGTCGAATCCGTAGATGATGAAGCTGCTACCGAAGATACATGCGTCCGGCCGTTGCGCAACAGGACCATAATAAAACCCAAACCCTGTTCATGTTGTGAATAGACAAAATCCATTGCTTCTACTCCCGAGACGTTTCGTGAAGCAAAGGGGGAGAGTTGTAACACCAGCTTTAGTTAATCCCGGCTTTAGCTAGAGTTGGCAGCACTGGACTTCCAGACTGACAGAACGCATCCATGACAGCGCGCCAGAACGCCGATAGCTCAAGAGTTGTTGATATCATATTGTTAATAGTTGTGTACTTTTTTGAAGTGTTTTCTAATATATCTTTTAATCATTACATCTCTTCTTCACATTCACAGCAGTGTAGTTTACTTTCGGGTATAGTTGTCGTCAAACATATAAGATAAATAAAAAAAGGCGCAAAAAATGGTCGATTAGCATGAAATTTACTCCCATGCCGCCAACCAGGGTCGCACTAGTACACATGCCACTAAATATTGTGATGCTTGCAGATTATTCAAGTTAATTTAACAAAGGCAATGTAACTTTTGTATTCAGAATAATCCATTTTTATAATTGTTAGTATCCTTAGATTAGGTAAACAACTGCCCCGTCGAAATCTAATTTGCTAATAGCTACCCGTACCGCAAACAGCTGTGATTTCTATTATAACTACGCCAGACCCTGCATGGAAAAAACATACCTAATTGCTGTGCGAGCCTTTACATCTTCCGCGCCAAGTGTTACGTGGGGGCGATAGGTGGAATAATTTGAATAAAGGTAGAGATGTCAATAATTTTATTGATTCATTTAGTGCGATTTTAGTCTGAAAAACTGTTTGGTTATTGACAAAAAAAGGAATTAATTTCCTGGTAATTTCCTGAAGTTATGTAAGTATTGATTTTGACTCACACTGAATTTAGCCAATATTCTCATGTGATTACCATATAAGGTGTGAGGTGTGTATGGCGTGGTACAATGCATTTTTGGCAGAAATATTTATTTTGTGATTGATTTTTTTTTGGAGGAAATGTGAGGACTAGCACAATATTTGCTTATACAGGATGATTCCTAAGGTGGACCGGTCCGTTCATTAATTTCTCACATTGCAAGGAAAATAATGGTGAACATGTAAAAGACAACAATTCGTTTTTGAGATGCAGGGCGTTAAAGTTGAAAATTAATATTGAATTTATTTTATTTACTGAAGGATCACCAATCACATACTATTCAAGATATCCAACGAAGGCGATGGAAGTTAGATATAACCGGATGGGTGGGAGTTAGACTGTATGTTTTTCACCCATCCAGCTATTCAGAATATTTTAGGTAGTCACAAAATACCCAAGAGCAGATGAATAAAAATAAAATTCTACGAAACAGAATGCCAGTGTCCAATATTGATTATATTCCCGAATTTGATTTTAGGATATGAAAGTACGTTAAATTTTATGTAAGAAATAAAGTCCGTTCAAGACACCCATATGATAAATATAATTTTGGAATTTTAGCATAATTGATCATTGACATACCACACTTAGAGCTTCTATCAGAAAAAAATCACACAGGGTGCAAATCATCTATTAGAAAATCTTCATCCACGAAAGTATTATTCCAGTTCAAATGGAATTGATTTTTTGCAATGAAATCTGTATAAAGAATGATAGCGAGACAACGTACCATTCGATCTGAAAACATAGAATTACAGAGAGTTCATATAAATGAAACACAGAGCGATCAATTGGAAAGTTGAAATTATTTTCATGGAAGACCATGTTGGTATATGCACTTATTTGAGAATTCCCTTCTCAAGATTATTTTTAAATTATCTGAACAAAAATATCTGAATTCCTGACAATCCAGATGTTGAGTCGTGAAGAATGCAGTACTGAACACCCTGTATATACAAGAATGTTTTTTATTTGTTATTTTTTTGTTGAATGACTTTGTAATGAATGATAAATTGAATAATTAAACTGCATATATTTTTTGAATTACTCTTATCTATGTACTTAGTATCGATCTCTAGTATACTCATTTATCTAAAAAAAAAATAATTAACTAATCCTCTGTCGATAATAAATTTGATGCAGTTGAAAAATTCTTTACCCATGGCGAAGTTACCTATAATGCACTAGCTAAAACTTGCCCCCAACATTATGTGGCACTTTCCAGGCAGAGATGGAAAAGATAAGACCATTTTTTGCGGCTTTTTTTATTTATCCTATATGTTTGACGACAACTATAGCTTGTTAATCTTGGGGGCCTATAAAACTTCCCAACTGAACCCGTTGCAGAACACCTTCGCAACAGGTTCTCATAAATTTTGAAAACTTTCCTTTTTTGTTCTAACTCGTTTTGTTTGGCGTTTATATCTTTAGGAACTGCTTCGTCAATTTGTAATTTATTCAATTCAGCTTCTAAACACACTATCTCTCCCTCTTTCAAGAAAAGACTGTCTTCAAGTCTGGATCTTTCATCTTGAATCTCGATCAATTTTGACTTCTTCCCAAATCCCTTGAAAGAACTCATTTTTGAACTTCTGCTGTGACTTTCTGGACGTTCATGAGACAAATTTTCGTTAGTGTTGATGATTTTGAACTTTTCCATTATATTTTCAATGAATTTCTTTGTCAGTTCATTTGCACACGCAGTTTTTGCACACTGGATATCAAATAGTCTACAGAGTTGTTGTAAACTTTTTATGCTCAGCGATTCCTGAACCACCTCGATATGGGTTTTGTAATCTTCTGAATTAACGTTGAAATCAAATCCAGGAAAGGCTAAAATGTGCTTTCTCTTTGATTTACTTGTCGAGTATGTTCCATATAGGGCAAATTCAAGATCTTCCAGTGTTTTCTTCAGAGTATTCTCTAGTTTCGACTGCATATTTGGTATATGTTTCAAAACCTTTTCTGAAGACATTGTGATGGACTTGCTTGCCAAATGCTGTTCAAAAAAGACTCGAAGGACCACTTGTTGAATAACTGTACCTCTTGAAGAGTAAATATGCCTTTTGGAGAACTTTTAAATGATATATTTTTGACTAATGTCTGACAATTCAACTTATTTATAACAACTGACCAACTGTCATGGTCCTTCGAGCCGGACATCCCAGTGTCTGGCTGATATGTTCTGGAAGCGTTGGCTTCGAGAGTATATACCGTCACTAGTTAGTCGCAAAAAATGCGAGAAAAACGAATCAAATATCCAAGTTGGTGACATGGTACTGATAAATGAAACCACATTACCTAGAGGACTTTGGTCAATTGGACAAATCGACAAAATCTACACCGGTCCAGATGGAATTGTAAGAGTTGCAGATATCAGAACTTCGAACGGGACACTTAAGAGGGCAGTTAGAAAACTACACCGTCTTAATGTTAACTGTACTAACACGGAAGTTAGTACCGAGGGGGATAATGTTCCGGAATCTTTAAATAGTTACCCTGTAAATCTGAAATATATAGTTACCCTGTATAGTGACAGTTGGTCAGTTGTTATAAATAAGTGGAATTGTCAGACATTAGTCAAAAATATATCATTTAAAAGTTCTCCAAAAGGCATATTTACTCTTCAAGAGGTACAATTATTCAACAACCGTCACTTTTTTGAGAATTTTCCGAACTCTCTAAAAGTTGTTCATATACAAAATTTTCATTTTGCGAGTTGTTAAAAGAATTATTTACATTTTCAACAGATGAATTTTGATCAGAGGAACTCGAAAAGCTTGAGTTGCTACTGACAAAGTAGTCATCTGTTTTGTCACTACAGCTAGCGCTGTAACTCTGACGTGAATCATTATTAAAGTGTTTTCTCCTCAACTCTAAATCATGTTCCGGCGTATTTTTTGTCATGGCAGCGTTGGAGTTTTCGACAACTCTTAAAAATCTTTTGTTTTCAAAATTGTTTTCTGAAAACAAGTCAGGGCAAGGCCCTGCTGCAGGTGTATTTGGCTTATTATGTGCAAAAGTTTTGGATGGGTGAAATTCTCTAATGAATTTTCTATTACGTCTGAGAGTAGAACCGTTTTCTAGTTTAATTAAATATGATCGAAACGGTAATTTTTTTAAAATCGTACCATTGTGCCAAGTTGTATTTGGCTTAGTTTGAACTTTGACAATAGAATTTATTTTCAAAAGCGGTAAAGGTTTTTTATGCTTGTCAAAATATTTTTTCTGATTTTGTTGAGTTTTTGAGATATAAGAGTTAAACTTACTTCTGTTAAAATTTTTTGAAAATTTACTGTTTATCTCAGGAACCATAGATCTGAGATTTCTGTTCATTAGTGCGTTCGCAGAAGAATTTTCCCCATCCAAAGGCGAGTTTCTAAAATTTAGCAGAGCCAAGTATGGATCTTTGTCATCTAAGAAGCATTTTTTTAGAAGGTTTTTTAAAGGTTGTACAGTTCTCTCAACCTGGCCATCAGATTGTGGATATAAAGGAGAGGAAGTTATGTGTTGAAATTTCCAATTCTTTGCAAAATTTATGAATTCGAAGCTACTGAAATTGGAACCATTATCGGTCATTGAAATTTTCGGAATACCAAATCGGGCAAAGATAGATTTCAATTTATTGATTAAATTTTGAGAAGTTAGATTATGATTCAAGTTGACAACTTCCACAAATTTTGAATAATAGTCCACGACTAAAAGGTAATTTTGTGACTGAAATTGTAAAATGTCTGCTGCTACCTTTTGCTAAGGAAGCCTGGGGACATCATGAGTCCTCAAGGGCTCCGAACACTGAGATTTCTGATAGGTATGGCAAATGTTACTTGATGTTACCATATCTTCAATTTGTTTTCACATACCTGGCCAGTAGAAGGATAAGTTAGCATTATCTAACGTTTTTTTATATCCCAAATGTTCGTAATGAAGTTTATGTAAAATTTCTTGCCTTAGGGCATTGGGAACAAGAAGTTTTTGTCTTTTAGAAATTGAATTTTCTATACATGAAATTTCTTCTTTGAATTTGAAATAAAATTTTACACTTTCTGGGCAGTATTTTATGCTTTTTGGCCAGCCATTTTCTAAAATGTTTTTTAATGTACTGAGTTCAGGATCTTCTCTAGTGAAATTTTGAATTTGTTGTTTTTTGTTTTCGGTGATGTTTAGAGCAAGCTCGACAGCAAAAATTTCAGATTCAATTTCAAAATTTTTGTTTTCATTGATATTTAATTCTGAATTATAAGCTCTACTTAAAGTGTCTGCAACAATCAATTTTTTGCCCGGTTTAAATACAAGCTTAAAGTCATATTTTCTTAACTGCATTAACATTCTCTGGAGCCTAGGTGGACAGAGATGTAATGGTTTTTTTTGTGATCGAAATTAAAGGTTTATGATCTGTTTCTAAGATGAACTTTTTTCCAAAGACATACTGTTAGAAACGAGATGCTCCAAACCAACAAGCTAACAATTCTTTCTCTATTTGAGAGTAACGAGATTGAGTTTCTGTTAATGCCTTTGATGCATGGGCACATGGTCTTCCTTTTTGCATTAGAATGGCAGCCATGCTATTCTTGGAGGCATCAACTGAAATTGTTGTTGGATGATTAGTGTCAAAAAATTGTAAACACGGAGTTTTTGATAAGATTGATTTCAGTTCTTGGAATGCCTTCCCGCATTCTGCTGACCATTGAAAGATAGTGTTCTTTTTCAATAAAGAACGCAAAAGTGATGTTTTTTCTGAGAGACAAAAACTTTGCAATATAAGTGACCATGCCAAGAAATCGCTGTAAATCTTTGACATTTTTAGGGCTACGCATATCTAAAATGGCTTGTATTTTGGATTTATCAGCTTCAATGCCTTTATCACTGATTTGGTGGCCCATATATTATTTTTTTACATAAAAATTTACATTTATCTTTGTTGAAACGAATGTTGTATTGTTCAGCAGTTTTGAGTATCTTTTCCAAGATATTATGTTCTAAAATGTTTTTAGCATATATTATTACATCGTCTATAAATATTGCACATCCCTCTATATTTCCAAAAATTTCATACATTCTCTCCTGATAGACTTCAGAAGAACTTGAAAGACCATATGGTAGTCTGCAAAATGAGTATTTACCAAAAGGTGTGGCAAACGTACAGAGTTTCGAACTCTCTTCATCCAATTTTATCTGCAGAAATCCTTGAGTAGCATCAAGTGTGCTAAAAAAATTTGAACCATGCATTTTGTAGGTGATTTCTTCCCAAGTTGGAAGATGAAAAATTGGCTTTCTTATAGAGGCATTCAAGTTGTAAGGGTCCATGCATATTCTTAGAGTACCATTAGGTTGTTTGACAATTACTATGGAATGTACCCAATCAGAAACTTCTTTAACTTTTTATTATTTTAAATTTCTCTAGTTGGTCCAAAGAATATTTTAATTTTTCTGTTAAAGCTAGTGGGATTTTCCTAGCTGGGCAAATTGATGGTACAGCATGATCTTTAAGTTCTATGTGATATTCTTTTTCTAAACAGCCTATGCCGTTGAAAGTATTTTTATATTTTTCTATGATTTGATTTAGCTGTGCATTATTTTGAACGTTTTTTTCAATTGTCTGAATCCTTTTAATCAATTCAAGTTCTAAACAACCTTTTAAACCCAATATTGGTATGCTTTCTATATCAACAGCATAAAACAACAGATTACAACTTTTATTGTTTGACTTACATTTGAGAAAACATTGGCCCAAGACTGGTAAACTATGTTTTGTATATGAGCTAAGTCTTACCAGGGACCCGGACCCATATGAAATATCGGTTCCGGTTCGGGTTCGGGTCCAAGGGAAATTGAAAATATCGGTTCCGATTCAGTTACGGTTCTCAGAATATTATTTCGGTTCGGTTTTGACAATTTTTTCGGTCCAAACGGTTCTTCGGCCCGTTTCCTATATATGTTTGGAATTCAGTAATATATGCGGAAAATAGTATTTAACAGCTTTTTTTCTACTTCAGCAATGGAAATGGTTAAGACCAGTGACTCCAGTGCAAAGAGACAAAGAGTACACGTTGTGTAGGTAATCTTTGCTCCAGTGAGTGGCAGTGACCTTAATTAACGCGCCAAAACGCCCAAAACATAAACCATAAATGTAAAAAATAAAATCTTTCCACAAAACAAGCCAGTTCACTATATTCAGCGTTGTTTTGCTGTGATTCTGCTTGTCACTTGTCATTCTATTGATATCGAAGGAAATTTTCCTTCTGTGACATCCACAGAACTTAATCATACGTTTATACTATGTTTAAGTTCTGTGGTGACATCTTACATTTCATCAATGATTAACTTCGGATAGAACCGAAATTAACCGAAAAAACCGTTATATTTTTTAAGGGTTTCGGTTTGGTACCACGAAATAATCGAATTTGAAATATGGGTTCGGTTTCGGTTCCGGTCCACGAAAAAATATCGGTTCCGTTACGGTTTTCGGTTCAAAACGGTTCCGGTCCGAGTCCCTGAGTCTGACATTAGTTTTTTGTAAATTTGACATACTGAAATTGATTTCTTTTATTACCTTCAGAGGAATTACATTTGCCATCGCTCCAGTATCCAGTTTGAAAGATATGTTGTTATCATTGACCTCAATGCTCGCTTCCCAGAAATCCTCAGACATTGTTCATATTGTCCTAGACTGTTCATACAACAGCTTACTGCAGATATGATTTTCAATGGAATCTAGAAATAATAAATTTTGAGCAGAATCATCATCATAATTTGAGTTAAGATGTTGGTCAACAGTGTGAATACTTTTTTATAATAGTTTTTGTTGTAATTATTTCCTGAAGCCTGAAAATTACTTTTATTTTTATTATAGTTATTATTTGGGAATTTTAAGCAAAGATGAGAGAAATGGTTAAAATTTGAACAGCGGTTACACTTAACTTGATAAGCTGGACATTTACGAGGACCATGGCTCCTGCCACAGTTACGACATCCTTGATTTTGTTGTTGGTGGTTCCTTGACATTTGGTTGTGTGGTGGGCCTGACTTGGTTTGTTGGTGGACAGTTTGCCTGATTTGTTGGTGAGTGGGCCTGGTTTGTTGATGATAAGGGCGGGACCTCTTGATTGCATCAACTTCTTCACCATTACTATTCCTATAGCTGATTTGACGGTTTTGCTCTTTGGTAGATTCGCTATTTATGCAGAAATTGGCAGCTTCATTAAATGTTGTGGAGTCTTTATCAAATAGTTGTGCTCTGAGATTGTCAGATTTGAGACCACATACTAATAAATCTTTCAGTAAGGACTCCTTGTCTTGTCTTGCTTGTCTTGTCTTGTCTTGTAGTTCACATGATAAAGAAAGGTTTTTTAGTTCAATTATAAATTGCTCTATTATAGTTTGCCCTTCTTTTTGACGACATGTTAAGAGTTTATATCTTTCACAGGTTAGGTTAACATTGGGACTGAAATGATCGTCAAATTTCTTCAATAATAGTTCCAATGTTTCCGATTCGTCTTCTTGACGGGTAAAAGTATTATAAATTTGCATACCCTCATCTCCAATTAGAGTTAAAAGCTGCGCACACTTTGTGGAATCCTCCTTCTTGCTTATTTCTGTTGCTTTGAGGTAGGTAACAAACTTCTGTTTCCAAAAGTGCCAAGCTTGGTTACGATTGCGGTCGGTCATACACATTGGCGATATACCTCGATCCATTTTGTCAATTTCAATCTTCAATCATCGGGTTCATTTGCGATAATTCTTGCTTGCTTTCTTCATAGGTTAATTCACCGCATCGAGAATTATTTATTGGCAGGTTTCGTTCGACTGCGCCATGTTAAGTTTGTATTCAACTACTCAATTGATTTCAGAGATGGATCGATAAAATGATACTTCTTCTTCTTCGATCAGAGTCTGGGCGGAAACTGAACATTTATTCACCTTCTTCTTGTAGAACACAGAACATCAATTTTAAAGTGATCATTGACATATGACATTGTAGTCTTACATGTTAAGGTTAGTCTCATGTGACAATCGGTATCGAAAGGCGACCACAAACCTTGTTGTAAAGCAAGTTTCTAAAGACCAATCCCGACCCCAATAACCACTTCCTACGTCCGTAGGGTGAGTGACTATTGGGTCCGAGAATCGTGTGCCCTGAGTAGACGGAGCGAACCAAGGATAACGGCCTTCTGCATTATTGCTGCTAAGATTTCTGCCATATTACGGCAAGCCGGTATTATCTTCAAGTTAGAGAGCAGTGTGTCCATCATTCCACCAAGGACTCCTATAATCAGAACCACCATTTTGACAGAATGGTCCGGATATAACCTGCGGAGTTCAAAGAGAAGATCTCGATATTTAGTCCGTCTTTACTCCTCTTTTCGAACGATATTCATTTCGCCTGGAGCGGAAAACTCCATGACGAATATCGTTCTACTTTGGTGGTCGAGGAGGACAACATCAGGCTCATTGGCTTGTATTTGCCTGAGGGTGGGGAATGAGTAGTTCCAATAGATTCGGCATCTCTCATTCTCCACCACTGACTCAATATCCCCCGGAACATAAGGCAACACCGGTGTCTCGTCTATACCATACGAGTGTCGTAGATGGTAGTACAACACTCGTAGCGCCGCGTTATGCCTGTGGATATAGGCTGAGACCACATAAGATGGACATGCTGATAGCAAATGCATTACGGTCTCAGGTGCCCCACGACATGCCCTGCATCGGGTGTCAGGGACGTCTATGCCCATCACGCGAATACGGTAGACAAGGGTGTTGAAGACACCATCCTGGCAGGCCATTATGAATCCCTCGGTCTCCGACTTCAGCTCACTCGACCTGAGGAAGGCAAAGGTCATGCTTTTGGATAAGCCAAGGTCTTCGATGTTGTGAAAGAAGACACCATGCATTGGCTTATCCATATGTAGCTGTAGCAGGACCTCTGTCTCCGCAGCTTTTATGTGAGCTTTTTGCTGAACGGGTCCCAACTCGGTAAAAGAGTTTGGGTTAGCCCGTTCAGTGTCGAATACGAGACCGAGTTCATCGGCCGCACGGGTTGCTGCCTTAAAAAGAAATGCTCCAATCCCTGCTTTCTCATGGTCGCGGACCATGCAGAGAAGGGGATCTGAACTCCTGATGACTTTACAGGCCCCATCCAGAACCATTCTGTTATGCAGACACTCCAAACTCAAAAGTCCACGACCTCCCCGTTGTCTGGGAAAGTATAACCGTGGAACGGACGATTTAGGATGCAAGCTCCTATTGAGATGCATCATTTTGCGAGTTTTAACGTCGAGTTGTCGCAGCTCTTCCTCAGTCCACTTCATCACTCCGAAAGAGTAAAGAAGGATCGGAACGGCAAGCATATTAGTTGCAGCAACTTTGTTCTTCCCCGACAGTTCTGATGACCAGATCTGTCGTAGTTTATGCTGATACTTGCCGCGGAGAGAGTTTTTAACTGCAAATACCTCTTGGGAGTGGCGTTGCTCCACCCCTAGGTAAATATAAGTCTCTCCGGCATCCAGATGATGTAGGATGCTTCCGTCTACGAGCTGGAAATCCTCTCCGTATTCCTCGCATCGTCCTCTTTTGAGATGAACCGTGGCACATTTGTCGATCCTAAATTCCATACCGATAGCATGCGTATATTCTTCCACCACCCTAAGGGACTGATGTAGGTCCCTTTCTCCAGAGGCATACAATTTGAGGTCATCCATATAAAATAGATGGGTGACATTATGCCTCCGGTTGCTGGGGGTGCCGCAGTTGTACCCACGAGTATTCCTGAGTGCAACGGACAATGGCAATAGTGAGATGCAGAAGAGAAGAGGGCTAAGGGAGTCTCCCTGAAACACACCTCTCCTAATGATGACCTGCTCTGTTTGGACTATGTCTCTACCAGATCTTATGGTGAAGCGAGTCCTCCAGAGCGGCATCAGTTGTCCAATGCATCCCACTATTTGACCGGGTACCTCAAGGCATCTGAGCAAATGCATGATTAACTCATGTGATGTTGTATCAAATGCCTTGCGGTAATCGATCCAGGCCATCGAAAGGTTACGCTTATACTGCACGGAGTCCTGCGTGATACATCTATCGATGAGCAGGTTCTCCTTGCACCCGGCGACCTCTTTCTTTGACCCTCTTTGCTCATTTATCCGTTCATACACCGGATCAACTGCGGAGAGAATGCGCGTGTATAAGATGCGCGTAAACACCTTATAACACGCATTCAAGCATGTTATCGGCCTGTAATTCTTTGGATCAGACAAATCTCCGTTTTTGGGGATGAGCACGGTTCGCCCCTCGACAAACCACTCTGGAATCTGCTGCTCCCCATCTAGCCATGAGTTGAAAACTCTGGCCAGATGGCGGTGGGTTGTTGGAAACTTTTTCCACCAATAGTTATTCAACCCATCAGGGCCTGGAGCAGCGAAATTCTTAGAGCCTTTTAGGGCCCCTCGTACTTCTTCCGTGGTTATCGGAATGCGCAGATCATTGAGCTCAGGCTGCCGAAGCCCCTTGCAAAATGCTTCGAACTGCGCTAGGGCTGGAGTATCTACGTTGAGTGGTTGCGGATACTCATAGATATTCTTCCAGAATGTTTCCACCCTATCTGCAGCCGGCGTGTTATTATTATGTATGTACCATACATCCGGAGGGCGCGCTGGTGTCGTTAACCCCAATAACCACTCCCTACGTCCGTAGGGTGAGTGACTATTGGGTCCGAGAATCATGTGCCCTGAGTAGACGGAGTGAACCAAGGATGACGGCCTTCTGCATTCGCGTTGCTAAGATTTCTGCCATATTACGGCAAGCAGGTATTATCTTCAAGTTGGAGAGCAGTGTGTCCATCATTCCACCAAGGACTCCTATGATCAGAACCACCATTTTGACAGAATGGTCCGGATATAACCTGCGGAGTTCAAAGAGAAGATCTCGATATTTAGTCCGTTTTTCCTCCTCTTTTCGAACGATATTCATTTCGCCTGGAGCGGAAAACTCCATGACGAATATCGTTCTACTTTGGTGGTCGAGGAGGACAACATCAGGCTTATTGGCTTGTATTTGCCTGAGGGTGGGGAATGAGTAGTTCCAATAGATCCGGCACCTCTCATTCTCCACCACGGACTCAATATCCCCCGGAACATAAGGCAACACCGGTGTCTCGTCTATACCGTACGAGTGTCGTAGATGGTAGTATAACACTCGTAGCGCCGCGTTATGCCTGTGGATATAGGCTGAGACCGCATAAGATGCTGATAGCAAATGCATAACGGTCTCAGGTGCCCCACGACATACCCTGCATCGGGTGTCAGGTACGTCTATACCCATCACGCGACAACGGTAGACGAGGGTGTTGAAGACACCATCCTGGCAGGCCATTATGAATCCCTCGGTCTCCGACTTTAGCTCACTCGACCTGAGGAAGGCAAAGGTCAAGCTTTTGGATAAGCCAAGGTCTTCGATGTTGTGAAAGAAGACACCATGCATTGGCTTATCCATATGTAGCTGTAGCAGGACCTCTGTCTCCGCAGCTTTGATGTGAGCTTTTTGCTGAACGGGTCCCAACTCTGTGACAGAGTTTGGGTTAGCCCGTTCAGTGTCGAATACGAGACCGAGTTCATCGGCCGCACGGGTTGCTGCCTTATAAAGAAATGCTCCAATCCCTGCTTTTTCATGGTCGCGGACCATGCAGAGAAGGGGATCTGAACTCCTGATGACTTTACAGGCCCCATCCAGAACCATTCTGTTATGCATACACTCCAAACTCAAAAGTCCACGGCCTCCCCGTTGTCTGGGAAAGTATAACCGTGGAACGGACGATTTAGGATGCAAGCACCTATTGAGATGCATCACTTTGCGAGTTTTAACGTCAAGTTGTCGCAGCTCTTCCTTAGTCCACTTCATCACTCCGAAAGAGTAAAGAAGGATCGGAACGGCAAGCATATTAGTTGCAGCAACTTTGTTCTTCCCCGACAGTTCTGATGACCAGATCTGTCGGAGTTTATGCTGATACTTGCCGCGGATAGAGTTTTTAACTGCGAATACCTCTTGGGAGCGGCGTTGTTCCACCCCAAGGTAGGTATAAGTCTCTCCGGCATCCAGATGATGTAGGATGCTTCCGTCTACGAGCTGGACATCCTCTCCGTATTCCTCGCATCGTCCTCTTTTGAGATGAACCGTGGCACATTTGTCGATCCCAAATTCCATACCGATAGCATGCGTATATTCTTCCACCACCCTAAGGGACTGATGTAGGTCCCTCTCTCCAGAGGCATACAATTTGAGGTCATCCATGTAAAATAGATGGGTGACATTATGCCTCCGGTTGCTGGGGGTGCCGCAGTTGTACCCACGGGTATTCCTGAGTGCAACGGACAATGGCAATAGTGAGATGCAGAAGAGAAGAGGGCTAAGGGAGTCTCCCTGAAACACGCCTCTTCTAATGATGACCTGCTCTGTTTGGACTATGTCTCTACCAGATCTTATGGTGAGGCGAGTCCTCCAGAGCGGCATCAGTTGTCCAATGCATCCCAATATTTGACCGGGTACCTCAAGGCATCTGAGCAAATGCATGATTAACTCATGTGATGTTGTATCAAATGCCTTGCGGTAATCGATCCAGGCCATCGAAAGGTTACGCTTATACTGCACGGAGTCCTGCGTGATACATCTATCGATGAGCAGGTTCTCCTTGCACCCGGCGATCCCTTTCTTTGACCCTCTTTGCTCATTTATCCGTTCATACACCGGATCAACCGCGGAGAGAATGCGCGTGTATAAGATGCGCGTAAACACCTTATAACACGCATTCAAGCATGTTATCGGCCTGTAATTCTTTGGATCAGACAAATCTCCGTTTTTGGGGATGAGCACGGTTCGCCCCTCGACAAACCACTCCGGAATCTGCTGCTCCCCATCTAGCCATGAGTTGAAAACTCTGGCCAGATGGCGGTGGGTTGTTGGAAACTTTTTCCACCAATAGTTATTCAACCCATCAGGGCCTGGAGCAGCGAAATTCTTAGAGCCTTTTAGGGCCCCTCGTACTTCTTCCGTGGTTATCGGAATGCGCAGATAGATCATTGAGCTCAGGCTGCCGAAGCCTCCTGCAAAATGCTTCGAACTGCGCTAGGGCTGGAGTATCTACGTTGAGTGGTTGCGGATACTCATAGATATTCTTCCAGAATGTTTCCACCCGATCTGCAGCCGGCGGGTTATCGACAACACGTGGAGGCTCTTGGAATAAGCGAGAAGGTTTATCGCGGAACTTTATGTTTTCCGCGATACTTCTCGCCCGCCTCACTAGTGACTTCTTTGCAGCCACTAGCATTCGTATCCTATCAAGGCAGTGCTGTTTGGTGGTGAACAGCACACCTTGATTTAATGTGTGGTGAGCTCGTCTCAATTTTGCGGCAAATCGCCGCACTGCGGGCGTGAAAGGCCTATTGGCCGCCACGAAGTCCACCACACACTGGATACGAGACGCGTGTTGTCTCGCCGACTTGATCTTGGCTTCCATCTTGTGTACACGTCGTTCATGCCTCCCTACCAGAGCGGTGGTGTCCCTCCTCTCCGTTTGGGATAGAGCATGAGCGGCGTCATACACGACAGAATTGATCTGCCAGATGTCAGCCTCTTCTGGAAGAACATCGCCAATCTCCGCATCCACCCGTGCCAGTTCTTACGGCTTCAGGGGCTTCATATTGTAAAGCGCCCTGCGGGTTCTGATATCCTCCATCAGAGGAACAATGTGATTCTCCTCCACAGCCAAACTGACACGTGGCATATCTGCCACTTCGATAACCGGCTGAGGAGGAGCTCTAACGTAGCCTCGAGCCCGAAGATGGGATACATAATCCCTGAGATTTTGTGCGGAAAACGCTGCATGCTCTGGGTGTCTCTCACACCACAGAGCATGCATTCTCGCCATGTATCCTCTCCGGGCGGGCTCACTGCTCTCGTAGCAATGCAGAAGTCCGTCTCTTAATTCGTCCGTCCACTCAAAGCGTCCGTTGTTATCGCGGTCGTCATCATATGGCAAATCATCGTTGGCCCCACCACCTTGCCTTTGACCCTTAATCCGAGGGGGTCGGTTGTGGGGGCCTCTTCCTCGATTGTTGGGAACCGAGTAGTAGAGTTTACTGGGGGGTTAACCCAGTAAATTATTATTATTATTATTATTATTATTATTATTATTATTATTATTATTATTATTATTATTATTATTATTATTATTATTATTATTATTATTATTATTATTATTATTATTATTATTATTATTATTATTATTATTATTATTATTATTATTATTATTATTATTATTATTATTATTATTATTATTATTATTATTATTATTATTATTATTATTATTATTATTTTTCCCGTTGGGAATGTACCAGTCAGGCCCTGTCTCCGGTGCTCCGATACATCCGGAGGGCGCGCTGGTGTCGTTAACCCCAATAACCACTCCCTACGTCCGTAGGGTGAGTGACTATTGGGTCCGAGAATCATGTGCCCTGAGTAGACGGAGCGAACCAAGGATGACGGCCTTCTGCATTCGCGCTGCTAAGATTTCTGCCATATTACGGCAAGCAGGTATTATCTTCAAGTTGGAGAGCAGTGTGTCCATCATTCCACCAAGGACTCCTATGATCAGAACCACCATTTTGACAGAATGGTCCGGATATAACCTGCGGAGTTCAAAGAGAAGATCTCGATATTTAGTCCGTTTTTCCTCCTCTTTTCGAACGATATTCATTTCGCCTGGAGCGGAAAACTCCATGACGAATATCGTTCTACTTTGGTGGTCGAGGAGGACAACATCAGGCTTATTGGCTTGTATTTGCCTGAGGGTGGGGAATGAGTAGTTCCAATAGATCCGACACCTCTCATTCTCCACCACGGACTCAATATCCCCCGGAACATAAGGCAACACCGGTGTCTCGTCTATACCGTACGAGTGTCGTAGATGGTATTATAACACTCGTAGCGCCGCGTTATGCCTGTGGATATAGGCTGAGACCGCATAAGATGGGCATGCTGATAACAAATGCATTACGGTCTCAGGTGCCCCACGACATGCCCTGCATCGGGTGTCAGGGACGTCTATACCCATCACGCGACTACGGTAGACGAGGGTGTTGAAGACACCATCCTGGCAGGCCATTATGAATCCCTCGGTCTCCGACTTTAGCTCACTCGACCTGAGGAAGGCAAAGGTCAAGCTTTTGGATAAGCCAAGGTGTTCGATGTTGTGAAAGAAGACACCATGCATTGGCTTATCCATATGTAGCTGTAGCAGGACCTCTGTCTCCGCAGCTTTGATGTGAGCTTTTTGCTGAACGGGTCCCAACTCGGTGACAGAGTTTGGGTTAGCCCGTTCAGTGTCGAATACGAGACCGAGTTCATCGGCCGCACGGGTTGCTGCCTTAAAATCCAGTAGATCCGGCACTTCTCATTCTCCACCACGGACTCAATATCCCCCGGAGCGTAAGGCAACACTGGTATCTCGTCTATACCGTACGAGCGTCGTAGGTGGTAATATAACACTCGTAGAGCCGCGTTATGTCTGTGGATATAGGCTGAGACCGCATATGCTGGACATGCTGACAGCAAATGCATAATGGTCTCAGGCGCCTGACGGCAGGCCCTGCATCTAATATCAGGGACCTCTATACCCATCACGTGGCTTCGGTAGACCAAGGTGTTGAAGACACCATCTTGGCAGGCCATTATGAATCCCTCGGTCTCCGACTTCAGCCCACTTGACCTAAGAAAGGCGTAGGTCAAGTTCTTGGATAAGCCAAGGTCTTCAACGTTTTTGAAGAAGACCCCATGCAAAGGCTTATCCCTATGCAGCTGCAGAAGAGCTGCATTTTCTGCGGCCTTTACATGGGCTTTTTGCCGAACGGGTGCCAACTCTGTGACAGAGTTCGGATCATGCCGTTTGGTGTTGAAACTGAGACCGAGTTCATCAGCCGCACGGGCTGCTGCCTTAAAGAGGAACGCTCCAATCCCTGCGTTTTCATGGTCACGGACCATGCAGAGAAGGGGTCCAAACTCCTGATTACTTTACATGCTCCATCCAATACCATTCTGTTGTAAAGACACTCCAAACTCAAAAGTCCTCGTCCTCCTTGTTGTCGGTGGAGATATAACCGAGGAACGGACGATTTGGGATGCAAGCTCCTGTATAGGTGCATCATCCTGCGAGTCTTTACGTCGAGTTGTCGCAGCTCCTCCTGAGTCCACTTCATTACTCCGAAGGAGTAGAGTAAGATCGGAACGGTAAGCATATTCTTGGCAGCATCTTTGTTCTTTCCCGACAGTTCTGATGACCAGATCTGTCGGAGTTTGTGCTGATACTTGCCGAGGAGAGAGTTTTCGACAGTTATAACTTCTTGAGAGTGGTGTTGTTCCACTCCCAAGTAGGTATACGTCTCTCCGGCACCCAGATGACGTAGGATGCTTCCGTCTATGAGCTGGACGTCTTCTCCGTAATCGTCGCATCGTCCACTTTTGAGATGAACCGTTGCACATTTGTCGATCCCAAACTCCATGCCGATGGCCTGCGTATACTCCTCCACCACCCTCAAAGACTGACGTAGGTCCTTTTCACCTGAGGCATAAAGCTTGAGATCATCCATGTAGAATAGATGAGTCACCTTATGCCTCCGGTTGCTGGGGGTGCCGCAGTAGTATCCACGTGTTTTTCTGAGGGCAACGGACAATGGCAATAGTGAGATGCAAAAGAGAAGGGGGCTGAGAGAATCTCCCTGAAACACTCCCCTTCTGAAGATAACCTGATCTGTTTGGACTCTAGCTTGACCTGATGTTATAGTGAAGCGAGTCCTCCAGAGTGGCATCAGTTGTTCAATGCATCTCACTATTTGATCGGGTATCGCAAGCCATCGAAGAACGTGCATGATTAGCTCATGCGATGTCGTGTCAAATGCCTTGCGATAGTCGATCCAGGCTATCGAAAGGTTACGCTTATACTGCGTGGAGTCCTGCGTAATACATCTATCGATGAGCAGATTCTCCTTGCATCAAGCGATCCCTTTCTTTGACCCTCTTTGCTCATATATCCGCTCGTACACGTGTTCCACTGCGGTGAGTATTCGCATGTACAAAATGCGGGTGAACATCTTATAACATGCGTTCAGGCATGTTATCGGCCTGTAGTTTTTCGGTTCCGACAAATCTCCCGTTTTTGGGATCAGCACGGTTTGCCCCTCGACAAACCAACCGGGAATCTGCTGCTCACCATTCAACCATGAGTTGAAAACTCTGGCCAAATGTTGGTGGGTGCTGGGAATTTTTTTCCACCAGTAGTTCCCTAGTCCATCCGGACCTGGTGCAGCTGAGTTCTTCGAGCCCTCAAGGGCTCGTCGAACTTCTTTCGGGGTTATCGGGTCGCGCAGTTCATTGAGATCTGGCTGTTGAAGCCTTCCGCAGAATGCTTCAAACTGCGCTAGGGCTGGAGTGTCTACATTCAGTGGTTGCGGATGTTCATAAATATCCTTCCAGAAGGCTTCTACCTGATCAGCGGTCGGCGGATTCTCTACAACACGCGGAGGCTTTTGGAATAATTGAGAAAGATTATCGCGGAATTTTGAGTTTTCCACGATGCTCCTCAATCGCCTCACTAGTGACTTCTTTGCAGCCACTAGCATTCGTATCCTGTCAAGGCAGTGCTGTTTGGTAGTCAACAGCACTCCTTGATTCAGTGTGTGATGGGCTCTCCTTAATTTTGCCGCTATTCGGCGCACTGCTGGCGTGAAAAGCCTGTTGGCTGCCATATAGTCCATCACACATTGGATACGAGACGCGTGTTGTCTCGCCGACTTGATCTTGGCTTCCATCTTCTTTACTCGTCGCTCGTGCCTTCCAACCGACAAGAAGGGTTTCCTTCTCCCCGTTTGGGTCAGCGACTGAGCGGCTCTGTACACAGCGCTGTTGATTTGCCAGATATCAGCCTCTTCTATTAGGACATCCCGAACCTCTGCATCCACTTGGGCTAGTTGTTCTGGCTTCAGGTTTTTGGTACGTGAAGCACCCTACGTGTTCTGAAATTTTCCATTGGCGGTGCAATCAAAGGTTCCTCCTGTGCCAGACCAACTCGTGGTGGAACTGCCACTTCTGCCAGTTCGTTAGCCGGCTGAGGAGTGGCCCTGATATAGCCTCGAGCCCGAAGATGAGATACATAATCCCTGAGATTTTGTGCGGTGAAAGCGGCATGCTCTGGGTGATTTTCGCACCACAGCGCATGCATTCTCGCCATGTATCCCCTTCGGGTGGGCTCACTACTCTCGTAAAAACGCAGAAGGTCATCCCTCAATTCATTAGTCCACTCAAAGCGTCCTTGTTCGTCGCGGTCGTCATAAGCAGGCAAATCCTCGTTTACGGCCCCTCCACCTTGCCTTTGACCCCTTATCCGAGGGTGTCGGTTGTGGGGGCCTCTTCCTCGTCTGTTTGGAACCCGAGTTTCTAGGTATACCGGGGGGTTTGCCTAGTATACCCACGGCCGACATCAGAGGGAAAGCTCTTTCCCTCCCGGGTGCACCTGTGCTGCCGGTCCGGTTTAGCACCTTTTGCCCGGGGAAGTGGTGTCGCAACTCACCAGGGCCTGAGATGTTGGTTGGCCTCCCTGCTTATTATTATTATTATTATTATTATTATTATTATTATTATTATTATTATTATTATTATTATTATTATTATTATTATTATTATTATTATTATTATTATTATTATTATTATTATTATTATTATTATTATTATTATTATTATTATTATTATTATTATTATTATTATTATTATTATTATTATTATTATTATTATTATTATTATTATTATTATTATTATTATTATTATTATTATTATTATTATTATTATTATTATTATTATTATTATTATTATTATTATTATTATTATTATTATTATTATTATTATTATTATTATTTTTTTTCCCGTTGGGAATGTACCAGTCAGGCCCTGTCTCCGGTGCTCCGATACATCCGGAGGGCGCGCTGGTGTCGTTAACCCCAATAACCACTACCTACGTCCGTAGGGTGAGTGACTATTGGGTCCGAGAATCATGTGCCCTGAGTAGACGGAGCGAACCAAGGATGACGGCCTTCTGCATTCGCGCTGCTAAGATTTCTGCCATATTACGGCAAGCAGGTATTATCTTCAAGTTGGAGAGCAGTGTGTCCATCATTCCACCAAGGACTCCTATGATCAGAACCACCATTTTGACAGAATGGTCCGGATATAACCTGCGGAGTTCAAAGAGAAGATCTCGATATTTAGTCCGTTTTTCCTCCTCTTTTCGAACGATATTCATTTCGCCTGGAGCGGAAAACTCCATGACGAATATCGTTCTACTTTGGTGGTCGAGGAGGACAACATCAGGCTTATTGGCTTGTATTTGCCTGAGGGTGGGGAATGAGTAGTTCCAATAGATTCGGCATCTCTCATTCTCCACCACGGACTCAATATCCCCCGGAGCATAAGGCAACACCGGTGTCTCGTCTATACCGTACGAGTGTCGTAGGTGGTAGTACAACACTCGTATCGCCGCGTTATGCCTGTGGATATAGGCTGAGACCGCATAAGATGGGCATGCTGATAGCAAATGCATTACGGTCTCAGGTGCCCCACGACATGCCCTGCATCGGGTGTCAGGGACGTCTATACCCATCACGCGACTACGGTAGACAAGGGTGTTGAAGACACCATCCTGGCAGGCCATTATGAATCCCTCGGTCTCCGACTTTAGCTCACTCGACCTGAGGAAGGCAAAGGTCAAGCTTTTGGATAAGCCAAGGTCTTCGATGTTATGAAAGAAGACACCATGCATTGGCTTATCCATATGTAGCTGTAGCAGGACCTCTGTCTCCGCAGCTTTGATGTGAGCTTTTTGCTGAACGGGTCCCAACTCGGTGACAGAGTTTGGGTTAGCCCGTTCAGTGTGAATACGAGACCGAGTTCATCGGCCGCACAGGTTGCTGCCTTAAAAAGAAATGCTCCAATCCCTACTTTTTCATGGTCGCGGACCATGCAGAGAAGGGGATCTGAACTCCTGATGACTTTACAGGCCCCATCCAGAACCATTCTGTTATGCATACACTCCAAACTCAAAAGTCCACGGCCTCCCCGTTGTCTGGGAAAGTATAACCGTAGAACGGACGATTTAGGATGCAAGCACCTATTGAGATGCATCACTTTGCGAGTTTTAACGTCGAGTTGTCGCAGCTCTTCCTTAGTCCACTTCATTACTCCGAAAGAGTAGAGAAGGATCGGAACGGCAAGCATATTGGTTGCAGCAACTTTGTTCTTCCCCGACAGTTCTGATGACCAGATCTGTCGGAGTTTATGCTGATACTTGCCGCGGAGAGAGTTCTTAACTGTGAATACCTCTTGGGAGTGGCGTTGCTCTACCCCTAGGTAAGTATATGTCTCTCCGGCATCCAGATGATGTAGGATGCTTCCGTCTACGAGCTGGACATCCTCTCCGTATTCCTCGCATCGTCCTCTTTTGAGATGAACCGTGGCACATTTGTCGATCCCAAATTCCATTCCGATAGCATGCGTGTACTCTTCCACCACCCTAAGGGACTGATGTAGGTCCCTTTCTCCAGAGGCTTATAATTTGAGGTCATCCATGTAAAACAGATGGGTGACTTTATGCCTCCGGTTGCTGGGGGTGCCGCAGTTGTACCCACGGGTATTCCTGAGTACAACGGACAATGGCAATAGTGAGATGCAGAAGAGAAGAGGGCTGAGGGAGTCTCCCTGAAACACGCCTCTTCTAATGATGACCTGCTCTGTTTGGACTATGTCTCTACCAGAACTTATGGTGAAGCGAGTCCTCCAGAGTGGCATCAGTTGTCCAATGCATCCCACTATTTGATTGGGTACCTCAAGACATCTGAGCAAATGCATGATTAACTCATGCGATGTTGTATCAAATGCCTTGCGGTAATCAATCCAGGCCATCGAAAGGTTACGCTTATACTGCACGGAGTCCTGTGTGATACATCTATCGATGAGCAGGTTCTCCTTGCAGCCGGCGACCCCTTTCTTTGACCCTCTTTGCTCATATATCCGTTCATACACCGGATCAACTGCGGAGAGAATGCGCGTGTATAAGATGCGCGTAAACAACTTATAGCACGCATTCAAGCATGTTATCGGCCTGTAATTCTTTGGATCAGACAAATCTCCGTTCTTGGGGATGAGCACGGTTCGCCCCTCGACAAACCACTCCGGAATCTGCTGCTCCCCATCTAGCCATGAGTTAAAAACTCTTGCCAGATGGCGGTGGGTTGTTGGAAACTTTTTCCACCAATAATTATTCAACCCATCAGGGCCTGGAGCAGCAAAGTTCTTTGAGCCTTTGAGAGCCCCTTGAACTTCTTCCGTGGTTATCGGATTGCGCAGATCATTGTGCTCAGGCTGCCGAAGCGTCCTGCAGTAAGCTTCGAACTGCGCTAGGGCTGGAGTGTCTACATTGAGTGGTTGCGGAAACTCATAGATGTTCTTCCAGAAGGTTTCTACCCGATCTGCAGCCGGCGGGTTATCGACAACACGTGGAGGCTCTTGGAATAAGCGAGAAGGTTTATCGCGGAACTTTATGTTTTCCGCGATACTTCTCGCCCGCCTCACTAGTGACTTCTTTGCAGCCACTAGCATTCGTATCCTATCAAGACAGTGCTGTTTTATGGTAAACAGCACGCCTTGATTCAATGTGTGGTGAGCTCGTCTTAGCATTGCAGCAATTCGCCGCACTGCCGGCGTGAAAGGCCTATTGGCCGACATATAGTCCACCACACACTGGATACGAGACGCGTGTTGTCTCGCCGACTTGATCTTAGCTTCCATCTTGTGAACGCGTCGCTCATGCCTCCCAACAAGAGCGGTGGTGTCCCTCCTCTCCGTCTGGGATAGAGCACGAGCGGCGTCGTACACGACAGAATTGATCTGCTAGATGGTAGCCTCTTCTGAAAGAACATCGCCAATCTCTGCATCCACTCGTGCCAGTTCTTGCGGCTTCAAGGGCTTCATATTGTGAAACGCCCTGCGGGTTCTGATGTCCTCCATTGGTGGTATGATGCGAGCCTCCTCTACAGCCAGACCGACACGTGGCATATCTGCCACTTCGTTAATCGGCTGAGGAGGAGCTCTAACATAGCCTCGAGCCCGGAGATAGGAAACATAATCCCTGAGATTTTGGGCGGAAACGGCGGCATGCTCTGGGTGTCTTTCACACCAGAGAGCATGCATCCTTGCCATGTATCCTCTCCGGGCGGGCTCACTGCTCTCGTAGATATACAGAAGTCCGTCTCTCAATTCGTTCGTCCACTCAAAGCGTCCGTTGTCATTGCGGTTGTCATTTGGCAAATCATCGTTGTTGGCCCCACCACCTTGCCTTTGACCCCTAATCCGAGGGGGTCGGTTGTGGGGGCCTCTTCCCCGATTGCTTGGAACCGAGTATTAGGGTTTACTGGGGGGTTAACCCAGTAAACCCACGACCGACACCGGAGGGAAAGATGCCTTTTCCCTCCCGGATGCGCATGAGCTGCCGGTCCGATTTTGCATCCTTTGCTCGGGTAGGTGGTGTCGCAACTCACCAGGGCCTTAGGTGTTGGTTGACCTCCCTGCCTATTATTATTATTATTATTTTTATTATTATCATTATTATTATTATTATTATTATTATTATTATTATTATTATTATTATTATTATTATTATTATTATTATTATTATTATTATTATTATTATTATTATTATTATTATTATTATTATTATTATTATTATTATTATTATTATTATTATTATTATTATTATTATTATTATTATTATTATTATCATTATTATTATTATTATTATTATTATTATTATTATTATTATTATTATTATTATTATTATTATTATTATTATTATTTTTTTTTTTCCGTTGGGAATGTACCAGTCAGGCCCTGTCTCCGGTGCTCCGATACATCCGGAGGGCGCGCTGGTGTCGTTAACCCCAATAACCACTCCCTACGTCCGTAGGGTGAGTGACTATTGGGTCCGAGAATCATATGCCCTGAGTAGACGGAGCGAACCAAGGATGACGGCCTTCTGCATTCTTGCTGCTAAGATTTCTGCCATATTACGGCAAGCAGGTATTATCTTCAAGTTGGAGAGCAGTGTGTCCATCATTCCACCAAGGACTCCTATGATCAGAACCACCATTTTGACAGAATGGTCCGGATATAACCTGCGGAGTTCAAAGAGAAGATCTCGATATTTAGTCCGTTTTTCCTCCTCTTTTCGAACGATATTCATTTCGCCTGGAGCGGAAAACTCCATGACGAATATCGTTCTACTTTGGTGGTCGAGGAGGACAACATCAGGCTTATTGGCTTGTATTTGCCTGAGGGTGGGGAATGAGTAGTTCCAATAGATCCGGCACCTCTCATTCTCCACCACGGACTCAATATCCCCCGGAACATAAGGCAACACCGGTGTCTCGTCTATACCGTACGAGTGTCGTAGATGGTAGTATAACACTCGTAGCGCCGCGTTATGCCTGTGGATATAGGCTGAGACCGCATAAGATGGGCATGCTGATAGCAAATGCATTACGGTCTCAGGTGCCCCACGACATGCCCTGCATCGGGTGTCAGGGACGTCTATACCCATCACGCGACTACGGTAGACGAGGGTGTTGAAGACACCATCCTGGCAGGCCATTATGAATCCCTCGGTCTCCGACTTTAGCTCACTCGCCCTGAGGAAGGCAAAGGTCAAGCTTTTGGATAAGCCAAGGTCTTCGATGTTATGAAAGAAGACACCATGCATTGGCTTATCCATATGTAGCTGTAGCAGGACCTCTGTCTCCGCAGCTTTGATGTGAGCTTTATGCTGAACGGGTCCCAACTCGGTGACAGAGTTTGGGTTAGCCCGTTCAGTGTCGAATACGAGACCAAGTACATCGGCCGCACGGGTTGCTGCCTTAAAAAGGAATGCTCCAATCCCTGCTTTTTCATGGTCGCGGACCATGCAGAGAAGGGGATCTGAACTCCTGATGACTTTACAGGCCCCATCCAGAACCATTCTGTTATGCATACACTCCAAACTCAAAAGTCCACGGCCTCCCCGTTGTCTGGGAAAGTATAACCGTGGAACGGACGATTTAGGATGCAAGCACCTATTGAGATGCATCACTTTGCGAGTTTTAACGTCGAGTTGTCGCAGCTCTTCCTTAGTCCACTTCATTACTCCGAAAGAGTAGAGAAGGATCGGAACGGCAAGCATATTGGTTGCAGCAACTTTGTTCTTCCCCGACAGTTCTGATGACCAGATCTGTCGGAGTTTATGCTGATACTTGCCGCGGAGAGAGTTCTTAACTGTGAATACCTCTTGGGAGTGGCGTTGCTCCACCCCTAGGTAAGTATACGTCTCTCCGGCATCCAGATGATGTAGGATGCTTCCGTCTACGAGCTGGACATCCTCTCCGTATTCCTCGCATCGTCCTCTTTTGAGATGATTCGTGGCACATTTGTCGATCCCAAATTCCATTCCGATAGCATGCGTGTACTCTTCCACCACCCTAAGGGACTGATGTAGGTCCCTTTCTCCAGAGGCATATAATTTGAGGTCATCCATGTAAAACAGATGGGTGACTTTATGCCTCCGGTTGCTGGGGGTGCCGCAGTTGTACCCACGGGTATTCCTGAGTACAACGGACAATGGCAATAGTGAGATGCAGAAGAGAAGAGGGCTGAGGGAGTCTCCCTGAAACACGCCTCTTCTAATGATGACCTGCTCTGTTTGGACTATGTCTCTACCAGATCTTATGGTGAAGCGAGTCCTCCAGAGTGGCATCAGTTGTCCAATGCATCCCACTATTTGATTGGGTACCTCAAGACATCTGAGCAAATGCATGATTAACTCATGCGATGTTGTATCAAATGCCTTGCGGTAATCAATCCAGGCCATCGAAAGGTTACGCTTATACTGCACGGAGTCCTGCGTGATACATCTATCGATGAGCAGGTTCTCCTTGCAGCCGGCGACCCCTTTCTTTGACCCTCGTTGCTCATATATCCGTTCATACACCGGATCAACTGCGGAGAGAATGCGCGTGTATAAGATGCGCGTAAACAACTTATAGCACGCATTCAAGCATGTTATCGGCCTGTAATTCTTTGGATCAGACAAATCTCCGTTCTTGGGGATGAGCACGGTTCGCCCCTCGACAAACCACTCCGGAATCTGCTGCTCCCCATCTAGCCATGAGTTAAAAACTCTTGTCAGATGGCGGTGGGTTGTTGGAAACTTTTTCCACCAATAATTATTCAACCCATCAGGGCCTGGAGCAGCAAAGTTCTTCGAGCCTTTGAGGGCCCCTCGAACTTCTTCCGTGGTTATCGGATTGCGCAGATCATTGTGCTCAGGCTGCCGAAGCGTCCTGCAGTAAGCTTCGAACTGCGCTAGGGCTGGAGTGTCTACATTGAGTGGTTGCGGAAACTCATAGATGTTCTTCCAGAAGGTTTCTACCCGATCAGCAGCCGGCGGGTTATCGACAACACGTGGAGGCTCTTGGAATAAGCGGGAAGGTTTATCGCGGAACTTTATGTTTTCCGCGATACTTCTCGCTCGCCTCACTAGTGACTTCTTTGCAGCCACTAGCATTCGTATCCTATCAAGACAGTGCTGTTTTATGGTAAACAGCACGCCTTGATTCAATGTGTGGTGAGCTCGTCTTAGCCTTGCAGCAATTCGCCGCACTGCCGGCGTGAAAGGCCTATTGGCCGACATGTAGTCCACCACACACTGGATACGAGATGCGTGTTGTCTCGCCGATTTGATCTTAGCTTCCATCTTGTGAACGCGTCGCTCATGCCTCCCAACAAGAGCAGTGGTGTCCCTCCTCTCCGTCTGGGATATTGCACGAGCGGCGTCGTACACGACAGAATTAATCTGCCAGATGTTGGCCTCTTCTGGAAGAACATCGCCAATCTCCGCATCCACCCGTGCCAGTTCTTGCGGCTTCAAGGGCTTCATATTGTGAAGCGCCCTGCGGGTTCTGATGTTCTCCATTGGTGGTATGATGCGAGCCTCCTCTGCAGCCAGACCGACACGTGGCATATCTGCCACTTCGTTAACCGGCTGAGGAGGAGCTCTAACATAGCCTCGAGCCCGGAGATAGGATACATAATCCCTGAGATTTTGGGCGGAAACGGCGGCATGCTCTGGGTGTCTCTCACACCAAAGAGCATGCATCCTTGCCATGTATCCTCTCCGGGCGGGCTCACTGCTCTCATAGCAATACAGAAGTCCATCCCTTAATCTATCCGTCCACTCAAAGCGTCCGTTGTCATTGCGGTTGTCGTCATTTGGCAAATCATCGTTGTTGGCCCCACCACCTTGCCTTTGACCCCTAATCCGAGGGGGTCGGTTGTGGGGGCCTCTTCCCCGATTATTATTATTATTTCATTTGAATTAAAATTCTCCAGTCGGACCCTGTCTCCGATGCTCCGATACATTCGGAGGGCGCGCTGGCAACATCATTACCCCAATAACCACTCCCCAAACTATGGGGTAAGCAGCTATTGGGTCCGGGAATCGTGTGCCCTGAGCAGACGTAATGAACCGAGGATGACAGCCTTCTGCATTCTTCCGGCAATGATTTCTGACAACTTTCTACATGCCGCGCCGGTATGATATTAAAGTTCGATAGGAATGAATCCATCACACCGCCAAGTGACCCTATTATCAGAACAACCATTTTTACAGAATGGTCTGGATAGAGCCTGCGGAGTTCGAAGAGTAAATCTCGATATTTCGTCCGTTTCTCCTCCTCCTTTCGGACGATATTCGTCAGGAGCCGAAAACTCAATGACGAAAATCGTCTTACTTCCATGGTCGAGGAGTACTACATCAGGCTTATTGGCCTGTATTTGCCTGAGGGTGGGAAACGAGTAGAGACAGTAGATCCGGCACTTCCCATTCTCCTCCACGGACTCAATATCCCCCGGAGTGTAAGGCAACACTGGTGTCTCGTCTATACCGTACGAGTGTCGTAGGTGGTAATATAACACTCGTAGAGCCGCCTTATGTCTGTGGATATAGGCTGAGACCGCAGATGCTAGACATGCTGACAGCAAATGCATAATGGTCTCAGGCGCCTGACGGCAGGCCCTGCATCTAATATCAGGGACCTCTATACCCATCACGTGGCTTCGGTAGACCAAGATGTTGAAGACACCATCTTGGCAGGCCATTATGAATCCCTCAGTCTCCGACTTCAGCCCACTTGACCTAAGGAAGGCGTGGGTCAAGTTCTTGGATAAGCCAAGGTCTTCAACGTTTCTGAAGAAGACCCCATGCAAAGGCTTATCCCTATGCAGCTGCAGCAGAGCTGCATTTTCTGCGGCCTTTACATTGGCTTTTTGTCGAACGGGTGCCAACTCTGAGACAGAGTTCGGATCACGCCGTTTGGTGTCGAAACTGAGACCAAGTTCATCAGCCGCACGGGCTGCTGCCATAAAGAGGAACGCTCCAATCCCTGCGTTTTCATGGTCACGGACCATGCAGAGAAGGGGGTCCAAACTCCTGATTACTTTACATGCTCCATCAAATACCATTCTGTTGTGAAGATACTCCAAACTCAAAAGTCCTCGTCCTCCTTGTTGTCGGTGGAGATATAACCGAGGAACGGACGATTTGGGATGCAAACTCCTGTATAGGTGCATCATCTTGCGAGTCTTTACGTCGAGTTGTCGCAGCTTCTCCTGAGTCCACTTCATTACTCCGAAGGAGTAGAGTAAGATCAGAACGGCAAGCATATTTGTTGCAGCAACTTTGTTCTTTCCCGACAGTTCTGATGACCAGATCTGTCGGAGTTTGTGCTGATACTTGCCGCGGAGAGAGTTTTCGACAGTTATAACTTCTTGAGAGTGGTGTTGTTCCACTCCCAAGTAGGTATACGTCTCTCCGGCATCCAGATGACGTAGGATGCTTCCGTCTATGAGCTGGACGTCTTCTCCGTAATCGTCGCATCGTCCTCTTTTGAGATGAACCGTATACTCCTCCACCACCCTCAAAGACTGACGTAGGTCCTTTTCACCTGAGGCATAAAGCTTGAGATCATCCATGTAGAATAGATGAGTCACCTTATGCCTCCGGTTACTAGGGGTGCCGCAGTAGTATCCGCGTGTTTTTCTGAGGGCAACGGACAATGGCAATAGTCAGATGCAAAAGAGAAGGGGCTGAGAGAATCTCCCTGAAACACTCCCCTCCTGAAGATAACCTGATCTGTTTGGACTCTAGCTTGACCTGATGTTATAGTGAAGTGAGTCCTCCAGAGTGGCATCAGTTGTTCAATACATCTCACTATTTGATCGGGTATCGCAAGGCATCGAAGAACATGCATGATTAGCTCATGCGATGTCGTGTCAAATGCCTTGCGATAGTCGATCCAGGCCATCGAAAGGTTACGCTTATACTGCGTGGAGTCCTGCGTAATACATCTATCGATGAGCAGATTCTCCTTGCATCCAGCGATCCCTTTCTTTGACCCTCTTTGCTCATATATCTGCTCGTACACGTGTTCAACTGCCTGCGGAGTTCGAAGAGTAAATCTCGATATTTCGTCCGTTTCTCCTCCTCCTTATTATTATTATTATTATTCATATCATTATTATTATTATTATTTTCCCTTTGGGAATGTACCAGTCAGGCCCTGTCTCCGGTGCTCCGATACATCCGGAGGGCGCGCTGGTGTCGTTAACCCCAATAACCACTCCCTACGTCCGTAGGGTGAGTGACTATTGGGTCCGAGAATCATGTGCCCTGAGTAGACGGAGCGAACCAAGGATGACGCCTTCTGCATTCGCGCTGCTAAGATTTCTGCCATATTACGGCAAGCAGGTATTATCTTCAAGGTGGAGAGCAGTGTGTCCATCATTCCACCAAGGACTCCTATGACCAGAACCACCATTTTGACAGAATGGTCCGGATATAACCTGCGGAGTTCAAAGAGAAGATCTCGATATTTAGTTCGTTTTTCCTCCTCTTTTCGAACGATATTCATTTCGTCTGTAGCGGAAAACTCCATGACGAATATCGTTCTACTTTGGTGGTCGAGGAGGACAACATCAGGCTTATTGGCTTGTATTTGCCTGAGGGTGGGGAATGAGTAGTTCCAATAGATCCGGCACCTCTCATTCTCCACCACGGACTCAATATCCCCCGGAACATAAGGCAACACCGGTGTCTCGTCTATACCGTACGAGTGTCGTAGATGGTAGTATAACACTCGTAGCGCCGCGTTATGCCTGTGGATATAGGCTGAGACCGCATAAGATGGGCATGCTGATAGCAAATGCATCACGGTCTCAGGTGCCCCACGACATGCCCTGTATCGGGTGTCAGGGACGTCTATACCCATCACGCGACTACGGTAGACGAGGGTGTTGAAGACACCATCCTGGCAGGCCATTATGAATCCCTCGGTCTCCGACCTAAGCTCACTCGACCTGAGGAAGGTGTGGCACGTTGGCACACACACATTTCACCCAGTATGAAGACTAGCAAGAGAATGCATTTTGTTAAGATGCCATGACGATGATTTTGTAATTTTGAAAATTTAGATAAATAAATCAAATTTTGACAACTAATATTTCCAATATTTTCTAGTCGTAGAATTACGATATAATCTGATATTGTGGTATAAAGATACCACAAATTGGACTATTGAAAACGCATATCATCCCTGTACCCAGTTTTTAACGACAATAGATAGAACTGACTGTTATCAAAGAAGCTGATAGAATCAACCGTTTGTAAAAGCTGCTACAATTCTATTTCTGACCAACAATCAGAATAATCTTTCATTGAAGTTTTCCAGTTCAACATCAAGTCAAGAGTTGCCGCTCCCAAATAGATTCAGGCCCTGAGGAATACGTGAGTGTCACAATATCAACCACTGTAAACAATTTCAATAATAATATCTGTAAGAAATGCAAGATAATATTCAGAGAGAAAATATTTCATCACAAAATCCTATTCAACCAAATATTTCGGCCTATAAAATTAAATTACCACCATTTTGGACTACTAAACCTGAAATTTGGTTCTATCAAGCTGAATCACAATTTTCATTAGCTAGAATAACTTCAGATCGCACAAAATATGATTATGTAGTAGCAAGTCTCCCAATTGAAATAATTTCCAATATTTACGATGTTATTGAACATCCACCATCTGATAATATGTACAACAACCTTAAAACAAAAATAATTCAAAGATTAACAGCTAGTGAAGAAAAACGACTGGATGTTTTACTTTCTAGGATTGAAATGGGAAATCAAAAGCCTTCAGAATTTTACAGAAATATGATATCCATTGTGGGTGGCTCTTCTATGGTTACTCAAGAACTCTTACTTAAACTATGGAAGAGACACTTACCAAAAACCATCTCAGTTGCAATAACAACTTCTGGAAAAACGAATATTGATGAAATTTTAGAAATTGCAGATAAAATTTGGGACACTTATAAGGATTCCAACATTTCTATTGTGAATAAATTACCAGAGAGTACTACAGTTCAACAAACAAATCCATCATCTGACTACGTTACCTCCTCCGCTAATCAAACAATTTTGCAAGCATTTAATGATCTATCTATTAAATGTACTCAGACGTTAGATTTGTTAACACAAAAACAACAATCAGTTGATAACCAATTAAGTGTTTTACAAAATCAAATTTTTCAAATTCAACAAACAAATTTGCAATCTCAAAATACTGAATGTACTTCATGTAGAACTCGTTATCGTAGCAAGAGTAGATCACCCTCCAGATTCAATTTTGATAGAAATTCGTCAGTCTGTTACTATCACCAAAGATTTAATGATAGAGCCAACAAATGTGGTGGAACTTGGTGTCCACTGAACCATACTTTAACTGATTGTTCAAAAAACTAAATAAAACCATTTTTAGCGCGACAGAAAATGGTCAGAATAGTTATAATCGTCGCTTATTCATTTTTGATCCCAGGAATAAATTGAATTTTCTAGTTGACACAGGCGCTGATATATCAATTGTTCCTCAGGACGTATTTTCTGATTTTAACAAAGACAGCGATATTTTTCTTACAGCAGCTAATGGTACTTCGATAAGTACATACGGAAAAAAATTTCTCAATATAAATTTAGGATTACATCGAGATTTTCCATTTATATTCACAGTAGTTTCAATTTGCCGTCCTATCATTGGGGCAGATTTTTTATCACATTTTGGCCTACTAGTTGACCTCAAACACAAGAGACTAATTAACACAAAATTACCTTATCTGTGAATGCTTTTTGTCTTAAAGCGTTTTCACCATCTCCCAAATTATTTACTATCGATAACAAATATTTAGAACTTCTGAAACAGTACCCTTCATTAACTTCCGAACCAGACTTTTCAGCTCCTCTCAAACATTCAGTTAAGCACCACATAATCACTAATGGCCGATTGCCATACATGAAACCACGGCGACTTGATTCCACAAAACACAAAATTGCCAAAGCAGAATTTGAACACATGATGCAACTAGGAATATGTCGTCCTTCTTTTTCACCAGTAGCATCACCTCTTCACATGGTACCAAAAAAAGACCCAGATGATTGGAGACCATGTGGAGACTATCGTCATCTAAATGCGGTGACAGTTCCTGACAGATACCCGTTACCCCATATTCATGATTTCAATCTACATGTGCGACAATGCACTATTTTTTCTAAGATTGATTTGGTTAGAGCATACCACCAGATACCAGTAGCAGAGGAAGATATTTATAAAACCGCAGTGACCACTCCTTTCGGATTATTTGAATTCTCAAGAATGCCATTTGGTTTAAGAAATTCTGCCCAAACTTTCCAACGATTCATAAACGAAATACTCCATGATTTCAGTTTCATTTTCATATATATTGATGATATTCTCATTTCGAGTAAAAATGAAGACGAACATTTGCTTCACCTGAAATTAGTATTTGAACGACTTAACACTTTCGGAATAAATTTGAAACCATCAAAATGCGAATTCGGGAAATCCAAATTAGATTTTCTGAGTCATACAATTTCATCTGAAGGGATTTCTCCATCAGAAAACAGAATTAAGACAATTCGTGAATTTCCAAAACCACGTACCCTAGAAGAACTGCAACGTTTTGTTGGTATGATAAATTATTATCACCGGTTTCCTCCAAAACTTTCTCAAACCCTTGTACCAATTTACGCACTTCTAACTGATCTACAAAGAAATAAAAACAAGAATATAACTTCTTGGTCTATGGACTGTGAAAAAAGCTTCACAGAAGTTAAACATAAATTAGCAAATGTTGTAACTTTAGCTCACCCAGTGGAAAATGCCCATCTTTTCCTCACGGTCGACGCTTCAAGTATTGCACTTGGAGCTATGATAGAACAAAGTAATGAACAGTTTTTTGAACCACTAGCATTTTTCTCCAGAAAGCTAAGTGACACGGAGAAGCGATATTCTGCATTCGATCGTGAACTTCTTGCTATTTATGCATCGATCAGACATTTTAGACATTTTTTAGAGGGTAGAAATTTTACAATTTTTACTGACCACAAGCCACTAACTACAGTACTAAACTCTAGCAATGATAGAAGTCCTCGTCAAATTCGACAAATGGAGTACATCGCTCAATTTTCCACTGACATCAGACACATTCAAGGAAAACTCAACGTAGTTGCTGATACCTTGTCCAGAACTACCAGTCACATCGATACAATTTCAAATGAAGACTTTTCTGAATTGAATATCACCGAATTAGTCACAGCTCAATGTAAAGACTCACAGTTAAAAGAATTATTACTAAATACTAAAGCTAACTTTTCCATTGAAGAAGTAGAAATACCATTCATAAATATGAAAATTTGGTGCGATATTTCTAATTGTAAACAAAGACCTTACATTCCAAAGAGTTTGCGTCGAGCCATTTTCGATAAGATACACGGAGTTTCACACCCCGGTATCCGTGCAACAAGGAAATTAATGAATAGCAAATATTTCTGGCCACATATGAACACTGACGTTAATTCATGGACTAAAATACATTGTCAAAGTACCAAAATTAATAAACATACCAAATCACCAATTAAATCTTTTTCGATTCCGGAATGTAGATTTGAACATATTCATATGGATCTAGTAGGACCTTTACCAGTCTCAGACGGCTATCGGTATATTCTAACAATCGTAGATCGTTTTACCCGCTGGCCAGAAGTTTTCCCTGTTAAAAATATCATGGCGTATACTATAGCTAAAATTTTCTTTCAAAATTATATTTGTAGATTTGGAGTACCACATACAATTACTACAGATCAAGGAGTGCAGTTCGAATCTAAAATTCTCAATGAACTTGTTGGTTTCCTAGGTGCTCACAGAATTCATACATCTACCTATAACCCACAAAGTAATGGTATGGTAGAACGTTTTCACAGAAGTTTGAAGACAGCACTGAAAGCGAGATGTAATACAAACTACTGGATAGATGAAATTCCAATTGTACTTTTAGGGCTACGCAATGCTGTAAAACAAGATTTAGGTTAACGAACAGTCGTTACCGACCGATGATGAACCCTTTACTCCCATAAACACCTAACTATGTAGGCTTATTATGGCAAGAACCTGTCAGAAAACAACTACTCCCCTGGCTAAGACCACGACGGGTATTGAATTAAATCTAACAGCTACTTGTGCAACGTTCCTCAAAACATCAGAGGACGCGATTGCAAGTGCCCTCTATGACCAACCTGCAGAATTATGTTTTGATTTGGACGGGGTGACCACCTGCAGACTAGTTTCGAGGTTGTTGCCTCTCATCGGTGCAAGGGCAGGTCAACACAGACAGCACTGAAGCCATCTGTTCCCCGTCCAAACCAATACACACTCCGCTGATTAGTCAATTGTGGTTCACGAGATGAAAGCAGTTTCTAGGCCGCTCCACCTAGCGAGCAGAGGAAGACACTCCGAATCTCCGGGTTGAGAGATTTAATCGAAGAAGACATAAATCTTTGGGAGATCGTTTGCTAACGAACAGTCGTAACCGACCGATGATGAACCCTTTACTCCCATAAACACCTAACTATGTAGGCTTATTATGGCAAGAACCTGTCAGAAAACAACTACTCCCCTGGCTAAGACCACGACGGGTATTGAATTAAATCTAACAGCTACTTGTGCAACGTTCCTCAAAACATCAGAGGACGCGATTGCAAGTGCCCTCTATGACCAACCAGCAGAATTATGTTTTGATTTGGACGGGGTGACCACCTGCAGACTAGTTTCGAGGTTGTTGCCTCTCATCGGTGCAAGGGCAGGTCAACACAGACAGCACTGAAGCCATCTGTTCCCCGTCCAAACCAATACACACTCCGCTGATTAGTCAATTCTGGTTCACGAGATGAAAGCAGTTTCTAGGCCGCTCCACCTAGCGAGCAGAGGAAGACACTCCGAATCTCCGGGTTGAGAGATTTAATCGAAGAAGACAGAAATCTTTGGGAGATCGTTTGCTAACGAACAGTCGTTACCGACCGATGATGAACCCTTTACTCCCATAAACACCTAAATATGTAGGCTTATTATGGCAAGAACCTGTCAGAAAACAACTACTCCCCTGGCTAAGACCACGACGGGTATTGAATTAAATCTAACAGCTACTTGTGCAACGTTCCTCAAAACATCAGAGGACGCGATTGCAAGTGCCCTCTATGGCCAACCAGCAGAATTATGTTTTGATTTGGACGGGGTGACCACCTGCAGACTAGTTTCAAGGTTGTTGCCTCTCATCGGTGCAAGGGCAGGTCAACACAGACAGCACTGAAGCCATCTGTTCCCCGTCCAAACCAATACACACTCCGCTGATTAGTCAATTCTGGTTCACGAGATGAAAGCAGTTTCTAGGCCGCTCCACCTAGCGAGCAGAGGAAGACACTCCGAATCTCCGGGTTGAGAGATTTAATCGAAGAAGACAGAAATCTTTGGGAGATCGTTTGCTAACGAACAGTCGTTACCGACCGATGATGAACCCTTTATTCCCATAAACACCTAACTATGTAGGCTTATTATGGCAAGAACCTGTCAGAAAACAACTACTCCCCTGGCTAACACCACGACGGGTATTGAATTAAATCTAACAGCTACTTGTGCAACGTTCCTCAAAACATCAGAGGACGCGATTGCAAGTGCCCTCTATGACCAACCAGCAGAATTATGTTTTGATTTGGAAGGGGTGACCACCTGCAGACTAGTTTCGAGGTTGTTGCCTCTCATCGGTGCAAGGGCAGGTCAACACAGACAGCACTGAAGCCATCTGTTCCCCGTCCAAACCAATACACACTCCGCTGATTAGTCAATTCTGGTTCACGAGATGAAAGCAGTTTCAAGGCCGCTCCACCTAGCGAGCAGAGGAAGACACTCCGAATCTCCGGGTTGAGAGATTTAATCGAAGAAGACAGAAATCTTTGGGAGATCGTTTGCTAACGAACAGTCGTTACCGACCGATGATGAACCCTTTACTACCATAAACACCTAACTATGTAGGCTTATTATGACAAGAACCTGTCAGAAAACAACTACTCCCCTGGCTAAGACCACGACGGGTATTGAATTAAATCTAACAGCTACTCGTGCAACGTTCCTCAAAACATCAGAGGACGCGATTGCAAGTACCCTCTATGACCAACCAGCAGAATTATGTTTTGATTTGGACGGGGTGACCACCTGCAGACTAGTTTCGAGGTTGTTGCCTCTCATTGGTGCAAGGGCAGGTCAACACAGACAGCACTGAAGCCATCTGTTCCCCGTCCAAACCAATACACACTCCGCTGATTAGTCAATTCTGGTTCACGAGATGAAAGCAGTTTCTAGGCCGCTCCACCTAGCGAGCAGAGGAAGACACTCCGAATCTCCGGGTTGAGAGATTTAATCGAAGAAGACAGAAATCTTTGGGAGATCGTTTGCTAACGAACAGTCGTTACCGACCGATGATGAACCCTTTACTCCCATAAACACCTAACTATGTAGGCTTATTATGGCAAGAACCTGTCAGAAAACAACTACTCCCCTGGCTAAGACCACGACGGGTATTGAATTAAATCTAACAGCTACTTCTTCTTCGATTAAATCTCTCAACCCGGAGATTCGGAGTGTCTTCCTCTGCTCGCCAGGTGGAGCGGCCTAGAAACTGCTTTCATCTCGTGAACCAGAATTGACTAATCAGCGGAGTGCGTATTGGTTTGGACGGGGAACAGATGGCTTCAGTGCTGTCTGTGTTGACCTGCCCTTGCACCGATGAGAGGCAACAACCTTGAAACTAGTCTGCAGGTGGTCACCCCGTCCAAATCAAAACATAATTCTGCTGGTTGGTCATAGAGGGCACTTGCAATCGCGTCCTCTGATGTTTTGAGGAACGTTGCACAAGTAGCTGTTAGATTTAATTCAATACCCGTCGTGGTCTTAGCCAGGGGAGTAGTTGTTTTCTGACAGGTTCTTGCCATAATAAGCCTACATAGTTAGGTGTTTATGGGAGTAAAGGGTTCATCATCGGTCGGTAACGACTGTTCGTTAGCAAACGATCTCCCAAAGATTTCTGTCTTCTTCGATTAAATCTCTCAACCCGGAGATTCGTAGTGTCTTCCTCTGCTCGCTAGGTGGAGCGGCCTAGAAACTGCTTTCATCTCGTGAACCAGAATTGACTAATCAGCGGAGTGTGTATTGGTTTGGACGGGGAACAGATGGCTTCAGTGCTGTCTGTGTTGACCTGCCCTTGCACCGATGAGAGGCAACAACCTCGAAACTAGTCTGCAGGTGGTCACCCCGTCCAAATCAAAACATAATTCTGCTGGTTGGTCATAGAGGGCACTTGCAATCGCGTCCTCTGATGTTTTGAGAAACGTTGCACAAGTAGCTGTTAGATTTAATTCAATACCCGTCGTGGTCTTAGCCAGGGGAGTAGTTGTTTTCTGACAGGTTCTTGCCATAATAAGCCTACATAGTTAGGTGTTTATGGGAGTAAAGGGTTCATCATTGGTCGGTAACGACTGTTCGTTAGCAAACGATCTCCCAAATATTTCTGTTTTCTTCGATTAAATCTCTCAACCCGGAGATTCGGAGTGTCTTCCTCTGCTCGCTAGGTGGAGCGGCCTAGAAGCTGCTTTCATCTCGTGAACCAGAATTGACTAATCAGCGGAGTGTGTATTGGTTTGGACGGGGAACAGATGGCTTCAGTGCTGTCTGTGTTGACCTGCCCTTGCACCGATGAGAGGCAACAACCTCGAAACTAGTCTGCAGGTGGTCACCCCGTCCAAATCAAAAACATAATTCTGCTGGTTGGTCATAGAGGGCACTTGCAATCGCGTCCTCTGATGTTTTGAGGAACGTTGCACAAGTAGCTGTTAGATTTAATTCAATACCCGTCGTGGTCTTAGCCAGGGGAGTAGTTGTTTTCTGACAGGTTCTTGCCATAATAAGCCTACATAGTTAGGTGTTTATGGGAGTAAAGGGTTCATCATCGGTCGGTAACGACTGTTCGTTAGCAAACGATCTCCCAAAGATTTCTGTCTTCTTCGATTAAATCTCTCAACCCGGAGATTCGGAGTGTCTTCCTCTGCTCGCTAGGTGGAGCGGCCTAGAAACTGCTTTCATCTTGTGAACCAGAATTGACTAATCAGCGGAGTGTGTATTGGTTTGGACGGGGAACAGATGGCTTCAGTGCTGTCTGTGTTGACCTGTCCTTGCACCGATGAGAGGCAACAACCTCGAAACTAGTCTGCAGGAGGTCACCCCGTCCAAATCAAAACATAATTCTGCTGGTTGGTCATAGAGGGCACTTGCAATCGCGTCCTCTGATGTTTTGAGGAACGTTGCACAAGTAGCTGTTAGATTTAATTCAATACCCGTCGTGGTCTTAGCCAGGGGAGTAGTTGTTTTCTGACAGGTTCTTGCCATAATAAGCCTACATAGTTAGGTGTTTATGGGAGTAAAGGGTTCATCATCGGTCGGTAACGACTGTTCGTTAGCAAACGATCTCCCAAAGATTTCTGTCTTCTTCGATTAAATCTCTCAACCCGGAGATTCGGAGTGTCTTCCTCTGCTCGCTAGGTGGAGCGGCCTAGAAACTGCTTTCATCTCGTGAACCAGAATTGACTAATCAGCGGAGTGTCGTCTTGGGGCGGCGTTGGTTTGGAACGAATCAGAAAAAATATTTCTGATTCTACCCTGACTAGCTCGGCGAGGGTTGGGTTCCTCCGCAAGACGCAAAAAATTTGGATTCATTTTTCCGTGTCAGGAGAAATTTCCGAAAAGAAAAAAAAAAAAAATATTCGTTTAAATACCCGGTGAAAGCCCTTGAAGAGGAAAAATAAGAATATATTTTACAAGGTGGATAATCGCTACGCGAATGTCCAGCCTTAGTGAAGTAGAATATTCGAATAAATACTTTGGATGTCTTTATAGAAATATAAGCACTTTGGTCATAATTGTTGTAAGGCTTTTACATCGTCCCTCCTGTACTTTTATACGAATTCTTTCAATTTGTACTGAAAAGCACAGTTTGTTTCGAAGGCAGCTACAGTACAGGATGGGGGGAGATGCTTGAAAGAGAACCGGGACGTTAGCCCGGGTATGAGTAAAATAAATAACAACAGTCAATCAAAATATCGTTCCTGTTATATCCGAACGTTAGTCGGAAATGGAATTGAGAAAAATTTAACAAATAAAACAAGATAATTCTAGCGCCTCAGGACGTTAGCCTTTTTGGCACTAGAAGTTCTCCAAAACCGCCACTTAAACACGAATATAATTGTTGGTAAACAACTCAAAACAACTAAGATTGTTTGTCTATTCTAGAAAGTCCAAAGCACTAATGTTTGAATAATGAAGAAATGTTAATAGTTAGCACTAGCTTTTGCAAAAGTAAGGAGCAATAGCTTAGCGTATAAGCTACTGTTCTTCAGAATGAAATTTTATGATTTCGGAAAGTTTCACTGTATAGTCGAGTTTTCAAAAATTTCGAAGATTTCTCAATGGTTTTTTTGTCTTACCGACAGTCAGCTTTTCAGCTGTGGTCTTCTCTGCAGTGGGGCCCAATGCCCGCAGTCTCGAAGCGGGTGTAGACTAGATGTTGAAATAATACAAACGATCGTTTGGTACTACTCCCTCGCCTTCTCAGGTGCTGATGTTGCCACTTTGCCGGCCGCAGATTTCTCTGATATAACCAGTTGGTCAGGATTCTCCCAGAAATAGTAAATGCTCGGAGTATATCGTCAGCCAGATAGCCGAAACTCTTCGTATTGGATACACTCGGAGTGAATTCTAATACTCGATTAGGATTCGAAACAGGTCCCTAAGTTGTAATCAACTATAGGGAAAAACGAACACAAGATCAGAAGCTCTTCTGATTATCACTTCAAATATTCGGTACTCTATTTGCAAACTACAGCGAAGCGTTCCATAAGCAGAACAGAAATCAACTGCTTTCGCTTCGCGAAATTTCTTCCTTTATAGAAAGACATCCCGCTGTCGCGGGGCGTGGCCTAACGGAAAATTCCGCGGAGATATACTCTCCGACATGAATTTGTTGAGCACTTCAGTTCTGTATTTCCTGACCATTTAGGTTTGTATATCACCTGCAATAACATCCGTTATTGCGGAAGGACGACATGCCCCCCCCTGAAGAAATCGCTGGCAATTGGCAGCACGACACACCATCAAAGACGAAGTCAACTGCTGTTGCTTTATTCAAAAATGTTTACATAAATATTACAAAAACATGTGGGCAATTGGCCCCTGCCGATCGGCTTACAAACAAGTCCCTACCCTATATATGTACAATGCTAACTTACATACTAAATATTCACAAAAAAAAAAAAATACGAAGACAATATTCATACAGTCGATCGTTTCTGAAACAGGCTGCAGAAACACCCTAAATGTACAATGCTAACAAGTCAATAATAAGAGTCTTACAAGAGAAAATGAATACGGACCATCAGAGAAATATTTACAGTGTGACAGTAGAGACAATATTTTTACATAAAGTGAAGTTCACTCTGCCTCAAAAACAAACATTATTATGGTCCGTATTACAACAATTATGACCAAGTGCATTTAATCTTCTTCCTCATCCGAGGAAGGAGGTGGTGACCTTGGATCGAGGTTGGCCTGCCCTTTACGGGGTGCAGGAGCCACCCTCAGGTCATTCACATGAATATTATATTCACCTCCACCTTTATTAACCAAGTAGCAGGTTGGCCCTACTTTTCTCATTACTTGATATGGGCCTACCCAAGTTCGGCCAAAATTACGTTGTTCTCTTTTCGTATTCTTACAGAGGACCCATTGCCCGGGAGTGAAGTCAATAGGTTGTGGCAATAATTGCTGCGGAAAGTGTTTTCTTTGGTACGACGTACTGGCCGCGCGGGCATCCGCCACACGCTGATCTCTCGCAGGGTTGGGGTTCCTGCGTCTGGCTTGTTGGGGTGTAGCCCAATCACCAGGACGCGGGAGTTCATACCCTAGCAAGAGTTTACTAGGCGTCATTCCCGTTGCCGCATTATGCCGAGTCCGAAGGTTGAAAATAATTTCTGGTATCTGCTCTTCCCACAAATGTTCGTCCTTTAGTAAGGCTGCCCTGAGCATCTTTTTGATCTCTTGAACCCTCCTTTCTACAGGGTTTGCCTGTTGGTGTTGAATTGAGGAAAGCTTCGATTCAATTCTTCGGGTTGCACAAAAGTTCTCAAAACTTCTGCCCCGGAATTGGCTTCCACTGTCAGAGATTATTACGGCTGGGTAACCCCACCTACTAAATACATCCTCCTCTAAGTATTTTATTAGTGCAGCGGCATCGGCCCTCATGGCCGATTTTGCTTCCACCCACTTAGAAAAACAGTCTGTAACTATGAGCAGGTAACGGTTTCCTCCAGGACGACTTGGGTACGGCCCCACGACGTCTACCGAGATGATCTCCCAAGGCTTAGTGGGAGTGTTGGGACGTTGGTAAGCAGTTTGTTGAGGTTTTGCTCTCTTAGTAGTGGCACAGGTTAAACACCTGACCACATAGTCATCCACTCGAGCTTTGAGAGGGGCATATTGAAAATGTCTGGCAATCTGCCGGTGCGTTTCTTCTGCACCGGGATGGCCAATATCATCATGGTATCGTTTAAGTACTCTGGGGAAGAAATCTTTCGGTATAACTAACCGTTTTTCATCGTTGTTTCTTCCCACGAAGTATACTAGTCCTTCCTCTATGAGGAATTCCGTACCTATTCGCCAATCATAGTCCGTTGGCTCAATAGCTTCCCGGGCACGTATAATACGCTCTATAAAGCGTTGTACTCCAGGGTTATTACGTTGGGCCTCTACCACTTCATCATAGAAAGTTTGCATTTGATTTAAAATGGCTGGGGCTCCCTCGTAGTTTGTCTGCCGTAATATGACTATCGAGGCAAATTCGACAAAATCGTTTGGTGACTGTTTATCACCCTGGTTTTCTACGTCACGGAAAACCGCAGTGGTGACCAGCTCTGCTACACCACCGGGAATAGCTTTGGCAAGCTGTGTCGCTTCCAAAATATTGTGCAGTGCATTCATGCCTACATTGAGGGAGTCCTTGTCTGCTTTGCAGAAAGGAACTTTCGCAGATTCGATGAGATGGAGAGTTTCTCCTTCCTCACACGCATCTTCAGGGTTTTCTATAGCAGGGAAAAACATTCTCTCGGCATCTACTTCCAGATCTTGGCCAGTAGGTTTATTTTCGGGATTTCTCGACAAGAAGTCGGGCAATTGGTTCAGCTTACCGGGCACATGAACAATTTCGAAGTCATACTCTTGTAACAAGAGTGCCCATCTGGTAAGCTTCGCCTTTTCATCCTTCATGCGATCTAGCCACAGAAGTGCCGAGTTGTCTGTATACAACTTGAACTTCTTATCCTGGATAAAATGCTTGTATTTTCTTATCGCCCAGACCACCGCTAAGCACTCAATCTCATTGATGTGGTACTGTTGCTCGGTCTTATTGAGCTTGGCGCTACTATACGCGATAATGTCACGTGTCTTGTCTTCACGCTCTTGAAAAAGAACTACGCCTGTCCCCACAGAACTGGCGTCAGTTTGCAGACAGTAGTTACGTGTCGGGTCAGGTCTTGCCAGTTCCAGAGGCTCTGCAACAAGTGCCTTGATTTTTGAGAACGCTTGTTCCGCCTCAGAACTCCATTTAAATTTCCGAAACTTATCAATTAAGTTGGTTAGGGGGGCCGCTATTTCCGCAAAGTGGGGAATATATTCCCGTAGCCACCCTGCCGTTCCCAGAAAAGCACGTAGTTGTTTAATACTGCGGGGGACCGGAAAGTTGACAATATTTACCACATGAGTTTCTTGTGGCCTATTACCATTTTCGGATACCACGCGTCCTAGGTATTTTAACTCTCTCGAGGCAAATTGGCACTTACTCTGCGACAACCACAAGCCATGCGATCTCAATCGCTCTAGAATTTTTTTGAGGTGGATTACATGTTCCTCTATATTGTTCGAATATATAATTATATCGTCCAGGTACACCTTACAAAACGTATCGGTGTACCCGACCAGAACAGAAGACATGAGTTTTTGAAAAACAGATGGCCCGTTTTTCAGCCCAAAACTAAGGACACGAAACTCGTAAACCTGCCCGTCGGGGGCCCCGAAGGCAGTGTACTTCCAAGACTCCTTAAGCCAAAAGCCATTTCGGAGGTCTAAGGTAGTAAATATCCTAGCCTTCCCCATTTCTCGGACGGTCTCCTGAATAGGAGGTAAATTTGGGGCTTCAGAGATAGTTAATTTATTTATCTCCCGGTAATCGACGCAAAAGCGTAATTTTCCGTCTTTCTTCGGAACCAAAACCACAGGACTGCAGTAAGGTGAATTGCTAGGTACTATTACCCCCGCCTCCGACAGTTTCCGGATTTCGTTATGAACTATCTGTTTCCGTTCTTCCGACATTTTGTCGTACCGGAACTGTCGGAACGGTTTCTCCTGCTTTACTTTAATCGTATGGACTGCGGCCTGGGTGATTGGTTGGCGTACACTTTCTTCAAAAACATCGGGAAATTCTCCAACAACTTTGAGAATTTCCCCTTTCGTATCTGGGCTGAACTGCCCATCCTCGAAAATGGGAGGGGGGATATTTTGTCTCTTCCGCTCTGCAGGAGGGCTCCAGAAAACCGTCTGTCGGGATTTAGTCCCAATATACAGACACTTTCTTTTTATGTCAAGATTAACTTCGTGATCGAATAAAAAAGGCATCCCCAGGATGACTGGTTCGTTCAAGTCACTGAGGATGGTCACCAAAAGCTCGAAAGAGTTTTCTTCAAGCTGAACTCTTGTCTTCAGGTGACCCAAGCTATAGCTGCAATTATTTGAACACCCCAACTGCACTGCAGTAGGGTTCGGTAAGTTCGTCAAATCGACGTTCTCAAATAAGTCAGCTCTCGCAAAATTAGTGCTGGCACCAGTGTCCACCAAGGCAAACACATTCTTTCCATTTATTCTAATTGGAATTCGAGGAAGCTGTCTCCCAAATTGACGGGAGCCATCGAGCATGATGAGAGTTTCCACAGTCGATACATTATTCCCACAAGGGCATTCTGGTGAGGTTGGGACAGGAACTGTGGTTTCGGCCCTGACAGGGCCATCATCAGGGTTGATTTGAAGATCTTGGGTGGTGTCAATCATTTTCTTTTCAAAAAAAATTGATCTACAGTCAAAAGACTTCAAATCATCCTTTGGTAAGGTATTTTTGCGGCTACCTAATTCCTTAGATGATTCGTCACCGCTGGCGAAGCATCTTGGGGGCAGTTTCCCGCTTGAGAGAAATCTTCGTCTTCGTGTAAAGTATTTAATCTACTATTACGAGCCGAATTTGTGGAATTTTGGCTATTCCTAAATTCTCCTGTCTCGCTTTGATTACGATCACCCTATCGATTATTTGGATTTCTCCAATTATTATTATTGCTCCGTCCATTGTTGGAGAGGCCCGCATTTGCCTGTCCGCTATTATTATTATTTGCCCTGGGTGGCGGAGCCCTATCGGAATTATTTCCTCGCGGGGACAAAATTCTATCGGAATCATTATTCGCATTTCGATTTCCAGGGGGCGAAGCCCCTTGTAAATCGCCTTCAATATTTACACAGATTTGGGTAAAATCTTCCACTGTAGGGATGTATCTCCCTCTAAGATATGCTTTGATTGCAGGGCAAATCAGTTCAGTAACCACCCTAATTCGACTTTCTTCGTCCAAATGGGGTTGTACCCGGTTTGCTAATGCCATCTTGGCGGCGATAAAAACGTCCGTTCTATCTGTTTTCGCCTGCCTTTGTCCATAGAACTTCGAAGTCAATTTGGCTTTCAGTTCAGGATTATCAAATCTCGCCAGGAAACGATTCAACAAAAACCGCCAACTTATATCCAAAGTATTATATGCATTTCCCCAACTTTGGGCTTCGCCCTTAAGTTGGCTTAATAATATTCCGGGCCACTCATCCTGTTTTACTTCGTATTTATTGAACTCGTTCAGGAGTTTTTTTACAAAAGTAATTGGATTTTCATGATCGGCCCCAGAAAAACTGGGAAGACGTTGCTTGTCTAATTTTCTGTGATGGTAGCCAGCTAGACCCATTAATACTTGGGCTAGCTGTGCAATAGAGTCTGGAGTGGAGGTTATTTCCGAAGTTTGAGTATTCGGGGCCCTAGGGCTCCCATACTCGTTTGGAGAAGAAAAATCTCTAAGAGAATTTTTGAATGTAACTTTTTTTTCGGGGGAAGGGCGCCACCAGTTCTCTCTGTCCGTACAATCGACCGGAGGAACTGGAATATCAGACAGGAGTGATTCGAACGGATTTACAGGTCGGGGGGGGGGCGCCGGAACCGTTGGAACCTCACCGTTGATATGATAAGAATTAATTTCAGAGACAGTATTCCAATCTCTATCGTAAAGTGAGTCTGCTATTTTCATGTTAGCAGACGTAACCGCGGTATTTACTAATGGGGAAATTCCACGAGCTTCATTTCCTTCATCGGAAAGTCTCGCTTCATCCTCTAATAAAAGAGGAGTTCTCTCATCATCCACTCTGGATGAAAACGAGCTCAACCATGTCCCACTTTCATATTGCCTTCTTGGCAGATTGAAATTTGGGGAACTACGTTCGTACATCCCCGACATATCCTCGAACCCACGAGGCCCCCTTAATAAATTGGGGAACATCGAGGGGATGTTATCAAGCAGATTTTGAGCTTGTCGAGCGTCCGGTTGGCTAAGCTCGGCCCCACTAAGGGCGCCATGTCGTCTTGGGGCGGCGTTGGTTTGGAACGAATCAGAAAAAATATTTCTGATTCTACCCTGACTAGCTCGGCGAGGGTTGGGTTCCTCCGCAAGACGCAAAAAATTTGGATTCATTTTTCCGTGTCAGGAGAAATTTCCGAAAAGAAAAAAAAAAAAATATATTTGTTTAAATACCCGGTGAAAGCCCTTGAAGAGGAAAAATAAGAATATATTTTACAAGGTGGATAATCGCTACGCGAATGTCCAGCCTTAGTGAAGTAGAATATTCGAATAAATACTTTGAATGTCTTTATAGAAATATAAGCACTTTGGTCATAATTGTTGTAAGGCTTTTACATCGTCCCTCCTGTACTTTTATACGAATTCTTTCAATTTGTACTGAAAAGCACAGTTTGTTTCGAAGGCAGCTACAGTACAGGATGGGGGGAGATGCTTGAAAGAGAACCGGGACGTTAGCCCGGGTATTAGTAAAATAAATAACAACAGTCAATCAAAATATCGTTCCTGTTACATCCGAACGTTAGTCGGAAACGGAATTGAGAAAAATTTAACAAATAAAACAAGATAATTCTAGCGCCTCAGGACGTTAGCCTTTTTGGCTCTAGAAGTTCTCCAAAACCGCCACTTAAACACGAATATAATTGTTGGTAAACAACTCAAAACAACTAAGATTGTTTGTCTATTCTAGAAAGTCCAAAGCACTAATGTTTGAATAATGAAGAAATGCTAATAGTTAGCACTAGCTTTTGCAAAAGTAAGGAGCAATAGCTTAGCGTATAAGCTACTGTTCTTCAGAATGAAATTTTATGATTTCGGAAAGTTTCACTGTATAGTCGAGTTTTCAAAAATTTCGAAGATTTCTCAATGGTTTTTTTGTCTTACCGACAGTCAGCTTTTCAGCTGTGGTCTTCTCTGCAGTGGGGCCCAATGCCCGCAGTCTCGAAGCGGGTGTAGACTAGATGTTGAAATAATACAAACGATCGTTTGGTACTACTCCCTCGCCTTCTCAGGTGCTGATGTTGCCACTTTGCCGGCCGCAGATTTCTCTGATATAACCAGTTGGTCAGGATTCTCTCAGAAACAGTAAATGCTCGGAGTATATCGTCAGCCAGATAGCCGAAACTCTTCGTATTGGACACACTCGGAGTGAATTCTAATACTCGATTAGGATTCGAAACAGGTCCCTAAGTTGTAATCAACTATAGGGAAAAACGAACACAAGATCAGAAGCTCTTCTGATTATCACTTCAAATATTCGGTACTCTATTTGCAAACTACAGCGAAGCGTTCCATAAGCAGAACAGAAATCAACTGCTTTCGCTTCGCGAAATTTCTTCCTTTATAGAAAGACATCCCGCGGTCGCGGGGCGTGGCCTAACGGAAAATTCCGCGGAGATATACTCTCCGACATGAATTTGTTGAGCACTTCAGTTCTGTATTTCCTGACCATTTAGGTTTGTATATCACCTGCAATAACATCCGTTATTGCGGATGGACGACAGGAGTGTGTATTGGTTTGGACGGGGAACAGATGGCTTCAGTGCTGTCTGTGTTGACCTGCCCTTGCACCGATGAGAGGCAACAACCTCGAAACTAGTCTGCAGGTGGTCACCCCGTCCAAATCAAAACATAATTCTGCTGGTTGGTCATAGAGGGCACTTGCAATCGCGTCCTCTGATGTTTTGAGGAACGTTGCACAAGTAGCTGTTAGATTTAATTCAATACCCGTCGTGGTCTTAGCCAGGGGAGTAGTTGTTTTCTGACAGGTTCTTGCCATAATAAGCCTACATAGTTAGGTGTTTATGGGAGTAAAGGGTTCATCATCGGTCGGTAACGACTGTTCGTTAGCAAACGATCTCCCAAAGATTTCTGTCTTCTTCGATTAAATCTCTCAACCCGGAGATTCGGAGTGTCTTCCTCTGCTCGCTAGGTGGAGCGGCCTAGAAACTGCTTTCATCTCGTGAACCAGAATTGACTAATCAGCGGAGTGTGTATTGGTTTGGACGGGGAACAGATGGCTTCAGTGCTGTCTGTGTTGACCTGCCCTTGCACCGATGAGAGGCAACAACCTCGAAACTAGTCTGCAGGTGGTCACCCCGTCCAAATCAAAACATAATTCTGCTGGTTGGTCATAGAGGGCACTTGCAATCGCGTCCTCTGATGTTTTGAGGAACGTTGCACAAGTAGCTGTTAGATTTAATTCAATACCCGTCGTGGTCTTAGCCAGGGGAGTAGTTGTTTTCTGACAGGTTCTTGCCATAATAAGCCTACATAGTTAGGTGTTTATGGGAGTAAAGGGTTCATCATCGGTCGGTAACGACTGTTCGTTAGCAAACGATCTCCCAAAGATTTGTCTTCTAAGATTTGGGTTGTTCTTCTGCTGAGCTAGTTTATGGCCAGCCATTGCGTCTCCCTGCTGAATTTTTTGTTAGTTCAAACGTTGATGATAATCTTGATGCCTCTTTTGTATTGGCCAAGATTAGAGAAACTTTTTCTTCATTTAAGCCTTCATCTTGTCACAGACATAATTCACAACGAACTTTCGTTCCTGTTGATTTGAGAACTCGCGATTACGTATTCATAAGAGTTGAAGGAAAACGTTCTAGCTTATCGCCTCCTTATGAAGGGCCATATAAAGTTCTAGACCGCACTGACAAATTAATTACTATACAAAAAAAATGGAAAAAAAGTGACGATCAGCATTGATAGAACAAAACCTGGTTTTATATTCAAAGAAGAAAATAATGACATTCATAATCAAGTTGGTAGACCAGGATTTAAAAAAGTTTCTTTTGTAATTAATTAATCAATTAGTGCAGTTATTGTTATGGATTTTCTTTGCCGTGGGGGAGTATTGTGGCACGTTGGCACACACACATTTCACCCAGTATGAAGACTAGCAAGAGAATGCATTTTGTTAAGATGCCATGACGATGATTTTGTAATTTTGAAAATTTAGATAAATAAATCAAATTTTGACAACTAATATTTCCAATATTTTCAAGTCGTAGAATTACGATATAATCTGATATTGTGGTATAAAGATACCACAGAAGGCAAAGGTCAAGCTTTTGGATAAGCCAAGGTCTTTGATGTTGTGAAAGAAGACACCATGCATTGGCTTATCTATATGTAGCTGTAGCAGGACCTCTGTCTCCGCAGCTTTGATGTGAGCTTTTTGCTGAACGGGTCCCAACTCGGTGACAGAGTTTGGGTTAGCCAGTTCATTGTCGAATACGAGACCGAGTTCATCGGCCGCACGGGTTGCAGCCTTAAAAATAAATGCTCCAATCCCTGCTTTTTCATGGTCGCGGACCATGCAGAGAAGGGGATCTGAACTCTTGATGACTTTACAGGCCCCATCCAGAACCATTCTGTTATGCATACACTCCAAACTCAAAAGTCCACGGCCTCCCCGTTGTCTGGGAAAGTATAACCGTGGAACGGACGATTTAGGATGCAAGCTCCTATTGAGATGCATCACTTTGCGAGTTTTATCGTCGAGTTGTCGCAGCTCTTCCTTAGTCCACTTCATTACTCCGAAAGAGTAAAGAAGGATCGGAACGTCAAGCATATTAGTTGCAGCAACTTTGTTCTTCCCCGACAGTTCTGATGACCAGATCTGTCGGAGTTTATGCTGATACTTGCCGCGGAGAGAGTTTTTAACTGTGAATACCTCTTGGGAGCGGCGTTGTTCTACCCCTAGGTAGGTATAAGTCTCTCCAGCATCCAGATGATGTAGGATGCTTCCGTCTACGAGCTGGACATCCTCTCCGTATTCCTCGCATCGTCCTCTTTTGAGATGAACCGTGGCACATTTGTCGATCCCAAATTCCATACCGATAGCATGCGTATATTCTTCCACCACCCTAAGGGACTGATGTAGATCCCTTTCTCCAGAGGCATATAATTTGAGGTCATCCATGTAAAACAGATGGGTGACTTTATGCCTCCGGTTGCTGGGGGTGCCGCAGTTGTACCCACGGGTATTCCTGAGTACAACGGACAATGGCAATAGTGAGATGCAGAAGAGAAGAGGGTTAAGGGAGTCTCCCTGAAACACGCCCCTTCTAATGATGACCTGCTCTGTTTGGACTGTGTCTCTACCAGATCTTATGGTGACGCGTGTCCTCCAGAGCGGCGTCAGTTGTCCAATGCATCCCACTATTTGACCGGGTACCACAAGGCATCTGAGCAAATGCATGATTAACTCATGTGATGTTGTATCAAATGCTTTGCGGTAATCGATCCAGGCCATAGAAAGGTTACGCTTATACTGCGTGATACATCTATCGATGAGCAGGTTCTCCTTGCACCCGGCAACCCCTTTCTTTGACCCTCTCTGCTCATATATCCGTTCATACACCGGATCAACTGCGGAGAGAAAGCGCGTGTATAAGATGCGCGTAAACACCTTATAACACGCATTCAAGCATGTTATCGGTCTGTAATTCTTTGGATCAGACAAATCTCCATTTTTGGGGATGAGCACGGTTCGCCCCTCGACAAACCATTCCGGAATATGTTGCTCCCCATCAAGCCATGAGTTGAAAACTCTAGCCAGATTTCGGTGGGTGGTTGGAAACTTTTTCCACCAATAGTTGTTCAACCCATCAGGGCCTGGAGCAGCAATGTTCTTTGAGCCTTTGAGGGCTCTTTGAACTTCTTCCGGGGTTATCGGATTGCGCAGATCATTGAGCTCAGTCTGCCGATGCCTCCTGCGGAAAGCTTCGAACTGCGCTAGGGCTGGAGTATCTACGTTGATTGGCTGCGGATACTCATAAATATTCTTCCAGAAGGTTTCCACTCGATCGACAGTCGGCGGGTTGTCAACAACACGTGGAGGCTCTTGAAATAAACGAGAAGGTTTATCACGGAACTTCAAGTTTTCCGCAACTCCTATCGCTCGCCGCACTAGTGACTTCTTTGCAGCCACCAGCATTCGCATCCTATCAAGACGGCACCCCTTGATTCAATGTGTGGTGGGCTCGTCTCAATTTTGCGGCAATTCGCCGCACTGCTGGCGTGAAAGGCTTATTGGCCGCCACGTAGTCCACCACACACTGGATACGAGACGCGTGTTGTCTCGCCAACTTGATCTTAGCTTCCATCTTGTGTACTCGCCGCTCATGCCTCCCAACCACAGTGGTGGTGTTTCTCCTCTGCGTTTGGGTTAGAGTCTGAGCGGCGTCATACACGACAGCATTGATCTGCCAGATGTCAGCCTCTTCTGGAAGAATATCGCCAATCTCCGCATCCACTAGTGCCAGTTCTTGTGGCTTCAGTGGCTTCATATGGTGAAGTGCCCTGCGGGTTCTGATGTCCTGCATTGGTGGTATGATGCGAGCATTCTCCACAGCCAGACCGACAGGTGGAATAACTTGTGCCACTTCGATAACCGGCTGAGGAGGTGCTCTGACATATCCTCGTCTCCGAAGATGAGATACATAATCCCTGAGATTTTGGGCGGAAAAGGCGGCATGCTCTGGGTGTCTTTCACACCACAGAGCATGCATTCTCGCCCTGTATCCTCTCCGGGCGGGCTCACTGCTCTCGTAGCAATGCATAAGGCCGTCCCTTAATCCATCTGTCCACTCAAAACGTCCGTTTTCATAGCGTAAGTCGTCAGCTGGCAAATCATTATTATTACTATTATTATTATTATTATTATTATTATTATTATTATTATTATTATTATTATTATTATTATTATTATTATTATTATTATTATTATTATTATTATTATTATTATTATTATTATTATTATTATTATTATTATTATTATTACTATTATTATTATTATTATTATTATTATTATTAGTATTATTATTATTATTATTATTATTATATGTTTTGAATTAAAATTCTCCAGTCGGACCTTGTCTCCGATGCTCCGATATATTCGGAGGGCGCGCTGGAAACATCATTACCCCAATAACCACTCCCCAAACAAACTATGGGGTAAGCAGCTATTAGGTCCGGGAATCGTGTGCCCTGAGCAGACGTAATGAACCGAAGATGACAGCCTTCTGCATTCTTCCGGCTATGATTTCTGACATCTTTCTACATGCCGGTATGATTTTTAAGTTCGAGAGTAGTGAATCCATCACACCGCCAAGGGACCCTATTATCAGAACAACCATTTTTACAGAATGGTCTGGATAGAGCCTGCGGAGTTCGAAGAGTAAATCTCGATATTTCGTCCGTTTCTCCTCCTCCTTTCGGACGATATTCGTTTCGCCAGGAGCCGAAAACTCAATGACGAATATCGTCTTACTTCCATGGTCGAGGAGTACTACATCAGGCTTATTGGCCTGTATTTGCCTGAGGGTGGGAAATGAGTAGTTCCAGTAGATCCGGCACTTCTCATTCTCCACCACGGACTCAATATCCCCCGAAGCGTAAGGCAACACTGGTGTCTTGTCTATACCGTACGAGTGTCGTAGGTGGTAATATAACACTCGTTGAGCCGCGTTATGTCTGTGGATATAGGCTGAGACCGCATATGCTGGACATGCTGACAGCAAATGCATAATGGTCTCAGGCGCCTGACGGCAGGCCCTGCATCTAATATCAGGGACTTCTATACCCATCACGTCGCTTCGGTAGACCAAGGTGTTGTAGTCACCATCTTGGCAGGCCATTATGAATCCCTCGGTCTCCGACTTCAGCCCACTTGACCTAAGGAAGGCGTAGGTCAAGTTCTTGGATAAGCCAAGGTCTTCAACGTTTCTGAAGAAGACCCCATGCAAAGGCTTATCCCTATGCAGCATGGGCTTTTTATTATTTTTATTACTATTATTATTATTATTATTATTATTATTATTATTATTATTATTATTATTATTATTATTATTATTATTATTATTAATAATATTATTATTATTATTATTATTATTATTATTATTATTATTATTATTATTATTATTATTATTATTATTATTATTATTATTATTATTATTATTATTATTATTATTATTATTATTATTATTATTATTTTCTCCTTAGGAGTGTACCAGTCAGGCCCTGTCTCCTGTGCTCCGACCCATCCGGAGGGCGCGCTGGTGTCGTTAACCCCAATAACCACTCCCTACGTCCGTTGGGTGAGTAATTATTGGGTCCGAGAATCGTGTGCCCTGAGTAGACGGAGCGAACCAAGTATAACGGCCTTCTGCATTCTTGTTGCTAAAATTTCTGCCATATTACGGCAAGCGGGTATTATTTTCAAGTTAGAGAGCAGTGTGTCCATCATTCCACCAAGGACTCCTATAATCAGAACCACCATTTTGACAGAATGGTCCGGATATAACCTGCGGAGTTCAAAGAGAAGATCTCGATATTTAGTCCGTTTCTCCTCCTCTTTTCGAACGATATTCATTTCGCCTGGAGCGGAAAACTCCATGACGAATATCGTTCTACTTTGGTGGTCGAGGAGGACAACATCAGGCTTATTGGCTTGTATTTGCCTGAGGGTGGGGAATGAGTAGTTTCAATAGATTCGGCATCTCTCATTCTCCACCACGGACTCAATATCCCCCGGAGCATAAGGCAACACCGGTGTCTCGTCTATACCGTACGAGTGTCGTAGGTGGTAGTACAACACTCGTATCGCCGCGTTATGCCTGTGGATATAGGCTGAGACCGCATAAGATGGGCATGCTGATAGCAAATGCATTACGGTCTCAGGTGCCCCACGACATGCCCTGCATCGGGTGTCAGGGACGTCTATACCCATCACGCGACTACGGTAGACAAGGGTGTTGAAGACACCATCCTGGCAGGCCATTATGAATCCCTCGGTCTCCGACTTTAGCTCACTCGACCTGAGGAAGGCAAAGGTCAAGCTTTTGGATAAGCCAAGGTCTTCGATGTTATGAAAGAAGACACCATGCATTGGCTTATCCATATGTAGCTGTAGCAGGACCTCTGTCTCCGCAGCTTTTTTGTGAGCTTTTTGCTGAACGGGTCCCAACTCGGTGACAGAGTTTGGGTTAGCCCGTTCAGTGTCGAAAACGAGACCGAGTTCATCGGCCGCATGGGTAGCTGCCTTAAAAAGGAATGCTCCAATCCCTGCTTTCTCATGGTCGCGGACCATGCAGAGAAGGGGATCTGAACTCCTGATGACTTTACAGGCCCCATCCAGAACCATTCTGTTATGCAGATACTCCAAACTCAAAAGTCCACGGCCTCCCCGTTGTCTGGGAAAGTATAACCGTGGAACGGACGATTTAGGATGCAAGCTCCTATTGAGATGCATCATTTTGCGAGTCTTAACGTCAAGTTGTCGAAGCTCTTCCTTAGTCCACTTTATCACTCCGAAAGAGTAAAGAAGGATCGGAACGGCAAGCATATTAGTTGCAGCAACTTTGTTCTTCCCCGACAGTTCTGATGACCAGATCTGTCGGAGTTTATGCTGATACTTGCCGCGGAGAGAGTTTTTAACTGCAAATACCTCTTGGGAGCGGCGTTGTTCCACCCCAAGGTAGGTATAAGTCTCTCCGGCATCCAGATGATGTAGGATGCTTCCGTCTACGAGCTGGACATCCTCTCCATATTCCTCGCATCGTCCTCTTTTGAGATGAACCGTGGCACATTTGTCGATCCCATATTATTATTATTATTATTATTATTATTATTTTTTATTATTATTATTATTATTATTATTATTATTATTATTATTATTATTATTATTATTATTATTATTATTATTATTATTATTATTATTATTATTATTATTATTATTATTATTATTATTATCATTATTATTATTATTATTATTATTATTATTATTATTATTATTATTATTATTATTATTATTATTATTATTATTATTATTATTATTATTATTATTATTATTATTATTATTATTATTATTATTATTATTATTATTATTATTATTATTATTATTATTATTATTATTATTATTATTATTATTATTATTATTATTATTATTATTATTATTATTTTTCCCGTTGGGAATGTACCAATCAGGACCTGTCTCCGGTGCTCCGATACATCCGGAGGGCGCGCTGGTGTCGTTAACCCCTATAACCACTCCCTACGTCCGTAGGGTGAGTGACTATTGGGTCTGAGAATCATGTGCCCTGAGTAGACGGAGCGAACCAAGGATAACGGCCTTCTGCATTCGCGCTGCTAAGATTTCTGCCATATTACGGCAAGCAGGTATTATCTTCAAGTTGGAGAGCAGTGTGTCCATCATTCCACCAAGGACTCCTATAATCAGAACCACCATTTTGACAGAGTGGTCCGGATATAACCTGCGGAGTTCAAAGAGAAGATCTCGATATTTAGTCCGTTTTTCCTCCTCTTTTCGAACGATATTCATTTCGCCTGGAGCGGAAAACTCCATGACGAATATCGTTCTACTTTGGTGGAAGAGGAGGACAACATCAGGCTATTGGCTTGTATTTGCCCGAGGGTGGGGAATGAGTAGTTCCAATAGATCCGGCACCTCTCATTCTCCACCACGGACTCAATATCCCCCGGAACATAAGGCAACATCTGTGTCTCGTCTATACCGTACGAGTGTCGTAGATGGTAGTATAACACTCTTAGCACCGCGTTATGCCTGTGGATATAGGCTGAGACCGCATAAGATGGGCATGCTGATAGCAAATGCATTACGGTCTCAGGTGCCCCACGACATGCCCTGCATCTGGTGTCAGGGACGTCTATACCCATCACGCGACTACGGTAGACAAGGGTGTTGAAGACACCATCCTGGCAGGCCATTATGAATCCCTCGGTCTCCGACTTTAGCTCACTCGATCTGAGGAAGGCAAATGTCAAGCCTTTGGATAAGCCAAGGTCTTCGATGTTGTGAAAGAAAACACCATGCATTGGCTTATCCATATGTTGCTGTAGCAGGACCTCTGTCTCCGCAGCTTTTATGTGAGATTTTTGCTGAACGGGTCCCAACTCGGTGACAGAGTTTGGGTTAGCCCGTTCAGTGTCGAATACGAGACCGAGTTCATCGGCCGCACAGGTTGCTGCCTTAAAAAGAAATGCTCCAATTCCTGCTTTTTCATGGTCGCGGAACATGCAGAGAAGGGGATCTGAACTCCTGATGACTTTACAGGCCCCATCCAGAACCATTCTGTTATGCAGACACTCCAAACTCAAAAGTCCACGGCCTCCCCGTTGTCTGGGAAAGTATAACCGTGGAACGGACGATTTAGGATGCAAGCTCTTATTGAGATGCATCATTTTGCGAGTCTTAACGTCAAGTTGTCGCAGCTCTTCATTAGTCCACTTCATCACTCCGAAAGAGTAAAGAAGGATCGGAACGGCAAGCAAATTAGTTGCAGCAACTTTGTTCTTCCCCGACAGTTCTGATGACCAGATCTGTCGGAGTTTGTGCTGATACTTGCTGCGGAGAGAGTTTTTAACTGCAAATACCTCTTGGGAGCGGCGTTGTTCCACCCCAAGGTAAGTATGAGTCTCTCCGGCATCCAGATGATGTAGGATGCTTCCGTCTACGAGCTGGACATCCTCTCCGTATTCCTCGCATCGTCCTCTTTTGAGATGAACCGTGGCACATTTGTCGATCCCAAATTCCATACCGATAGCATACGTATATTCTTCCACCATCCTAAGGGACTGATGTAGGTCCCTTTCTCCAGAGGCATACAATTTGAGGTCATCCATGTAAAATAGATGGGTGACATTATGCCTCCGGTTGCTGGGGGTGTCGCAGTTGTACCCACGGGTATTACTGAGTGCAACGGACAATGGCAATAGTGAGACGCAGAAGAGAAGATGGCTAAGGGAGTCTGTTTGGACTATATCTCTACCAGATCTTATGGTGAAGCGAGTCCTCCAGAGCGGCATCAGTTGTCCAATGCATCCCACTATTTGATCGGGTACCTCAAGGCATCTGAGCAAATGCATGATTAACTCATGTGATGTTGTATCAAATGCCTTGCGGTAATCGATCCAGGCCATCGAAAGGTTACGTTTATACTGCACGGAGTCCTACGTGATACATCTATCGATGAGCAGGTTCTCCTTGCACCCGGCGACCCCTTTCTTTGACCCTCTTTGCTCATTTATCCGTTCATATTATTATTATTATTATTAATATTATTATTATTATTATTATTATTATCATTATTATTATTATTATTATTATTATTATTATTATTATTATTATTATTATTATTATTATTATTATTATTATTATTATTATTATTATTATTATTATTATTATTATTATTATTATTATTATTATTATTATTATAGTAGTGAGCACTGTATCTTAAAAAAAGATATTTCAGACAATTTGTTTAATACATCTACTATAAAAGTGAGTTCATAAGTGACATGAGTATCACTCTTTAATTATGACACATTCAAATAAAAAAAAAAGTTATTTCGTGAAGATACGAACCACTCCATAGATTTTGTTTTGTGACCCGAGTCGAATGTTTGGTGCATTAAGAAGAGGTTCACTTTCTGAAAAAGGTCAAAGTAAATTTGCGGTGTAAAGGGGGAAGTAGGAATCCCGAGCGATGGAGGCGAAGTCCAATATTAAAAGAAATTTAATAGCGTCTCACTCCAGCTCATTGCCTATTTACGTTATAGTAAAATTGGCCTTGAACGCGCCACCATCCTGATATTCCAGACGCAGCTGCTCGTACATTCTATTTTACAACCCGGCTTATCTGTAGTTATGACAATGTTTGCCAACAATGTGACCTGCATGACCGCATTCCTCGTCGAGGGGATCAAAGACTAACCGCAAACTGCGGCGTGATAAAATGTATAATGCATTGTTTCCTTCCTTGGATGAATATTTCGCATATTGATAATTATTGATACAGGTAATAAAAAAATGTAAGAATGTTGCTAGGTGAGCACATATCAAACATCATTCAATCATTCGAATTCAAAATTATTTTTATCGACGTCTAGATAGAAACGCTGCAAAAACGATTCTTGCTATAAAAAAATAAAACCTAAGGTACTTCAATATAGACATTTGCAACAAAATCTGTAAAAAAACTATATGCTGCTGCTTGGATTTGTGAAAGACTTTCGAATTTCCTTGTGTTCGAAGAATACGTTAGGCTATTGTTTTGAGTTCATATAAAAGTTCTTATATTTATAAAACATAATAACCATTATTCATAACTATGTCGAAAAAAATTAATTGTTCTGAAATTGAACTGAATATTTTGTATACATATTCAACAAGCCGTTACTATTTGGAGACTGGCTTTGTTCAACGTCTGACACTCAATGCATATTATACTTGAGGTCTTAGATATTTGCAGGGGCTCTGAAGTGAACAAATTATTTGAGATAGGACCAGATGAAAATGTCCAGTGGGGTAAGATTTGGCGACCTAGCAGGCCATTTACGATTCGATGTAGTTATGATGAAAATGTATAGTGCTTCAGTTGTACTAGGAATGACAGTCTCTATCATAATTAAAAATAAAAAATATAAGCACTCCTTTAAAAAAAAGGTGACAGGGCAGAAAATGTGGATAATTGGAATCAGTCATTTACTGAAATAAATAAGGGACGTTAAAGATTTTTTTCAAATAAAAAAGTTTCAGGGCCGCGCACACTTGGACGAATCACCGCAGGTGGTATAGTGAAACATCGAATTGAATAATTTTTGGTAGTTTTCTTAGCGAAGGTTTAGCCATGCATTGATGAAATCCCTGCCTTACTGATAACAAGATTAGATGAACATTACATGTATTGCATTGTGAATACATGAGGTTCTTTTGGTGACTGCATGATATTGCATGGTGATTGCAAGGAAAGTAGATTCAATTCAATTATAGAATGTTACAGTCTAGTAGCATAACAATGATAGTTTAGATACATATAATCGGGTACGAATTTGTATGAATATATAGTGTTACATTTAGTTACTAGTTAGTTAGTATTTTATTTTTAATTTTTTTAGTTAGGGCACCGTTTGTATTTCTTCTACAATAATTGAAATACAACATTTCTATAGTAATAGTAGAGTTTAATGATGAAACATAAACAACTTTAATTCCTAATTTCCACATTCCTCTCGAATCGACTATCCACTATTTCACAGAAAGCATGCATTTCATGTAGAACGGAAAATTTAATGGAAATTCTTTTTGATTTTTCCATATGTTCTCACCAGGAGCCAATCGTAAATTTCCCTTCATTTTACTCAACATCGATGTACTTTTCAACCCTATTCGAGGCTTGTATGCCCTGAGCAATAATGACATCAATATTGATTGTCAAAAACAACGATTTCTTCATACAACATATGAGTAGTGAATTAGTAAAATTTCAATCTTCTTTAAAAAAATCCTCATTCTGAATAAATCAACTGTAAATGCAAATCAAAACATTCCTTGATTAACAAATATTTCTCATCCGGAGCAGTCTCCATAAATTGTTTGATTTGCTGAGGATTTAAAATGTTTTGATTTTTTTGGTTTATATCCGACTGAGCGTCTTTTGAGTACCGCTTTCAATTTCAGGTAATTTCCAATGTTATTGTTATGTTTAGCTATCAAGGATGTTCGTAACATAGAATAAATTGACCAGACAGTACTTGGCTTATACTTATTTCCTAATTCTCCAATGTATGCCAATAAAACCACCTCGGAGAAGCTTTTTGCGTTACTTCTTTCTTTCCATGCCATAAAATTATCATACGCCAAATCATACTTCTGTTTTGATTTTTCTGGCAGCAATCCCTCCGTCGTTTTGTTTGCTAAATTGCATACCTACTTCTGGGGGAGTAAAATGTAACATTTCATCGTCAGATGACATTGTACCAAAGAAAACTGAAGAAATTTTACGATTCGGTACCTATCTACTTAGTAAATCACATTGACACTGACACTATAATGTTATGAATTCGTTTGTAGATATGTCATTGTCACAGGTACCTATGAGTGAAAATTAGAGTATAGTTAACTATATTTGGTATTCGCACCAATCGCCGAGCGAGGAGACCGTGCACAATATTTGAGTTCACACTAGTGCGAAATGGAATATTTCGCCTTAGTGCGAAATATCTAATTTTGTGTACTAGTTTACAGTGCGAAATGATACGTATTTCAAGGAGGTCGCCGGAAAAAGGGTTTTTCCGTGACCTGGTATCATTAAAGCTGCCTATTTACATATCAAAATTGAATAATATGTTGTTGACAGTTCTCTAGAAATCGCAAATGTTTGAATATTTCCTTACCAACAGGGTAAATAACGCTTGTTTTGTGGCAATTTCTGGATATTTTTGTATCATATATATTTCAATTGATAATACATGTTTCTGTTCCTTCATCATCAAAAATAAATGTTTCTCAACAGTCTGTGAATGCTTTTTCCGTGCTTGCACGACTTCCCGTGTTCGGCTTTGCCTCCCACGGGAACATGTCGCGCACGCACGGAAAAAAACCATTTTCTGAACTCGTAATAAAATATTATACTATTACATTTTATGAGAGTTGATCAAAAAAGGTGGTTTTTGGTGGATTAAAAAAAAAATCAATATTTCGTTTATTTTCTAAGATATAAAAAACATTTCTCAGAATATTTTGTTGGTCTGTTTGAGAACCTCAAAACTGTTCCCCAACATTTTTTTGAAATCTCGTTTTATTTCCGAGTTTGGTGTTTAAAAAAAACAGCTCATATCTGAATTTTAGTTTCAAGATATGAAAAAAATTTATGGATTTTTTTAGAAATGTTTAAGGACAATTAAACTGCGCATGTAAATTTTTTCGATATTTCGTTTCGTTTTTCGGAGTTTATGATGTTTTTAGAAAAAATGTAGAAATGGGAAAGTCCATAATTTTTCGGTTTTGTATCTTGAAATATATAAGAATTTGTCGTCGTCTTTGAATTTTTGGGGATTTAATAAAAAAAATTCAAAATTCTCGCGAAGCATCCGGAAAAATCTGAGTGAGATGAATAAAGAATAAATAAATAACAAAATGACAATAAATGATAAAAATCCAGGCGCCAAGCGCCTGTAAATTTTGTGAAAAGGGAGGGGGAAAATGCGACGAGTAGAGCTAGAATCCTACTGGAACAATTTTTTACGAAAATGATCGAAAAACCGGGAAAACTGGAAAAATCTGAAAATAGAAATTTTCATTTTGGAAAATGCGAAATATCTCGGAAACTGTTGATATTTTTATAATTCATCATTTTTCGCCGCATTCAGAAAATCTACAAAAATCTAATAATTTTTGTCCGTAAAATCAATAGTCCGGAAAATATTTGAGAAAAATGGAAATCCAGATATTGATCGTACTAATGAAACAAATGAAAATTGTTGCTCCCAATTCGTCTCTACAAGCCATATCAACTTTTCGTCTTTCTCCAACTCGAATAAAAAAATGGAAAAAAATGTGTAAAAATAGGACATTAGTCCTGAGAACTAATTTTTTATTTGAAACCATGATCTGAGATAAAAAATGCAATCTCTTGAATGGTTGAGCCATTGATGTGAATTTTGAAGATATTCTATGACGATTACTCATTATGAGGCGAATGTTAATTGGAAACATAGTAAGTAAATTTTTTCAAACAACTGTCAATGTATCACATAAAAAATATTTTTTATAAAAACTTATGTAAGCCACTGTCTGAATCAAATTGCCGTATCGCTTGAAATGTCCACCTGGCTACATTCCATAATTGAGAAAATTTTTGAAATATTTAAGCAATAGGTAAGTGAATTACAGAGGTAAACACATAAATAAGAAACACATTGTACCTATCGAGAGAGTTGAAATGATATTAGTACTACTAAAATGAGAAAAAAACAAGATTTCTAGCAATACTAAACGTGACACATGGTTACATTTAAAAAATATCCCGATGATGTCACTACTCTACCAATGACACATCTAAAAAACATTTAAATTCATTGAAAGGTGCAGAGTGAAATACCCTTCAACTTTTATCCAAACTTTTTTCTGATGAGTCTCTGTTATGAAAAAGTATAGAATAGGATAAAATATTCTGATCCAAAAAATAAATTTCAGTATTCTACAAAACTGATATGCTTGCCAATGTTATCTTTACAATTTTATCCGCTTTTCGACAAATAAAAACGTGTTGTAGAGCATGAAACAGTTTTCTTCTAGTGGAGATCTGAATAACTAAACTTCCTTGATAGTGAAACCATCACAGGAACTATCATTTTGAAAGGAAATAAAATTCAATTAATACATTCGAAATCTGAAATTTTAAATGACCCGGTATACAAGAAACGTTGGGAGGAAATGACAAGATACTGTCTGTCAGTGGATGAGAATGAAAAAGAAATATGAATTCAATAAAATTACAGCAAATGAAAAGGAAAATTGATATTATTTGAAGAGAAGATATAATAGAATAGTAGTTGAAATGTCTAGTGGTGTAATAGGGGTAGAATAATGACAAGGGATAAGGATATCATGCAAAAATAAAAGATGTTTGATAAAATTGAAAAAAGAAACTGAAAATATACATATTATTGAGTTTGTCAATGACTACTGCAAGACTCTAAAAAAAGTTATAAAAAAAGCGAAAGAATTATATTTCAATGAAAAAATCAATGCTTCAGGAAATAAAATTAAATCCACTTGGACTTTCGTTAATGATTGCCTAGGTCGGGTTAACAAAAATATACACAGTGAAATTCATAGTGTAAAGAATAGTACAACAATCACAAATCAAAACGAAGTATGTGAAGAATTCTGTTCATTTTTTATCAATGAAGCATCTGATCTCACATCGGAATTAACCAGTGATCAAAATCACACGGATCTCTTGAATAATGTCCGTTTCAATAACATAGACTCCTTTTTCTTCCATCCTATAGCTGAACATGATATAAGGGACATAATTAAAAGAATGGCCAATAAGAAATCTTGTGGTCATGATAATATCCCGATTACATTGGTAAAGGAATGCTTTGACAATTTAGTCCCACCCCTAACATATTTACTCAATCTCTCAATTAGCACAGGTACCTACCCCAAGCTCTTCAAAATTGGAGTCGTCAAACCTCTTTTCAAAAAGGGTGAAAAAGAGATCATATCAAACTACAGACCAATTACACTCCTACCAGTGTTTTCAAAATTGTTGGAGAAAGGGGTGAAAATACAATTAGTTAAATATCTAGAAAAACTTAAAGTCCTAACAACGTCACAGTTTGGTTTCCGCGAGCGTAAAAATACATCGGATGCTGCATTTTCTCTCACCAATAAGATAATATCGAACTTAGAACAAAAATTCAGTACACTCGGAATATTTTGCGACCTGTCAAAGGCGTTTGATTGTGTGGACTTCAGCATTCTGTTGGATAAACTATCTTTTTACGGCCTTAGAGGAATAACCCATGATTGGTTCAAATCTTATTTGACAGGTCGCGAAATATCAGTTAGGCTGTGTGAAATGGTTGGTGATTCAAAAGCAAACACAGAATCACAAAGACAAAAAGTTAAATGTGGTGTTCCGCAGGGGTCTGTCCTTGGCCCAACTTTTTATTTAATTTATATCAATGATCTCATTTACAATTTTCCCCAAACCTTCTTCTCATTATTTGCAGATGATACCAGCATTCTAATCGATGACACAAAATGGGGAGGGCTGATTACAAAAAGCCAAAATATGATGAACAAAATAATTCAATGGTTTTCTGTGAACAAATTATTGTTAAACAGTTCAAAAACATTTAATATCTCTTTTCAACATCCACGAAATCCAAAACCCAATATAATTTTAACTACTTCAGCTGGTAATATTGAGCCTTGCGAAAGCATTAAATTCTTGGGACTATTTATCGATAAAAACCTAAATTTTTGTGATCACATAGAAAATTTGAATAAAAGACTGAGTAAATCTATATTTGCGATAAGAACAATAAGAAAGGAGTTGGGCCAGGGGGCGGCACTCAACGTCTACTGTGCTTACTTTCACAGCCTAATCTCATACGGAATTGAATTCTGGGGATCATGTAGATCTGTTGAGAGTACACTAAGGGTGGATTTAGTCAACTTTAGCACAATCATTATCATAAACATAACGGCAACATCAAAGGTTTTTAGCATAAACTTAACATTGTTGTATAAATGGTGCCATTTGATATAACAGATTCAACTTTCGTTTTTGACATATATTTAAGCACAATTTTAAAATGATGTTGACTAAATGCACCTTTCTTCTCCAGAAGAAAGTCATCAGAGTGATATCTAATATCGAACAAAAGGAAACATGTAGACCGCATTTTGAAAGATTACAAATCTTCACAGTGACAAACCTGTATATATACAAGATCTTATTGCAAATATTTCACAATCGCAGCTCAATCAGTAAAACGGCGGACATCCACGGTCACAACACCAGACAGAACAAACAGTTAGTTTTGCCAAACTTCAAATATGACACTAACCGAAAAGGACCCTTATATACTGGTATAAAAGTCTTTAATCATATCCCCAAAACAATACAAAATATTGATAATATTGTACACTTTAAGAGAGAACTGAAAAAGCTCTTAAATTCACATGTCTATTATCAAATGGAGGAATTCTTTCAATGTCATTTTTAATGAGTGATATCATCCCCCTACAGCTATATATTTATATATGTAAATATATATATTTTTTCCAGTCCTATATGTATGGTAAAATTATTCCTATATGTGAAATGTAATTGTTGGTGTAATAATATTTTTAAATTGTATGCGTTAATGATAGATAGTGTTTCAAATATGTCATTTATGATATGTTGATTTTGTTCCCTACGCCCTACTAGGGCTTTTCCATTGTTTAACTATAAAGACACTTTTAAGAACTATGTAATCGAATAATGGATTCTGGGAAATAAATTATTCTTATTCTTCTTATTCAAGTAAGTTTGTTAAAAGTGTAAAAAAAGTTTGAATAAAAAATAATCGATTGTGATTGGTGAAGAAAGAAAAAAAAACTGACGATGAATCAACAAGGGGAGAAAGAAAAGAAAAGACATGTTAAAAAAAACTCACAAGTAAGAAAGATCAAGAATTTAGTGAGAACTTTACTTACGTTTGCTGATTTTCATTGGATTGGAGGAGTTTATGGTCAAACATAACAAACTGACTAGAAGTAAACCATACAAGGTACCTATTTGCTTACGTTATCTATAACTATTAAGAATATGGTTTCCATTTCATTGCATTCATTTTGGAGTTCAAATACTTTTGAGAAGATGTGCTATTGATATACGAAGTACGGAAAGAAAATATCAGGACCATTTTTCCAATGCGTGTACGAACTTTATTTGACAGCCATAATAATTCAAACTCTGACAAATGAACTATCGGTAAAAGTGAAAATTTTACAGAAACGTTTATGCCTATCATCTATTTTTTTTCTTTGGTGTTTTGGCATCGACTGCTATGGTCATTAGCCACGTGTTCTGGATAGGCCTTGTTACTCCATGCGCCACTTTAGGAGCAGCACTGTTAATTGGAACGCAACAGTGAATCGTGCAGGACTCACCCCAAGTCCAGCCACGATATTTGAATAATTTAATCGGTCAAATTAAATTAAAAAATCCCAGCCGCAACTAGGGCTCGAACTCCGGACCTTTCGACCCAAAGTCGGACGCTCTTTATGAACTTTAGTTATTCACCAAAAGAGGGCGTTATCTTCACCGAATATTTGCATTACTCGATTGATATTTTATAGAATAAGTTTTAGATTATATTAGATATCAGGTTAGACATCTCTTAGGAAATTTATTGAAGGATTTCATTTGTTCTAACAGATTTGTTCTGACAGATTTTGCTATGTTCTTGAAATAAAATCAATTGGATTTTCTATATATCATTTATTTTTAAATTTCTCATTTTACCACAGCAGAGTAAGTATTTTGTTTCCTGAATCCTACTGAGAAGAGCTGTTTCATGGTCTACCACAAATGAGCTGAAAGAGTAAAAGACAGATGAGACAAGAGTACAGGTAAAATTTGAATGAAGTCGGACAAAATATTTCTTTGAGAAAGTTATTCTGATACTAAATATTTCATTCATAAAAAAAAATATCTATACAAGTATTTTTCCACTACAAAATTTTAAAGATTTTTTTATATAATAAAATTGTTGTAATATCATTAACACCTCATATTAACTGAGAGATTAATTTTCTCTGCAAATCGTGAGAAACCATTTTAACCCCCAAAAGTTCACCTCCTTTCGCCCTTCTATCATAATCAAATCTTTATTTATGTCTTTGTTTATTTCTTGTACCTATTAGGGTAACATGAAATTAATATTCTCAAAAGGTGTCAACGGTTGATTTCAATCATTTTATAGTTATTTAAGTAACAAGGAATGTAAAGACGTGTTAACATTCGAGGTGAGCGAGTACGAGCCGAGGCAAAGCCGAGGCTTGTCGCTTACCGAGGATGTTAACAGTCGATACATTCCGTGTTACTTATTACGTTTTTCCCGCTGCTTATTGGCATTTTTCAAAATTTGCATGGATTGAAGTTTTCTTCTCACCCTTCCTTCATGATTACTCGTTCCGCTATTTCATTTTGAGTTGCTTGTGCGTGTGACTATGTTATCGTTCGTAACTAGGTTACCGAATAAACAGACTACAAATAAAACCATAGGTGACATTCAAAGTCATAACAAATCTGAAAATGGATATATGTGAAGCTGCAGGTATTGCTTGTCAAAGTTTGTTACCCAAGAAGTCAAGGGCAAGGTATGAATTCACGTACGATGTTTTTAAAAAATGGTGTGCTAAGAAAAATGTACAATCCGTGTCTGAAAACTGCATGCTGGCGTATATGTTGGAGCGATCGGAGAGGCTAAAATCATCAGCCAGTTTATGGTGCGAGTACTCAATGTTAAAAACAACACTGAACTACAAAGATAATGTAGATATATCAAAATTTCCAAAACTGGTAGGTTTTTTGAAGCGCAAGCATCAGGGTTATCAGCCAAAAAAGTCTCAAGTATTAACAAGAGAAGAAATTCAAGAATTCATAGAAAACGCTTCAGATCAAACTCATCTCCTAATCAAGGTAAGGCATTTTATTGTTATTAAGAGTAAATTCTATCTTTTTATAATGTTTTAGACTGTTATGATAGTAGGCATCGCAGGAGCATGCAGAATAGACGAATTCTGTAAAATGGAAATGGCTGATGTTGTTGACCATGGAAAATACATAACTATAACGATTCCGCAATCCAAAAATGATGTTGTACGGAAGTTCACAATTGTTGAAAATCTTGAAAGCAAGATAGATTATTTGAAAATTTTCAAAAATTATTACGAAATTCGAAAACAGGTACCTAGCTAATAATTTTCGTTTCTTCTTGCGATATCAGTTTGGAAGGTGCTTCAATCAACCTGTGGGAAAGCACACTTTTGCTAAGATGCCATCGGTTATAGCACGGTTTTTAATTTACCAGAAGCTAATTCATACACTGGACACTGCTTCAGACGTTCTTCCGCCACTTTACTGGTTGAATCTAGAGAAGACATTTTAGGGCTAAATAGACATGGCGGATGGAAATCGTCGACAGTGGCTGAAAATTATGTGGCGGAGTCTATTAAGAAAAAACTAGATGTTGCTAATAAAATATTGTACAATGAAAATCATATGCCATCATCAAGTGTTCGAAAGCTGATACCGTCAACTTCACAAATTGTAGCCAACTCTTCGAAAGTTGAAATGCCTTTTTCTTCTGCAATATCTCCTCCAACGCAGTCGAACACAATGCAAACCACTACAGCGTCATTTGAGAACGAAAAGATTGAAGTATTAGAACATGCAGGCTTTGTTATTCAAAATTCAACATTTTCACAGTGTAGTTTAGTTTTCAATTTCGACAAAAAAATTTAATCAATATTGAGCTGTTTGTTCCAGTTATACGTTAATAAAATGTCAAATTTCCGATTTACTGTCATTATTTTCTTACAATTAATATTCAAAGAGTCTCATAACCTGAAAATCGATAAAAATGAAGCTGAAGTTATGACTTGTCAAAGTCAAAGTCATTATTACCCTAGGCATGTAAATGACACTATTAAGTTCCGTTGTCAAGATGAATTAGTAAACGAATGATATAGGCCATCTTTACGAGTTTTCTGGAAGAAATTTCCACAATAGTGGTACTCTTTTATCTAAAAGTAAACGTTTCAACGGAGAAAATGGCGGCTGGCGAGCTTGAAAAGACGAACTGTACCGGTGAGGCTTCTCAGTTGAAAATGAGATCGTTTTTTTGGAGTTTGTCAAAAAAAAAGGAAAATTCGTATTTCGCTACAAAAAAATTACAGCTCACGTGAAACATAATAGGTTATACCTCCACCAAATTTCTTGGGAAAAAAAATATTTTTGCGTGAGAAAAAACTGAAAATTTGGAAGTTTTTCCAGAAAAGTTAAAAGGTAATGTGGACAAATTGTCAATACAAAAATAGTAGATATCTTTATTTTCAACAACTAATTTCGATAGGACGTCAACTTTCGTTGCAATTCGCGATAAACCCCTAAAAGTTCACCCCGTTCCACCCTTCTGCATTTTTTCGACTCCAATTTATTTTCCCCGTCATTCGAACATTATGTTGTTCCTCTTCCAGTAGGTCTCATGCTGATAATTTTTTTTTATCTCAAAAATGCATCAGCACTGGTCTATTTGTGTTTCCCCTTATTAAGATTCAGATAATTTACTGTGAACCATATATCTGCGTTCCTTTCAATACTAACTGTCGTTTCGTTCAGTACGGATAACTCTTTGTGGGATTTAATCAATGTAGTATCATCCGCATAACACGCACACACACCCACACACCTACACACACCTATACACACGCAGAAACTGGAGATATAAAATGAAAGAAGTCATTCAGATAAATGATAAATAGCAGCGGCCCCAGCACAGAGCCCTGAGGCACACCACCATATTCGACATTCCGATATTTTGATTGATTTTGATATATTGTTATTATAGTTATTGTTATTTCCGTCAACCGATTGCACCCCTACGTCGAGAGACTTGTGTGTGCTAGGGAAGACGCAGCCCTTACCTTTTAACCTGTGATGCCATGATGCCATGCACGAGACCGTTGAATCGGTGGATCGAACCCACGACCCCAAGCATGCGAGGCGAACGCACTACCAGCCGACCACCACGGCCCATGCTATGCTACATCTCTGATTCTGTTGTACAGCTTTCTGCACTTTCCATGTATGAATTTTCGCCCGTGTCCGCATTGAAGATTTACCGGGACAAACATGGGCACACCAAATACCTCATGCACCAGCATGAATGATATCAGCAGTAAAAACATCAGAACGAAACACTTGAAGCTCACCATTCTGTTTCGAGTAATCAAATGAAATAATAAATACATTTTGTTAACGATTCCAATCGATGTATCATTCTGAATGAATAATCAAACCGGAAGGTTACCACAAATACATGAAACAATTGTTGATTATATTTTCCTTTATGATGATTGATAAAGAAACCGCATTGAAATAGGTTTATCTCGAGATATCGAAATGGAATTCTCGTGCAAAAATCATAAATTTTTGTTAATAAAGAAAAGAATTGAGCAATCCAGAATTCTGCATACCTATACTATAGGTAAAATCTTCAGCAAGTCTCCAACAGAAAACAACTACTGACTACTGCCTCTACGACCATTGAATTATATCTGTTTTTGGCAAAGTATTCGACAAGAACTATTTTGCAATGTTCTCCTAATCTCGATGCCAAAACATGTCTCAACCCACATGGGGTAACACGTACGGACCGGTTTCATGGTTTTGCCAGCCATCAGAAAAGCACCCAACTTGACGATGATCATACCTATTATACAGGGTGTTTCCAAATTCAATACAAATATTTCAAGGGCGTTTTCCTGGGGTCAAAACAAGACTTTTTTCCCCACAAACATGTGTCAAAAAATTCACCCCCTCTAAGCTACAGACATCGCAAGTTGCTAGAAAAAAATCGTAAATTTTGAATGGCGTCTACAATTATGCATCAAATGTTCGGAAAATTTACAGACCCTTGGTTTTTTCGACGCTCTATTCATTTCTTGCTTCAAAAATAAGATAACTCTGATTTGAAGAGTTGAATGAGGGTTGCCTACAGTTTTTATGGCCAACATTTTATATTTCCGCCAAAAACATTCGAATTCAAATATCACCATTGTGTTGTCTATGAAATAACCTGAAGTTTTGGCCTCTTGCATTTTTTTAAATCAGCTAATAGTTTTCTAGAAAATCGCTAGTACCTAAATGAAATGGGAATAAGTAACAAACTAAAGTATTTAGTGGGCTACGAGTTTTTAATCTGTTTCCCATTTTGATGCATTTGACTTTTGATTTACTTGCTAGTTTGACCTTTGTTGAAAGGTTGAATTACTATTTTTTCAAGCAACTTGCTATGTCTGTAGCTTGGAGGGGGTGGATTTTAGGACACACATTTATGGAAAAAAAGTCTTATTTTGACCTCAGGAATACGCCCTAGAAATATTTGTATTGAATTTAGAAACACCCTGTATAGGTTAAATATTTCCTTCTGAAATTATTCGGCATCAGACGAAGTCGACATACTATAGTCGGAGTGCTCTTTGAGTCTTGGGGTCAAGGTTTTTCGATTGCGTTGGGTGAGCTGCCCTGCGCTGATGATTAGCAAAACCATGAAACCGGTCCGTAGGAGTTCCCCGTGTGGGTTGATAAATGTTTTGGCATTGAGATTGGTAGAGAATTGTAAAGTAGTTCTTGTAGAATACTTTGCCAAGAATCTAACAGATATAATTCAATGGTCGTAGGGGGCAGTAGTTGAATTCTGTTGGAGACATGCCGACCATTGTACCTATTCTATAGGCTGGATGCAGAAGTCTAGATGGCCTAATCCATTTTTAAAATTAGTTTAATGGGGTTCTGCCAAGTAGTGTCATCGAATTGCGAAAACTGATAGTTGATAACATTGGTTCACCTGTGCGCAAGATATTTTCTGTCCGATGTGTAGTTTTTGCACAATCGCGTTATGAGCAATTTAATGACAACTCTTTCTAATTGCGCCAATTCGAGGAAAATCAGCTCTTCCAAATTTTGTAAACGGCATTTGGAAGTAGAGATCAATATCTACAATTTGCACATTTTGTATTTTCACCTGAGAGGTGGGAAATGTGTAGAAAATGTCATTGAAAGTTACTCTAAATGCTTCAAAATGCACACGAAGTCGCCCGAACTCAACTCGAGTTAACATAAGTGCGACTTCGGGTGACTTCGGACGCACTCTGAAACATTTTGATCAACTTTCAGTGACATTTTCAACACATTTCCCACCTCTCAGGTGAAAATTGTAGATATTGATTTCTACTTCCAGATGCCGTTTACACAATTTGAACGACGATTTGCCTCAAATCGGCGCCTCTTGCAAGATGTGCCCTTAAATTGTTTATAGCGTGATTGTGCAAAACCTACACATCTGACGGAATATTATTATCTATCAGTTTCTGCAATATTGTCTTCTCCGAGGTTTTCTCGGATTTTCTCAGTGGAAAATGCACCAGTCCGGTTGTATGAAAATCCAAAAAACCAAAAAAGTTGTATTTTTTATCACAATTGCTTGTTTAAAAAATTCCACAAATCGATTTTGCTGGGGCGAAAACTGGGGTTTTCATTAATAGACCGTCAGATAGTGATAGATTTAAGTGCCCCATTTTCACATACTAGCCTCGAATAGGGTACATCGATGTTGAGTAAAATGGAGGGAAATTTACGAGTGGCTCCTGGGGATAACATATGGAAAATTCGATTTCACCTAATCATTAATTAATAGAACCTGGCTTCAGAAGATCAAAGGCTTGAGTGTTGAAGGTGGCTAAAGGGTTAAAATGAGGCTGTAATCTTGTAAAGAAAAATCGAGATTTTAACAGGTTTTCCCACGCAAGCCCATCGAAACTATGAAAACCTACATCGTCACTACACCGAAAAACATAATGGCTTGAGTGACGTGAATGGAAAAGTAGATTTTGACGTCGGAAAATTTAATGGAAATTCTTTTTGATTTTTCCATATGTTTTCCCCACGAGCCACTCGTAAATTTCCCTTAATTTTACTCAACATCGACTTACTTTTCAACCCTATTCGAGGCTTGTATGTGAAAATGGGGCACCTAAATCTGTCACTATCTGACGGTCTATAACGAACTATCTTATAAAAATTATAACAGGCCATTTGCGTCTTTTATTTTGTGAGGCAAAAAAACCCTTTTAGCTTGGTATATAAGTCTTTTTCCTATCAGAAAATGTAAATGAGTCAAAACATCCATGTCATTGGTACTGGGATATAGTGGGGTAAAAGGTCGGGAGTTAAGAGCTGCTTCCATCTGCGTGAGCTGTTCAACAGTAAAAAATGCATTTTCCGCGACTCTTTTCAAATGAAATTTTGTGGATTCATCCTAGCTTCCCAGATCCCACCAAAATTGGGAGAATGAACTGGAATGAATTTCCAAATTATACCTTCATTAGCGAATCCTTCTAACAATGAATGTTCTTTGGTTTATAGGTAGACTGCCAACTGTTTCAATTCGGAGTTGGCTCCAACTTTGACCACTTATCATACCAAACACAATTCGGTTTACCTATCAAAAATATGTAGGGACTTCTTCCCTTTTACCAAAATGGACTTTAAAACTTCACTTTTGAATATAATGAGAAGTCCAAGTACTTCTCAATCAATTTATTTGACACATGTCATTAACAAATACCATTGTTTTTTATGCAGAGGTCGAAGTTATCATTTTGTACAAATTGTATTAAAATGTTCTTAACAATTACATTGTTTGCTAATTAAAAAACGATTGAAATGAGAATGATGAGTACCTATTGTGTATCACCTGTTTTTAAACAACGTAGGTCTGATAAGAATAAAATCGACAAAGTCGAAGTACCCTTTTCTCTAAATATCTCCACAAGGTGGAAAGTATGAGGCAAAAATCTGACAGAAAACAACTACTTCCCTAGCTAATGCCACGACGGATATTGAACTACATCGGACAGATATTTGTGCAACGTTATTCCAAGAAGACTCATTTGTAAGTGCTTACTGTAGACAAACAGAAGATTATCCTTAATTTGGCTGGGGATGACCAACTGCAAACATGTTTCGAGGTTGTTGCCTCTCATCAGTGCAAGGGTGGGTCCGACAACATTGAATTGTCTTGTCCCTGCCAAATGAATTGTAATTTATTGTTCATCTAATAATTAATAATAATGAAGCAGCAACTTACAGTAAAGTCAGTCGCACTCCTCGAGACAGCAAAAGACTCCAAGGAAGAGTAAATGCGAAAATTCGAACAAGTTCGAATGTTTTGCCGGAGAGTACATATAAATGATAAGAATAAAATCGACAAAGTACCGTTCTCCTACGCCAACGTAATTTTTACAAGGTTGGCAACAAAATTTCTTGAATAAATGGACTATTGACATATACAGAATGTTTTTCAATTTTTGACAGTTTCAAAAGGTTTGTTTTGATAATTCCTTGAAAATTATGTGTATTTCCAGGAATTTGACATTGAAAACTATGTTGAATGTTGAGATGAATATTTTTTTGATTATTTTCAGTAAAATTATGAAGTATTCAGAAGTTTGTGTGTGTATAATTAATATGTGCAAGTGCATTTCAAATAAAAATTCATAATTTATATGCAGTGATCATTTCATGTAAGTATATCAATTGAATTGACAATATTATCACTTTCTGTAGCTTGTAAGTCAAGCTGATTTTCACATTTCTGTCATCCCTGATGATTTGAAGTAGGTATATAAAAAAGCGAGGTTTAACTTAACGTCGTCGGAGTTTTCCACATAGATCATTTTGCTAATTGATTCATAAATAACATGCTTTTCCTCACACAATTATTATTGTTACAATGAGCAATGAAGATAAAAACCATTTAGAATAGTTTTGAGATTGTTCAAGGCTATTATTGCTTTGAATTTGTAGTGGACATGAATAACTTCTTGTTTTAGTTCGAATTCACACGGTTTTCAGCAACTTTCGGCCTGTTATGAAACCTATATTCATTGTATAATTTAATTCAAAACATAAATTTAGATTTTTGAGGTTATTGTATACCGATTTACAAAATTATTTAACGAAGAAAAACCAATAATTTATACAATAATTATGCACATTAATGTGCATTGCAAAACTCAAGTGAAGAGTTGGTGGATAGATAATAGATTCACAAAAACAGGAAGCTTGTCATTAGTTCATGAAGATCCAGAACCATTGTTGTTGTTAAAATTGTTATTTCCTTCAACCTGTTGCACCCCTGTGCAATCCTCAGAAGTCTTCGATAGACTTGAGCTAGGGAAAACGTAGCACTTACCTTTGAACGTGTGATGCCATGCACGAGACCAGTGACCATGCTAGGCCTATTTTAAATGATATTTCAGAATGTATCATGGTGTATTATTGTATTTGATAAGCTATAGCGCAGTTCTGGTCGTTTCACATCATTATGTTGGTGTTCATTTCTTACAAAGTAACACCAGCTTTGTTTGGCCAATGAATTGCCATGTTTAAATACAACCAATATTAGTCAATTTTATTGTTCTTTTATTCATGGATTTTACTAGACCTTCTATTTCATTAAAACGATTTTTCAATTCAGTCAAAGGATGGGTAAATCTTTGGAAGTCGAGTAGATGAATATCTGTGCAGATCTGATCAGGATAGGAAACTGGAATAGTGAGAACCTGTTGCTAATGTAAGTTGCATTCAAAATTAACACTAACAAATATAGAAGAATCACTGAGAACAGGAAAGCAAGGCTATTTGTATTCTGTCTCAAATTTGTCATTCATTTTAATATATGATTGGGAGCTAGAGTTCTCTTTTGTCGGGTTTTGAGGCTCGTATGTTCGAATTTCTTCCTAACGTTTCATCAATTAGACAAATAGCAATTAGTTAGGTAAATGTACCAGATTTCCCTTCAATATTTGAGCAGTGATATAATTGAAATAATGTCGTGGAATGTTCAATTTCAAATAAATATTTTACTCAGTAAAATTGATAATATTCTTTTTATGTTATATATTAAATTTACCAATAAATACTCATCGAGATTCTTCAAAAATTTTATCTAGCTCCCAAAGCGTTTTGTATACTTTCAAGTTTTGTTTACCAAAATGAATAAATAAAAATAGATGTTCTTTTTCAGGTGAAAGAAATTTTCCACGGATTGGCAAATTATGATTATATGAAAAAGTATATTTTTTTATTGTGAGAAACAAATTGTATACCATAGATGGGAGAGAAAAATGTATAGTTACTGAAGTTAAAAATAAATTTCTCAGTTTGTGTACATTTTACTTATCCAAAATAATATCAAACAAGGCAAGCAGATTTCTGAAAGGTTTGTAGTTTCAAGAGGTAGAGGTTAAGTTTTTTGAGAAATTTTAAACTGACCAGCATTGTTTGGATTGAGTATTTGGAATCACAATTCATTACATTACATTGGAATTAAATAATTATTTTCCCAAAAGAATGTTAACTTGAGAAAAATGGCTTACTTATCAAACATTTTTACAGAATATTTATAATTCCATTTATGGGGAATATTCCGAATTGTGAGAAGCTTGAATGAACATCATGTGTTCGATCACTTGAGAAGACAATGTTCCATTCTTTTTTCCGGATTTTAACCTTCCAGTCTTGAAATAAAAAAAATGGAAATTTTAAAGAAATATGAACAACTATAGAAAGCAAACTGAAAATTACTGACAAAACGAAATAATTTTTTCAAGGTAAGTCTTGTAACCGCATTAACTTGCCTCCCCTACGGTTGCATAGATTTCTTTAATTTTACATTTCTTTATTTTCAAACTGTGGAAACTTAAAATTCAAAAAAACTGATCAAGAAACGAATTTCCCCCACAAAATCAAAAAATTCTTATAAGTTCTAAAATTCTCATAAATCAAAGGAGATAGGAAGACAATTTTGAAATTGTTACCACAAAAAAAACCTAGCATGTTTTTAGAAAATTGTTAAAATGCCACTTTTACAATGGAATAAATGGAAATAAATATCTGAAATGAATCTTACTATTGGAACTTTCGCAGTATCATCACCAATCTGAGCTTCGTTAAATATTAACATTAGTATCAACAGCAAGTCTTGATAATTGAAAGACACTGCATTTTGCAGTGTTAATCTCAACTCTCAAGTAAATATTAGTACTTGTCGAGATCGACGAATACCTTCATTCAATCACTCCAAATAAAAACTTCAACACAAACAAATCTAATTTATCTAGTAACAATGATTTACAAATAGAAGTCATCTTACACAATAAATAAAATATAGTCATTAAGACACTTGGTAAATTTTTCATAAAGAACATGTCAAATGTCTAAGTGAATATTATTCAACATATAGACATAACTATCAAGAACCATAACCAACCTCTTGAAAATTTCAATAGGATGATCCATGCATTTAGATTTTTATACAATGTTAGATTTTATTTTGAGTTTGTCTAGTGTTTCAACATTACAGAGATTGAAAATTTCTATTATGAATCACAATGTAGGTTAGGTTATGTTCGAAAGTGAGTGGGCCCGTATCAGGCCCTCCACTGCGGCCAATGGCCTATTGTGGCTCATCCTATGGTTATATTTCTCCCAGTATATCCAATCTCTTGACGAAATTGAGGAATGCATTGGGAGAACAATTTACCAGGTTTTCTGGCCTTTCTGTCGTATCGCCAAATATTGAGAATCTGGTTCTGGCCGCTGCAGGGCATGTACACAGAATCTGTTTAGCCGTTTCATCATCCTCCATGCATAGCTGGCACTCTGCATCTTGTGCAAGTCCGATTTTATGCATGTGATGTTTGAGTTTGCAGTGGCCAGTAAGCAAACCTACTATAACTCTGAGATGCGCTCTGCTGAGTTCTAGCAGTTTGTCAGAGTCCTGTTTTTTCCTTGTACAAGCAATAGTTGCTTTGGAATGAGCTAGGCCCGGTAGACTACGCCAGTACTCGAGTCTTTTATTGTCTTCCCAAGCTGTTATGACATTCTTGGCAGTGCTATATGCTAAACCGATTACCGGTTCTGGTCCTGTGAACGTTGTTTCGGTCCCCCCTTTTGCTAGGGCGTCCGCTATTTCGTTTCCTTCTGGGCCTGTGTGACCTGGTATCTAGACTAGGGTAACGTTGTTGCGTTGCGCCAGTCGGTTTAAGGTGTCTCTGCAGTTCCATACTGCCCTAGATTTAAAGCAGTTGGATTCAAGCGCTTTAAGTGCTGCTTGACTATATGAAGATATTTTTATTGTTTTTCGTGTGTGGTGTCGATTTTCCAGCTCCCTGGCACACTTTTCCATGGCATATACCTCTGCCTGAAATATCGTAGCTAGTTTGCCCATACTGAACGAGCGTTTCACTACTGGGTTCATCCCATATATTCCGGCTCCGACGACTTCCTGAGTTTTGGAGCCATCGGTGAACCAACGTTCATTTGCCCTACATAGGTTGGTTTCATTCCGGACCCAGTCTTCTCTTTCGGGAAAGACCACAGTGTAGGACGTGTGAAGGTTGATAGTTTTAGGCATGATGTCTGAGGGCATTCCTAGAATGTTGTGAGCTATTATGCCCTCCAGCATGCCGCTGCCTCTCATGACACATGCCTGCGGTAGACTAATGGCCGCTTGATAAAGTCTGTATGTTGCCCATCTTGCCTCTCTCTCCAGAACTATGTGGAGAGGAAGTAATCCAAGGAGGACTTCCATTGCTGCCGTTGGCGTGGAGCGAATGCTTCCAGTAATCGCCAGGCACGCTTGTCTCTGTAGTCCGTTAAGTTTAGCAATGGCCATTTTTTTATGTCCCTTGCTCCACCAGGCCATACGTTATCATTGGACGTATGACGGTCACGTACAACCAGTATACGTGTTTTGGTGACATGCCCCATGTTTTGCAACATATTCTGCGGCATGTCCATAATGAAAGGCTAGCCTTCCGGATAGTCTTTTCCAAATGCGAGTTCCAATTAAGTTTTTTATCCAGGGTTATTCCCAGATATTTTGCTTCACTCGCAAAAAGAATTGTTACACCATTGATCGAAGGAGGTATTAAATGTTCCAGCTTCCCTTTCCTGGTGAATGATAATATGACCATTTTGTGGGGGTTAATGGACATTTCCTCCCTCTCACACCATTTATATATGGTATCCAATATATCCTGAAGGACGTAGGAGATCGTCTCTTCCGATTTATCGTTTATTACTAGGACCAGATCGTCAGCATATGCTTGCAGATCAACCTCCCAAAGCGAGAGAATGGCCAGCAGATCATCCACCAGCAGTGACAATAACAGTGGGGAGAGGACCCCCCCTTCCCTGGGGACAGCCCCTGGCTGGCTTGAAGCTGACACTTTCCCCCTGTAGAGAGGTCGTTATAGTTCTGTTGTGAAGCATAGTTCTTATCCAGTCACATAGTATCGGTTCAATCCCTCTAGAGACAGTGGCCTTATATAGAGAGTGAGGTAGTGCATTGTTAAATGCTCCTTCTATGTCCAAGAATGCAGCGACTGCTATCTCCTGGCGTTCCAGGGCGTCGCTTATTCCTGAGACAAGGTTATTGAGGGCAAGTTCTGTTGATTTGTCAGCCTGGTAGGCATACTGGTGAACATTGAGGGGGTGCTTTGTTAGTGCCCCACACCTTATGTGCCCATCCAGTATTTTCTCCATGCTTTTCAACAGAAAGGATGTCAGACTAATGGGTCTGAGCGATTTTGGGTGTGGGTCATTCCGACCCACCTTAGGAATATAGATCACCCTAGTCGCGGTCCAGTTAGACGGAATATGGTTCCATGCTAAACTGGCTCTAAAGAGTCTTATAATGATAGGTATGATATGTTCCAGTCCGATTTGTAACAGAACTGGAGCTATGCCATCCTCTCCTGACGATTTGTATGGGTGGAAGGAGTTAACCGCCCATCTTATCGCCTGTGGTGTAATTATTTTGTTGGCAACCACCCAGTCATCTCTGTGATGAATGAATGAATGAATAAAAATAGAAGTTTTTTTTCAGGTGAAAGAAATTTTCCACGGATTGGCAAATTATGATTATATGAAAAAGTATATTTTTTTAATTGTGAGAAACAAATTGTATACCATAGATGGGAGTGGAAAATGTATAGTTACTGGAGTTGAAAATAAATTTCTCAGTTTGTGTACATTTTACTTATCCAAAATAATATCAAACAAGGCAGCAGATTTCTGAAAAGTTTGTAGTTTCAAGAGGTAGAGGTTAAGTTTTTTGAGAAATTTTCAACTGACCAGCATTGTTTGGATTGAGTATTTGGAATCACAATTTATTATATTACATTGGAATAAAATAATTATTTTCCCAAAAGAATGTCAATTTGAGAAAAATGGCTTACTTATCAAACATTTTTACAGAATATCTATAATTCCATTTATGGGGAATATTACGAATTGTGAGAAGCTTGAATGAACATCATGTGTTCGATCACTTGAGAAGACAATTTTCCATACTTTTTTCCGGATTTTAACCTTCCAGTTTTGAAATAAAAAAATGGAAATTTTAAAGAAATATGAACAACTATAGAAAGCAAACTGAAAATTACTGCGACAAAACGAAATAATGTTTTCAAGGTAAGTCTTGTAAACGCATTAACTTGGCGTGAATTGTCTCCACTACGGTTGCATAGATTTCTTTAATTTTGCATTTCTTCATTTTCAAACTGTGGAAGCTTAAAATTCCAAAAAACTGACCAAGAAACGAATTTCCCCCACAAAATCAAAAAATTCTTATTAGTTCTAAAATTCTCATAAATCAAAGGAGATAGTAAGACAATTTTGAAATTGTTACCACAAAAAAAACTTAGCATGTTTTTAGAAAATTGTTAAAATGCCACTTTTACAATGGAATAAATGGAAATAAATATCTGAAATGAATCTTACTATTGGAACTTTCGCAGTATCATCACCAATCTGAGCTTCGTTAAATATTAACATTAGTATCAACAGCAAGTCTTGATAATTGAAAGACACTTTGCATTTTGCAGTGTTAATCTCAACTCTCAAGTATATATCAGTACTTGTCGAGATCGACGAATACCTTCATTCAATTACTCCAAATAAAAACTTCAACACAAACAAATCTAATTTATCTAGTATTAATGGTTTACAAATAGAAGTCATCTTATACAATAAATAAAATATAGTCATTAAGACACTAGGGTAAATTTTTCATAAAAAACAACTCAAATGTCTAAGTGAATATTATTCAAACATATAGACATAACTATCAAGAACCATAACCAACCTCTTGAAAATTTCAATAGGATGATCCATGCATTTAGATTTTTTATACAATATTAGCTTTTATTTTGAGTGTGTCTAGTGTTTCAACATTACAGAGATTGAAAATTTCTATTATGAATCACAATATAGCTAGATCAATGAATAATTCTCAAGTATTTCCATTGAACCCCTGTTTTCTGAATGAAAAGAGTTGATATAAATTAAGTTCCACACTCCACTCATAAAATAGGTGTTTATGTGGAAATGATTCATTCATGTGTACCTTGAAATGCAACAGACAAGAAAAAAAATATGAAAACCAATCAACTACTTCAAGGAGCCCACCTATGTGGTCTATGTATTATGTATTTATCTATTATTACAAAATTCATTTACAGTACAAATTAAAATCAATATTTACATAAGATAATATTTGTGGTTGAAGTTGGTTAGTTTTTCATAACAATTAATCAATTCAAAAGGTACTTACGGTCTATGAAATTAACTACTGGATAATGCATCGTTTTGAGGTACAGTTTTGTGTATGAACAAATCGTATAGGCTATTGCGAGTCAGGCTTGTCAATCTTAATTGTTAAACTTCTTATCGACTTTAATTCAAACAATTTTGGTCAGTAACGCGCTTTTAACATTTTTCTAGTGCAATGCCTCAATAAGTGTCATACCTACTACGATTTTTTAAGCACACAACTGTACAATATCAAAGTAAACTCAAATATTAAATACATTATAAATGAATACATATATAATATATATATATATATATATGTGTATATAAATACAAAAATAAAAAATATTTCAATAATCTTGATGTAAAAAATACAATATACACAATATTCAATACAAAAATCTAAAAATCATAAACTTCTACTACAGTGGAAAACAATATTTTACTCCTTCGAGAGAATATGATAGATAGACAGACAAATGAAAATTTTGTCGACGAAGTCAAACCCTTCACATACAATGTAAAAGTAAGTATTTATATACACAGTATAAAGAACACATTGTTTCTGAGAACAACACTTGTATATGTAACTAAATCAAACATACAAACAGTGTAAAATACTAACATTAATATAACATGGATGACCAGACTTTATCAGCAATATATTCATCGGATCTAGGACAATTGCCCGGAAACAATTTCCCGAAAGACAATTCCCCGAAAGCAGTTCCCCGAATGGACAATTTCCCGAAACACAATTGATCGAATGTACAATTGCCCGAATAGACAATTGCCCGAAGAACAATTGCCCGAAAGGACAATTGACCGAAAAATGTATTTAAATATATTGAAACCAATATATTTTTAATTGCGCGTACGATCCGTTGTCCGATAAGTGCACAGCACGTTTTCAAGTCTATCGCTAGGCGTGTTTAGAACTTGGAATAAAACATTCAATTTGACTTTTTTTTAGAGAATTTATTTATTATTTATCTTTATACTAATACGATAAATTATGTGCTATTTTCCGTAGCAACTCATAAGTGTTCGCAGGATCGTAATTATTTACCAGACTTGCAATCCGCCCAGCACAATCTTTGTATTTTTTACGTGTAGAAGGGGCCTTCCAAGCCTCCTACATACTGTTCAATTTGAAGTTCGTGTAAGCTTTGCTCCAGCTGAATGCCTTTAATAAATCTCCAAATGTTTGGATGATCTGCAGAAATTTGTTGTTCAAACCCTCGATGCCATCCTTCTATGGAATTGTTTGTTTTTGGCAAACTTTCTTGCACCCCATCATAACAATTCCACAGATCATGCGAAAATAAGGGCAAACGACGTTGTCTCCCTCTCTGTGGACGCCCGATCCAGGTATCTTCAAAATAATCAATTACTGACTGGGCTTCTGCAGGTTACACATTTTGCTCGCAAATGGTTTCAAATGCCTCCACTACGTCTGCAGTAGGAACGAATGCTAATGCCGACAATAATCGGAGCTTTAAAGCAAAATCTGCATCAGTTTCGTACCTTCTTTTTAAACCGTCTGACTGGATTCTTCTGAAGAAACATTGTGTTTCGGGAAATTGTCCATTCGGGCAATTGTTCATTCGGGCAATTTTCCATTCGGGCAACTGTTTTCGGAGAATTGTCTTTCGTGAAATTGTATTCGGGCAATTGTTTGGAAGCCATATTCATCTACACTGTAAAAACATTTGTCCTTCAGGAGAATTTTAACGGACTACTGAACTGCAAACACACTGACTTAAGGATATAAAGTCAAGATCATATTTTCTAAAAAAATGTATGAACCTTATATTTGATGGAAGCATGGTGAGTTATTCTAGAAAACATCTTCATAGAATCAATGATATTTGTTCTAGATGATAATGTCGAATATTCTTGTACTTGTACTCTTGAATTGTCTTAGAAGAACTATACATATTTATACCTGCCAAAAAGTCAAAAGTACTTTTTCAATTCTTTGAGCTCTTATTTATGACAAACAAATGTTGCTGAACAGATCTAGATAAAATTCAATTTTACAGACACTTATTTGTGACAAAGAAACGTTGCAGAACTGATCTAGATAAAATTAAAATTTGTAAAAAATCTACAACTTTTCTGATGCAAATTTAATTTTTAAAGAAATTATTTAATGAAGACCCAAAGAGGGTCCAGTTTGCCAATTCAATTTTTATACTTTTTCTGGTAAAACTAATACACCCTAATAGATTCTTAATCATTTGCAATGTTTTTTTGATGACTTTGGATCTTCCACTTTTCTTTTGTCTAAAAAACCTCAAGCCTTTTTATTTACTTCAAATGAGTTCTGATTATGGAAAACTTCTTGAAATACATTTTTTCTTAATAAAAACTAATGCTCCTACTTTACTCTGAATACACTTACTCATCTCCCTCGTTCACATAAAATACTGTCAAATTTCTTTGGTTGTATTTTATGTTTTAGATGATGAACCAGAATTAAACAAAAATAAAAAAATGGAAAGAGAAAATATTTCAGGTATGATAAGTTTTCAGAAGATGATCACATCTTTCATTCTCTTCTGATAAAATTGACAGAAATCTTTCTACTCTACTATCAAACAATTGTCTTTGCCTTATTGAGCAGATTATTTGTTACCATTTCAAAGACAAGCATTAAATCTGCAAAGACTGAACTTCTTATATGCTTAGCCTGTACAAATTCCCAGAATGAAACTGTTGTAAGGTAGTCCAATCTCTTCCAGTGCTTCTTCTTGAAGTTAACAGAAGATCTCTGCAGCAAAAAATCCAGGCCTCTCATCATTGAAAGTTTGCTCCCCCCTGTAATTAAATATCACATTATTGAATAGTGAGGCTTTTTTAGCCCCTTCCCCCCCTTGTTAACTTTTGAATGGTTTGACATGAAACAAAAACTATTTTGAATGGTATCACTGATATTACTTTTTTAAATAATCCTAAAAATTAGATAAATCCTTAGATCATATATGCTTACGCTAGATACGGCATCATGTACTAATTGTTTGGTATTAGAGGGGTACCGATAAGAGGAGGTGAAGAGGGCAATAGCGTACTACAGTACAGTGGCGTACGAGATATTTTGGTACAGTGCACAAAATATTTTGTGGTACAGTGTATATTGACAATACTGACGTACTTTTACAACACACATATTTCAATTTCTGGTTTCTAATGAAAGATGGATTTCCATATCGGTTACAGTGAAATGAAAATTAATGTGAACCGAAAATATTTGGATTCTCGCAAACGCCAGTACCTACGATCTCACAGAATAGATATTTGAGAAGTCAATGAAATACTTACCATGGAAGACTATGAAATGATTGTGAATAGGAATAATCTGAGAGGATGGGTAATATAACAGCCTTAAGTATAAATTTTGTAGGCGTTGATGATTATATCCGCAATAATTTATGAAGAAACATGTACATATATACCTTTAACCTTGGGTTAATCGTGACCGGTCAGTTGAAAAAAGAACTTCGAAACCACTGAGTGATTTCTGTTTGTGGGGTTGCAGTCAATTGTGAGGATGCCAGGGAGAAAGAAAGAAACTCTTTGGTAGGTATTGCGTCAAGCTTTCGGAAATGTTTATTTCCTTCTTCAGGACTTATGTCGTGACGCAATACCAAAGAATCTCATTCTTACTCCCTGGCATCCTCAAAATTGACTTCAACCCCAGAAACAGAAAATCATTCAGTGGTTTCTAAGTTCTACTTTTTTCTATATACCTGTATGTATCATTCATTTAGTACGCCAAATTTAACCAGTAGTACTAGACTTATATTTATGTACTGTTCATCTTGATATTTTTGGAATACCCAGAAGATATTGGGTCCATTGAAAACATTCCATTCAAGTTTTGATCAAATTTTCTCCACAAATTTTATCATGATTCAAATTATCCTTGGAACAATAATTAAAACTTGCAATGAGGTCAATTCAATCAAGAACTCTATAGTTACGTAAACTTGAATACGAGAAAATATTTTTACCAGTCTTTATTATGGCTAATTGAAAATCCCATCGATAATGAACTCGTTATAACAAAAAACAAAATGAAAAGTTGGTAAGTATATCAATACACAAGAAATGTCAAAATGTACCGTGGCGTCGTACAGATTGAGTTAAATAAAAAATGAAAAACTTGCTGATGAAAATTGTTTATTTTTATGAAACATATTTCAAAAACATTCATTCATTCTACATTATATACAGCCCCAATATCAGTAAGAGTAATATATATATATATATATATATATATATATATATATATATATATATGAATACTAGGTACTAAATATAAATACCAAATATACAATTAAACTGAAGGCAAGACGATAATAATACACGAAATAAAATTTTACACTGAAATATACATCAATTTGACATATTTGGAATATATTTTTATATATAATATATATAAAAGAAAAAGTTATTGGACATAGCCCTCGAGCAAACCGTAGGATGGGCAACACTAGGCTGCAAGTGAAAACAGAAACAAACGGAGTCAAAACAGAATGCCAACCGTTCATTTGTGGGCTAATAACTTTTTCTTTTTTGTATTGTCATACAGTTCCCCTCAATAATCCACGTTTATATATATATATATATAAACCTAGAAATCACCGCTAAGTGAAAGATTATTGATCTAAGTTTTACTAAAAATGTTGAAAGATGGGTTGATAATATCAGTAAGTTTATTGTCCTTTAGAATAACAATATTTTTGATTTTATCTACCCTTCTTCTCAAGTCCAATTCATTATTGGAAAATGGATAGTTGAGAACATTTTGAGTAAATAGAGAAACACTTGGTTAGATTGAGATCCATAACATTCAGGTTTTACACCATCGTGAAATTTCATTAGGGTCTTTTGTAGCATAAGACAGTTTTCATTATTATTTGTGATATATATTTTCAAATCATCAGCGAAGAGTAAGAATTGTGAATCACTTTTACTTCCATTGATATTGTTTAGATCGCGTTAGACTTTCTTTGATGTACCTTTTCTTGCCAGTTTAAAATGCAGTTTTTACTCGAGATTGACAAGAACACAACTTTTCGTCTTTCAAAAAAAATATTGTCATCATGACATCTGAATTACAGGATGAATCATAATAGCAAAAATACAACGTGTCTCAAGCTCAAACATGCCCCCCGCCTTGAAAGATTTCACTTTCAACCATCTCTGTAGATTGGTAAGGGACAAATTTTCGGAAATCCTCGACGAACGACTCCACTTGAAGTTTTGATGGATGCTACCCTGGGAACTCCGTCTCTCCCTGGATGCAATTCTACCACTCGTCCTAGTTTCCATCGCATAGGTGGAAGTTGATCTTCCTTTATGAGGACCATTTTCCCCAGTGTTAAATCGCCTTGTGACTTCTTCCACTTGATTCTTTGCTGCAGCTCGGATATATACTCCTTCCCCCATCTAGACCAGTAATTTTGCCTTATTTGCTCTATCAATTGAAAACGAGAAAGACGTCCAGTAGATATGTCAGTTAAATCGGGTTCCGGGTTTGAAGTCAAGGGTCTTCCGACCAGAAAGTGGGCAGGAGTGAGAGGATTTAGGTCGTTTGGATCGATGGTAATTGGAGAAAGGGGTCGGGAGTTCAGTATTGCCTCGATTTGAGCAAGCACTGTACACATCTCTTCAAACGTGAGAATGACATTACCCATAACTCGCTTTAAATGATACTTGCATGATTTCACACCCGCTTCCCATAAACCCCCAAAATGAGGCGAACGCGCTGGTATATAAACTCCATTCTATGCTTTGATCTGCACACGATTGTTCAATGTGATTACCCTGATCTCGAATAAATTTTTTAAATTCTTTCATTTCAGAATTCGCTCCCACGAAATTGGTTGCGTTATCTGAATAGATACGAGTGGGCTTACCGCGTCTACTCATAAACCTCTTTAGAGCTAAAATGAACGCATCAGAAGATAAATCAGACACCAGTTCGAGATGTATGGCTCTGCATGCGAAACAAATGAACAACGCTATATAAGATTTAGTGATTTTGCAACCTCTACCTTTTCTGTCTTTGACGAAAAAAGGGCCTGCGTAATCTACCCCAGTAACTTTGAAAGGAAATCCAGTTTCAAATCGAGTTTGAGGTAGATTACCCATAATCGGTGTGACATTTTTGGGGTTGAACCTAAAACACACTAGACATTCTCGAACTGTTGCCTTTGCAAGATTTCTACCAGAAATTGGCCATAATGAATCTCTTATACTTCCCAATAATAATTGAGGACCCGCGTGAAACAACTTCAAATGTTCATATCTGAAAATTAATTTACATAAATAATGTTTCGAAGATACAATAATAGGGTGCTTCTTGTCATATGGGAAATCAGAATTTTGCAATCGTCCACCTACTCGCATAATTCCATTGTTATCCAAAAACGGATTCAGATTGAAGATCTTACTTCTGTAATCTATCTGCTTACTCATTTTGAGAGTAATCAGTTCCTCAGGAAATGAATCTTGTTGGGACAATTTTAAGATGAAATCAAAAGCACTCTGAAGTTCTTTAACTGACAATATACCCGTTCCACAATTATCCTTTGACAATAACTTGTTTTTGAATCTGAGAACAAATGCAGTTGTTCTTTTCAATGTTGTTAGAGATGAAAAACGATTGATATCGATTACAGGTTCTGTAATTTCAACAACTAATGATCTGATTGGTGATTTGAGTTCTGGTAAATTATCAGAACTTATGTCTTTATTCGAACTAGGCCAATAATATTCACATTGACCCAGCCATTCAGGACCATTCCACCATAGATAACAAGATTTCATTTCGCTTGGGTGTATGCCCCGTGATAAAATATCAGCAGGATTATCTTTTGAAGATATGTGGCGCCATTGGCAATGACTGGTCATATCCTGTATTTCTGAAACACGATTGGCAATGAATGTTTTTAAAAGATTCGGAGATATTTTAATCCACCCTAACACAATAGTGGAATCAGTCCATAGAGTGAAACCATCTAATTTCAATCTTAAACTCTCTTGTATCTTTTTTAGCAATCGTGCCAAAAGCAAGGCCCCGCATAATTCAAGCTTGGGAATCGTGATTATTTTGATAGGAGCTACCTTTGTTTTGGAACATAAAAGGTTCACCTTTATATTTCCACTATCATCAACACAACGTAAATAAACGCATGCTCCATAAACTCTACTGGACGCATCCGAGAAACCGTGCAATTGCACTTCTCGAGAATTAACCATTAACGCGTATCCTGGAATTTCTAAATGATTCAATAGAGGTAAGTCTTTTTTAAACTTGATCCAAGATGAATGCAAGTGTGAAGGCACAGACTCATCCCATGCTAAGTTCTCTTGCCATAAACTCTGTAAGATTATTTTTGCAGTAATGACGCAAGGACTCAGAAGACCTAAAGGATCGAAAATTTGACCAATGCAGGAAAGTATAATTCTCTTAGTAACTCGACCTTCAGCAGAACAACTGATATTATACTGAAGAGTGTCATTTTTGCAAAACCAAGCTAACCCAAGCGTTTTCGTGTTTTCATTTACACCGATTTCTATAAAATCAGATCTTTCAGTATATAAACTTGATTGTGACGTAATAATTTTCGTGATTTCCGGTTCATTTGAATGCCACTTACGGAGTTCAAAGCAACCACTACGTAAAACTTCAGCAACACCTATACCTATACGTGTTGCCTCCTGAATCGTATCTGCCCCTGTAAGTAGATCATCGACGTAGAAGTCATCCTCGATTACCTGGGAAATTTCAGGCTGGGAAGCCTTACAGTCAAACGCAAGTTGGACCAAACATCGAATTGCGAGAAATGCTGCACTACTAGTGCCGTAAGTTACGGTATGAAGTTCATAAATATCTAACGGTTTTGTTGGATCATATCTCCAAAGGATTCGTTGCAAAGAGTGCAGCTCAGGTGCAACAAGCACCTGACGGTACATCTTTGAAACGTCACTTGCAATGACATATGCATGTGATCTGAATCTCAACAAGATTGACAAAAGATCGCTTTGAATTCTTGGACCTACCATTTGCAGATCATTTATTGCTAAACCTGAAGTTGTTAAAGCAGAAGCATCGAACACTACTCTTAGTTTAGTTGTAGAACTATCCTCCTTCACCACACCATGGTGAGGCATATAGTAATCCACTGACTCTGAGACCTTGCTCATGTGTCCCAGTTGTTCGTATTCCCGCATAAATTCAATATATTTCGTACGTAAATTCACATTGCGCATTAACCTCTTTTCCAAATTATAAAATCTTCGTTTTGCTTGTTCTTTCGAATCACCCAATTTATCGAGAGAATCTCTAAAAGGAATGGATACAATGAACCGTCCGGAATTATCACGTTTCGTATTATTGATAAAGTGCTGTTCGCATAACTTCTCCTCCACTGATCTAGGAGCTGGACCTGAAAACTCTTCAAGTTCCCAGAATCTCGCTATTTCGGTTTGAATGTCTGAGTTTTTAGAACATTTACAGTGAACTTGATTCGTATTATTTACCCCAATAGGACCTGACAAAATCCATCCCAAAGTAGTCTTTTGTAATATCGGTTTATTAGCTCCTAATCGAATTTGACCTATAGAAATTAGTTCCCAGAAAATATTTGCCCCTATCAACATATCTATAGGACCAGGTTCTGCAAAAGATGGATCCGCTAAAACTATATTTTTCGGTATACTCAGATTTTTTATATCAATGCGTATGTTTGGAAGCATACCAGTGATCTCTTCAATGACGTAGCATGTAAGATGTGCCCTATATGCATTGTGTTGCGCCTGGATATGTACATCGCATTTGGAATTTATTCTAAGAGGAATATTATTTAAACCAACAACTGCCATGGCAGCTTCAACTGATTTCAACTTCAATCGACGGCACAATTTAGCAGTAATAAAACTAGACTGTGAAGCAGAGTCCAAAATAGCTCGTACCAAATGCGCTTTGTTATTTTCATCAATAACTTGGATTAGAACTGTGGCTAAGACAATATGTTCTGAACAAGAATCATAGGTTGTAAGAGATACATTTGGAGATTCAGAAACTTGTTGATTTTCGCATTTTTCCGGTTTTGGTCTATGTAGTAGAGTATTATGCCGCCCACTACATTTTCGACAATTACTGAGTCTACACACTGTATTGCGATGACCAACTCTCAAACAATTGAAACACAGACTCAAGCGTTTCGCATGTTCTATTCGGTCATCTATTGAATTATTCAAAAATTCTGAACAATTCCTTATAAAATGATCGCTTTTATTGCAATAAACACAAAGCATATAGCTTGCAGAAGTCGATGGATTTGTATTCACGGTATTATTATTAGATAAAAACGATTTCATATTCGATTTGGAATTATCCTTATGTTTCAAGTGGCGAGTATCATTCTGCTTGATCTCTAAAGTTTCCATAAGATCGGCCTTGGCTTTCAGAAACGTTTTCAGATGATCCATAGTAGGAACATCTTTATCAATTTTATACTCTTCCCATTCTCTTGATGTAGTTGCATCCAATTTGGAAGTTATTATATGAATAACTAATGTATCCCATGTATCTGTTGGTTGATTCAACTGTTTTAAAGATCTCAAATGTTTGGATACAGAATCAATTATGTTTCGTATTCTTTTCGAGGATTCTTTCCCTATAACTTCCAAATTGAACAGTGCCTTAACGTGATTATGAACAAGAAGCCGCACATTATTGTATCTTTCGCATAAGACATCCCAAGCCAAATCGTAATTTTTCGCAGAAAACTCAAGAGATGCAATAACTTGCGCTGCACTACCTACTAGTGAAGCCTTTAAATAATGGAACTTTTGAATATTTTTTAAAGTATCATTTGTATGGATTAATGAGTCGAAAGTTTCGCGAAACTCTAACCAAGACTCATAATCACCACAAAATTTCGGAATTTCTACTGGTGGGAGTTTCACATTAACCAAATCTGATCTGATATCTTGCCTGGTTGTGGAACTACTACCTTCTGATGGAATATTCGCAGGTGGGGAAAACTTATTTACCAACTTTTTGGCTAAAGCCATTTGTTCATGAAATAACGAAGTGAATAATTCGCGTTCGCCATATTGCTCATCTAGATCGTCATCAGGTACTATTACTTCAATTTCAGACTGAATATCATTAAAGTCGTTAATCAAAGCTTCGCATTGAAGTGCCCGAGTTTCTAACTGAATTCGATCTATATCCAATATGGTCGTGTCAGGAATGACATATTTGTCTTGAATGTCAGTCAAAAATTTGGAAAATATTGTTAATTTCGCTTTAATCGAACCTCGCTTTCGAGTAAGCTTATTGATTTCTTCCCTAGACATTATTAGTGCAATTAAGAATGAATGTTACGCGTATGAGAATATGTAAGTGCTTGCACACTCCAAGACAATACAATAGAATAGGAAAGGAAAGGATAAATCAGGAAGCTCACCCACTCTGGTCTAATATTTCTTCTTTATTCGGCTCGGCTGATATCGCTAAATATCCGGTATAGAGAAGGACCAATCTATGTTTAGATCGCGTTAGACTTTCTTTGATGTACCTTTTCTTGCCAGTTTAAAATGCAGTTTTTACTCGAGATTGACAAGAACACAACTTTTCGTCTTTCAAAAAAAATATTGTCATCATGACATCTGAATTACAGGATGAATCATAATAGCAAAAATACAACGTGTCTCAAGCTCAAACAGATATTATCCACAAACTGATTGAATAGCAAGGGGCCACAGTGTGGTACTCTAGAGTGGACTCCCAATTATATTAGAAATATAGTTAATAATTTTCACCCACTGAAATCAACCAGTCAAAAAACTCCTCATCCGGATCAGAAAGTTACCAGTTATACCTTATACCGCCAATTTGGATGTCAATATCAATAACTCATGAACTCAAGCCTTTCAGAAGTCAGAGTATATGTACTTGTTTCAAAGGCTTTTGATATATTATTCTGGTATAAACTGATAATTTTTCCTGACTGCAACCACATTGCTGATCTACAATTACATTTTTACACTTGCAAGATAAAAATAATTTGTAACAAGGGAGTCAAATAATTTAGGTATACAAGACTGCAAGCATATATCAGGACAATCATAATGGCTCTGTGAGTACGATCACATACAAGTAATCACTCAGTCTAAGCAACGACGGTAGATCAAGTCTGGGCGCCAGCACGCATACCATCACACGTTAAAAGGTAAGGGCTACATCCTCCCTAGCTCGCACAAGTCTCGCGAATACTTCTGAGGGCTGCACATAGGGGTGCAGCCGGTTGATGGAAATAACAATTTTAACAACAAGAGCAATTCACCTCTATAATTTTTAGTCTAAGTATGTTTTCCGATTATGCTGTTTCAAATATAGGTCTGACAAAACTATATTTCTAGTATTCAGGAAATTTTCTAGAATCAAGAAAAATATTGAATCATAATTTTACTACTACACAAAGTTAATTTTTCAGAAAACAGGCAGGTATGCCATCAGGACCACAAAAAAGACTATTTGCAAAATTCATTTACATATTTACATCAAATCTACAGATTATTCAAATGTTAGTCTTTTTTTAAGATAATGATTCACACAAATAATAATATCATTGCTGTATATTTTCCAAATCTCTTCATAAAGAGAAATGTTTCTTGGGACAAAGTACATTTCATTGATTCTTAAGCAGTATTGTTTTCGTTAACAAGCTTCTTACTCTATGTGTTACATTATCCTTCAACTGGAAAGTTTCATGATGAATACGAATTTTAAAATAATTTTTTAGTATCAACTTTGTAAGATGTAAAGGATGTTCATTCAAGGGATCATTTTCATAAGAGTGCTCATTGCAAAATTCCATCACATGAGTTTTTAGGTTTCTGAGAGAACCACTAACCAAAACATTCAAAATATTAATATTTTTTGAAAATAAATTATTCCGATTTCGATAAATCCGTAGGTAGGTTTCACCTTTTTTACAGATATTGATTACAAATTTGGATGCATTTATCATTTTGTCATAACATTTTCTCTTTTGCAGTAATGAAAAAGTCTCTTTGCTTTCCAACATTGATACACATTCTATACAAACTACACATTTTTTTAAACATTTAACAACGAAACCAGATATGTATGATACAATATCTTCAACAAACACTGTTAAATGCCATAAAGGGGAACTTACATAATCATGATCTTGACAACTGTCGAAAATTTCAATGTAATCTTTAGAATCTTCTAAGTTTTCCCCTGTACTACTCTTGGTAACAGAGCTTACACTAAGAATAGTGGTACTATCCAAAGCAACTGCATTTGCAAAACTACTACCCTTTATTTCTGTGTGCACCAAAAGCCTCTTATAAATGGCCTGGAATTGTTTTGCTGTTGGGCTATTATTGAAGCTACCACGACTTCTAACGGCACTGAAAAATACTTCAATATGATCCTGTGAAAATTTATATGTAGTAATATATTTCAAAAGTGGTTCAGTTTTGACATAATATTCATAAAAAGATTTCAAACTTTCAATACAAATTAGGTAACCGAGAAAACCAGTTTTTCTGTCAGTAAGTAGAATAGAAATTCCATTGAATTCCAGACCTAAAATATAAGACTTGTATTCATCCAAATATTCAAAGATTTTTTTTGAATTTTTCGGTGACAAACATTTTTGAAAATCATATTTTGCAAATTGCGACCTTGAAATAAAAATATCAAAAAGATTATTACCAATTTTACAAAATTCTGCAGTTGCCTCTGCATTCTGAAATTGCTCTAGCTTCAAATCTTTTTCTAGAAAAGTTAAGGCGTCTGAGACACTGTTACTGAAAGTTTGGTCGCAATTTTAACTTTTTGTCTCTCGTTTTTCCACAGAATATGCCGCTTTCTTATTTTGGTAGCAGCATGTAAGCCCTCCGCCTGCTGAAGTTCAACCAAATCTTCAAAATATTTCCAACATATATTTTTCCCATTACCATTGTTTAAAACTTCATATGTACCCAAACAATTTCTCCACAACTTCAACATGTGGCATGTATCAAGAAAAATATATACTGGCTTACATGTAACAGGATGTGGAAAGTATGTAACCAAATTTGTGACATCATGAAAATTAGCACCAAGGCAATGACACATGCGTAAATTGGCTTGTGTTCCATCAAAAGTAATCGATGCGATTGTTACACCTGTTGAATGAATAAGTTTCAAAAGTTCTTTCACTAAACAAGATTTTTCAAACCCTTTCAAACCATTTATGCAAAAATAGCCAACAGGTATTTTCCAGTGACCGTTGATTGCAACCAACATAAAAACAAGAACTTCTTTTGCTTGAGGCAGATCTTCACTTTGTATACCTCTTCCGACATCTATGAATCCAGTAAATTGTGCTCCAGTCCACTCCACTCGCTTAGCCATTTCATCCAAAACTAAGCTGTACAAAACTTTTTCACCAGATTGTACCTTCAGTCTCAGTATTTTCAATGATTCTTCTGTAAATCCAGGAGATCCATCAATAGATCGATACCATTTTGATATGGTATCTGGATGGGGCAAACAGTTGTTGAATTTTTCTCTAACATACTGATAACTTTTCATTCCGTAAAAGCTCAAAGTTAGAGCAAAGGCTCTGAGCTCTGGTGGATATTGTTTTTTGGAAGGACCACCTACAATTCTCTTCATAATTGCTTTAGAACCTTGAGGAACTGTAGCCTGCAATAAAAATCAAGGCTTTGAATACCTCCTTATATATTGAAATACAGTATTGTAACAAGGTTTTCAGTAGAAAAGTTACAAAATCATTTGAATTTCTGCAATTTTTAAAATTCTTAAAGTTAATTTGGGATGTAATATTCTCAGGTCCAATACGATAATACTCACATCAATAATTGCCTCAGCACTAGTACTGAGAAAGTTGTTTTTCTTGAGATGAATAATTGTTTTTCTGTAAGTAGCCAGTCTTGCTTTCAAACGAGAGATTTGTCTCTTTTGATTGCTGATTACTACTCTTTGATTCATAAGAATATTTGGCGCTTTTTTCCATTTTATCTTATATGCTTGGGACCTATCCACTTTTTTTTTCAATTTTACTCTTTTCAAAAGAGATTTCCTGTAAAAACATACTAATGAAAATAAAATAATAGGCAGAAACACTCTAATATATACCTTGTACATAACCTTCTGTACTCCCTCTCAGTTTCTGAAGCAGTTAAAGTTGATGACGATGCAGGGGAATCATTTGCAGAAATCATTTTGAATATTTTCAAAGGAATAGGAATTTCCTCTTCAATTGGTCGTCTGAAAAATGGAATAAGTGAATACTTTTTCATGGATGTGACCTGTGTGTATCAGTAGGTTAACGGATTTTTCTTAGAATATTCTATAACCTCCAATGAATCCCTATATTAAATATGATGTATCCTCAAATGTACCTCTTGGTTTGTTTTTGTAGTCCACATTCTATTGGCATTTGGTTTTCCTTCTCAAGTTCTGATGCAATTGAAGGGTTGCGTGATATTTCTTCAGATGAAATACTTCCATCAGGGACTGATGACGCAATGACTGATTTGTTTCTGCAGAGAAGGCACATAGTAACTTGAATATGAAAGAATTGAAAAAAGATTTACTCATCATACCTTTCAATAGTCATTGGCTGTAAAACTGAAATAGCAATTGGTATAGCTCCTTTCACAAGTGATCTCTTGCCGGCTGGTGAAGTTCTGATTCTTTGTGGAGAGAAGTGATCGGAGCACAAAACTTCATAATAATGTATCATTTCGGAAATACCCAAAACCTCACACCAACCTTTTTTATGTTCAAGATTCTTTGGAAACCTGCAAAATGAAATAGTTTTCATGGCTGCTTTGTAATAAATATGGCTGTATTTCATGCAATTTGTGAATGAATTTCCGAAAGAAACAGCGATTTATTTTAAGATGCTAACATTGTCGGTTTCATTGGATATCAGCCAAACAATTCAAATTAAAGTATCTATCCATAAATTACATTTAGTTCCTATTCCGACTTCCTTTTCCTATCCAATAGCACGCCTATGGAATACATACCTATGAAAAGATCTGGCAGAATCCTTCTCAAATTTAACATTACAAACTAAACACGATTTTGGCATTCTGATGAGAAATCGAAGCACTGTTCTTCAAACTAAATTGTCCACAGCAAAAACTATAAAAATATACTCAATAAGATCGTCGAATTCACAGAAAAAACACAATATCTGACATTTGTCTGATTTGTCATTTGTCAAACTAACGTCGAAATTTGAAATCGACCAATCAAAGGATTAGTACGCTAGACCCCCCCCCCGGACCTACAAAACAAATAACCTAAGTGCCGTATCTAGCGTAGCATATATGATCTAAGGATAAATTGGTAACTGATGTTACAAACTATTTCTACGAGCTTTGTTTGACAGCACCTCACTTAATAAATATGATGACAAATTTCATAAAGCATGTGTTTATTTATAAATATTTTTTTGAATCTGTGTCGAACGACTTGTCAAAATTGATTTCAAATTAACTTGAACATTGAAGACTGTTCTAGTTGATCGAGATCACTTTCACGTATGTTCATCTCTCTCTAACACTTGTAATCATTTGTCTTTTTCTTTTGAAAATATCAACTTTAAGCAAGTAGGGCAATCAGAGTACGTCCAAATAGAGCAAGATCCCAGGGCCGCCAGACATTACTTATTTTTAAACGAACGAAATGTGTACGATTGAGTAGTGTTAGTATGTACTATGTTCGCATGCCTACCTGATAGCTTGTCCAGATGACCATTCTTCAGACATTAGGGAATCAAGGTACGTAAAAACACTACTCACTTAGTTGAATTACCAGTCCACAGAATTATTTCTATAACCCATGGTGGATTAGTGGACAGAGTATCTACCTACCACCCCGGAGCTCCCGAGTTCAAATCTCGTCAGCAAAAATTTTTTTTTCTTTTTTTTTTAAAACCCAGCACACGCATCTCGGCTGGAAATGGCTTCGACTCTAGTAGGAGGATTTTTGTTCAAAAAGAAATTTAAAAGAAAACAGAATTTTGGTAAATAAAAGATTTTGTTAAGATATCCTTAGCTTGAGGGGCTGCTGTAAACGAGAACACCTTGTGATAGCAGAAAAAGATGGGGCACAATAGATCTAACCAGGTCCCAGCGCATCAGTTACCATCCACACTTACCATTACCAAAGGTAAGCTAGTTATCGTATGTGAGACCTAGATCTAAATTAGAATCAACATGTGCTTGTTTTAGGTTGTTGATTTGATATAAACATGAAATCGTTTCATAATTCCGAGTGTATGAGCACACCTTGCATTTCGTAGGATTTAGTTGTGACTTGTTATTATTGCACCACTCTTGAATATTATCTGTTTGAGAATGTAAATAAATGCAACCTTCTACAGACGATATTGTAGCAGAAATTATAATGTCGTCTGCAAAAAATAAGCGATCACAAAAAATCTCATTTATAAATATTGAAAATAAAAACGGGCCCAGATTGCAACCTGGAGGCATACCAGAAGTAGCGACATAATTATTAGACCTGTATCCATTATATGCAGCGACTTGTTGTCTTTCTTCAAAGTAGGAAATCACACAACGGTGTCACAATCTCGGACCAAGAAACATGACCGGCTGTCGTTTTAATAGGAAGAAAGCTTCAATAAAACGTTCAATAAATAACATTCGAATGAATAAGCCTATTTTCAGCGATTATTTTAAAACAATATTACTTTTGACAAGTAGCGAAAGTCACATGACCACATCCGAGTAGGTAATTTTTCATATTTTTCAAGGCACCACTTAATGACCAAGTCGAATTTCAAAATAAATCATTCATAAAAGTGTTTCCCATATAATGCCAATTGTTCGACTGAAATATTGAAAAATATACCATTTATTCAACAACCCATTAAAGTGAACTATATCAAAACTACTTCTTGATCAGACCGGTATACCCAAACTCTAACATTTCCCCAGAAAATTCATTGACATGGGCATTGTTATCAATTGGAAAGTAAATCGACCGATGGTGCCGCCACTATCGCTGGTAAAATGGCGACTACAGACAGGACACTTGTTTGTTTACATTTGTTCATGTTTTGATATGATTGTTGGGTTTTATCCTGTTTAACTTTTCAATGTTGTTATTGAGTTTTTTTTCACTTCCCTCAAGGGGCAAGTGTTCTAGTGGAGAAATTAGTAAGAAGTGTAATTTATTTAGTGATTGTTTGCTGAGCTAAAAAATTCTTAATAGGAGATCGTGGACTCGTCGAGATGTGCTAGTGAGGGTCAGGCTGTGTTTAATGCAAGGCATATAATATTGTGTGGCAGAAAGACAAAGCTCGAGTATTAGAAATAAATTACCTATATCTTTTTTGGAGACTCAGTGCATGACAAAGAAGAACCCTGGAAAAAGTTGTGTGGCAGTAAAAAAAGAATGTATTGCTAGTAAATCTGCTTACATTCTACAGAAATTGTGTGCTTCTGTACCAAATTCAGAATTGAAACTGCTTTCATTTCAGAAAAAGAAAGAGGAAAATGGAAGTAGAAATGATAAATGAGTCCAAGGAAAATAACACACTCGAACTTCTATTAGAAAATATGGAAGATTCTCTAGCTATGAAGGAAATACCAAAGAAAGTCCCATCTAGGAAATGCTGTCAGAGACAGTATCATAATATCGAGAGCAGTAACTACCTTCAAGTTGCTCAAACTTCTCTCAATAATAGGCTTGTGTGGGTTAGTGAGGGGAAGTTAAGAATTACTGGTTCCCAATGTTATATGTTGTTCACTTACAGTAAAGGGGGTTGGCATATAAAATCACAAAAATATTTACTTGATGATGGTATAACGCACCGGAATTCATCCCTGGGATATCTCAGGAAGACTCAGATACAAATAAGAAGAGGCTGTTAGATGTTAGTCCAGAAACTGTCAATAACTCCCAGTTGAAGAAAACTTTGAGATCAGCGACAAGTGCAAAATATCCGAAATAAACTTTTTAAATCTTCAAGTTCACCTATTACTTGAGTATTTGTTTCATATTTATTAATTTGTATTTTTGTTTATTCTTTGTATTTTCTTATTATCTTTTACATTTAGTCAGCTAGTACTGTCAATTTTATCTATCTGCATCTCTTATACAATCAGTATTAGAATGATTCATAATAGGGCCTTTTGTTTTGGGCATATGAAGGTTCGCTATATACTAGGAGGATTTGATATCTTGTAAAACCATATCTTGAATAATTTCTTCGAAATCTTTGCAGTATCTGAAACATGGCTCAATCCTAACTTGGACTCTAATATAATACACATTCCAGGTTATAAATTTGAAAGACTTGACCGAGACGGACGAGGGGGTGGTATAGGCCTCTTCATTAAATGTAATCGACATTATAGTGTTATTGTCACTGAAATGACTGAGAACTTGGAACAACTTTGGGCCAGTATAAAGATATTGGGTAAAACATATGCAGTGGGAGTATTGTATCGACCACCTAAATCAAATATACCAGTTTATCTTTCTGAACTCGATAATAGTATGTCGTGTGTCTTGTCTACCTGTGATACTATCCTCATGGCCGCCGATCTCAACATCAATTTAATGGTGAACAGTAAATCAAGTAATTTATTTTTACAGTTTTTAGATACTTATAATTTGACACAGCTTATCAATGAACCTACTTGCGTTACTGATAACTCTCAAACATTGATTGACATAATGGCTACATCAAACGCTGATGAAATCTCCAGCTGTTCAGTAATTGACTTACCCGGAATCTCAGATCATTTCTCCACTTCTTGTGAAATATTAAAAATCAAATGAACACATGAACAGAAGTTTGTTTTCACTCGTAACTTCAAATACTTTGACCATGATCTTTTCCGTACTGAAATCAATACAATTCAGTGGGATCTTATTTATAATACCGACGATGTCAATGTACAAGTTGAATTTATGAACACCAACCTGCTCAATGATTTCGAAAAACATGCACTTTTTCGCAAAATTAAAGTTACTAAACCTTTCAGTTCATGGTATACCGACAACATAAAACTAATGATAAGACTCCGAGATAAAGCCTTCAAGCAGTTCAAAAATTTAAAAACAAATCAGAGTTGGAATTATTATAAACAATTACGTAACTACGTTACTAGTGCTATTAGAAAAGAAAAACACGCCTACATGCAATAGATATTACGTAAAAAGAATACAAAAACATTGTGGAACACTCTTAGAACATTAGACGTTATTCAAAATAATAATTTCAGATATTCCTGGCAATCTCAAAGACGTCACTATGATCAATGATTAGTTCAATAACATTCCTAAGACTAACCCCACTCCAGATCAGGTCAATTTACTCGACATTTATGACGTTCCATACACACAAGATCAGACTTTTGATTTTCACATTGTCAGTTCCAGAGAGGTAGATAAAAAACTCAAGAGTAATTCAGTTGGATCTGATAAATTATCGCTTAACATGCTACACATTGTCTTTGACAACCTACTTGACTACTTTACTTACATTCTCAATACAGCTTTGACAACAAATACTTTCTCCGATGCTTGGAAACTCGCACACATAATCCCACTAGCCAAAATATCATCGCCTACGGAATTAAAGCACTTGCGTCCCATTAGCATACTTCCTACTCTATCAAAATCTTTGGAGTCAGTCATGAAGAGCCAGATATCCGAATTTGTTTTTGCTAAGAAAATTATACCTGACATTCAGTCGGGATTCCGTCCACACTATAGCACTACTAGTGCATTACTAAATGTTGCTGATGATTTATCCAGATCTATCGATAGAAGCAATGTATCTTGTCTTATATTACTAGACTATAGTAAAGCCTTCGCCTGTGTTGATTACCATTTGATTTGTAGAAAAATGTCGTACTTCGGTTTCTCAGATAAATCAGTAAGTTTACTAAAAAGCTACTTGAGTAATCGTCGACAACGTGTTATTTTAGAGGATCAAATCTCGGAAGACCTTCCTGTTAGATATAGTGTACCTCAAGGTTCTATTCTCGGACCTCTGCTATTTTCAGTCTAAATTTCCGATTTTCATAAATTTTCTAGCTATTGCAAGATTTATCACTATGCCGACGACACACAACTCATCTTCAATCTGTTCGATGAGTATGAAAAAGCATGCCATGAAATAAATGAGGACTTAACTTCACTTTTCAATATTTCTATTGCACATAACTTGAATTTAAATGTCAACAAATCCTCCGTAATTTTTTTCGGCTCTAAAAGTAAGAGAACAGCAGCTTCTCAAACTATGAACATCTGCATGAATAATGAGGTGCTACCGACCTTGAATGAGTGCAAAAATCTTGGGTTGTGGATTGACTCTGATTTGAGGTTCAGCAAACACGTTAGTACTTTATGTAAAAGTTCCTATGGTACACTTAAAAAACTATTTTCTCAGAGTGACATCCTACCTAAATCGACTAAAATATAACTTTGTGAAACTCTAATTTTATCCAAGATTGCATACTTTGATTCTGTATATGGCCCTGCTTTACTTGCTTCTGATGCGAAAAAACTTCAACTAATACAAAATACCTGTGTACGTTTCTGCACAGGACTGCGCAAGTTTGACAGGGTTAGTAAACACACTAACGAGATCGGTTGGATGAAGTTAGATAGGACGCGCGACCTACATTATCTTTGTTTCATACACAAAGTTCTGAGAACTGGAACCCCACCATATTTGAACCAAAAATTAGTTCGTTCAGGCAGTAATAAAATAAATACTAGAAAACAGGACCTACTCATTATAACAAAATATTCCACGACATGTTTCACTCGTAGCTTCTCTTATCGTGCTTGCAAGTTGTACAATAATTTGGAATCTGAGTATCGTCACTACACATTAGCCAACTTCAAAAAAAAATTGAAAGAGCTCTACCTCAAAAACTGCACTGAAATTTAATTATAACTAAACTTGTTCCTCCTTTCTCGGCGTACCGATTAATCGTATAAATATTTGACTGAGGGCTCTCACAGGGTTATATTCGTGTTAATTTCAGGTTTTTCATAGTAAATCAAATTGCTTGTAAACAAATTATGTGGTGTTTCAGGCTTAGCATTTATAACTATGGTATTTTGCGCTGTTCTTATTTTTCTGATTGCATTTTTGTTTTTCTCATTTTGTATGGTCCTTTTTACATATTCGTGGATATTTTTTTTTAATATGTATTTCATCGTATTCTCAGTGATCGAATTTAATTAATTTATTTTCTTCCTTGGTAAAGTTTAAAAACAGCTCAAGCTGACACTCACCATTTCATCATAAATCTTTTTTATATTTTCTTTGGTACAATGCCGCTTTATGTTGAGTTGATTGTGATGAATAAAGACATTATCATTATTATTATTATTATAAAAGCCGAAACAAATAAACAAAGACTTGGTGGAAATTAGAGAAGTTGTAGTTTTCTCAATCCAGTCATTCAACATGAATTTACACAAAATAAATTTTTCACGAATCGAACAATCAGAGACATGAAAATGTTGAAAGTTTTTCAATGGACTCTATGACGATTTTTTTTTATACCATATATTTATTTATCTCACATTTTTTTCAGATTATATACATGGAAAACCAAATTATAAATTATTCCATTGTACATACTAGTAAATAAAATTACATATAAACTAACATAACATATTTCATTTCATTTATTTTCAGTCACAAAAGAATACAAAATGATACAGTAGAGTTACTATACAATTTACTAATGTGACAATGTCAGTATATAACTGAGGTGTGTAAAATAAAATTAGAAGGACTGCTAGTCATTGTTACTAGTTGAGACCTAGAAGTTATTCTGCTACTAGATCTTCACTTTTGACTTGTATTCCTTTCTCAAGACTTAGACTTAGTTTCAACCAAGCCTCCATTGCATCTTTTCAGTACATGTAAAAATAAAACCAATGTGTGAAGCTTTTCATATTCATACCTACACGAGGTTTGTTCATTTTTTTGGTTTCATTATTGTAACATATTACACAATGTTCTTCATTGAAAATGTGTTGATCGATACAAAAGTGAACATATTCCACCCGATTTAAACTGCTTGAGGTCATCAAAATGGTGGAAGAGGGGTGATTTTCAATAGAACACTTTCCCCAAATGAAAGCGCCCTGTGTTCAACGTTTGTAGTGTATTTGTTAACAAAATACACTGGATGACACCCCACCCATAGTATTCCAGGCTGTCGATGGGGTGGAAGGGGTATGAATTTGAATAAAATACCTTCACTAAATGAAAGTTATTTTTTAATAACTAACACACTACAAACATAGAACACGGTACTTTCATTTGGGGAAGATATTGGGTATTTTATTGAAAATCAAACTTCTTCCACCCCTCTCAAGCAGTGGAGATATTTTATTTTTATATCAATTAACACATTTTGAATGAGGAACATTATACGTGAAATAATGAAACGATGAAAATAAAATATTTATTTCAATTTTAAAAGTTATGAAGATGGTGTAATAACCAAAACAAGTCCCAAATTATAAGATTATCGAGGAAAGTTGACAAAAGTATTTTATTTTATTCTATTCTTAGTGAACATGAATATCCACAACATAAGTAGTCATCAATCAAGTTAGTCAATGTAATAAGTAGAAGCAAGTAAAGACAATTTTTATTTTTATCTAAAATGTGAATAGAACCAGATACTCACTTGTAAAGTTGTCTGGTATCTCACATACTTCCATATGTTCTGAAGAGCCTTCTCTAGGTATTGTTATGTGCTGTTCTTTATTTTGATAGACGTCATCAGCATATCACCTGTAGACATATCTTCTTTTAGTGTAATACTCATGATTTTACTTTAAAGTTAGTTGTAATATTTAGTTATTTATTTTTTCATTGGTGTTTTGGCATCGACTGCTATGGTCATTAGTCATGTGTCATGGGTAGGCCTTATTTTGAAAGATGTTTTTTAAAGAAATAATAGGAAAGGATATCTAGCTATCTATCACTGAAAATTAAAGTTAAATATAAGTACTTACTTGAACAGCTTTCTATATATGAGGGATCGATTTCCTCTTACATTGAATTTATTTGAAACATCTTAAACAGGTGCCTTAGTTTCTACAGGAATATTCTCTTTGTCATGTTGCAAATAACTGGTTCTCTTGACATCACGTGCTTCATGACTTGACTTTGGCAAATTTAGGCTAGGTAGGTACTGCAGTCAATTTCAGCCTATTTCTCTGGGTGGGGCAATGTAGAAATATTGTATAGGTATTTCAGGATTTAAATAACTCTTCTCACAAATTCTTAAGGATGCGTGTTCAATACCTTATCTTGTTATGAGCTTTAGCTCAGTTGATCAGTGGTTGAAAATCATTGAAATTAGCGTTCTACTAAGTAGTTACAATGCTTGGAAATGGGCTTTGATACACTAAAAAACATGTTTACTTACCGGGCAAGATGAAATCTTCTTTAGTAAAATGCAAGGAGCAAACAACAGCTCTCCGTGGAAGTGGAGTCCCAACTTTCAATTTTATTAGCCATGCTTTTTGTCTATCGACTTTCTCTTCCACTCCGAAGTTATTCTTCAATCGCACCCAAGTATTTTTACGTGGAAATATCTGGAAAGAAATGGACGGTTGATTCTTACTGTGAAATCCAGGAACACAACACCTCGTATTATTTACCCCTGTTCTCGCCATTTACACAATCGCTGATGTAATCCACTTTCACATTCATGAAATTAACATTTAATTTCAGAATATTCAGACACAAAATATTGGTTTTATCGAAAAATAACTATGAAATTTACAAGTAAAGTTGTACACAAACAAAGCAGAAAAACGCAAGTGTCCTGGGTGTAGTGTTTCAAATATTTCACTGTAGGGGTCGTGACCTAATGCTAAACTCTCCAATAATTAACAGAATTTAAAGTGAAAGTTGGTACCTATTTTGAGTTGAAGCATCATTAGTGACAAACAACTTCTAACATGAAGAACGTGATTTTCGTATTCGTGTCGGTTTTTGTTTTATTTCAGAATTCTGCTTGTGACAATTTTTCTCGTGCATATCTTGACTACTTCCAAGATATCTATTTCCACACGAATTTATCTGGGATATCAGAAAAATGCAGCAAACTTTTCAGGAACAGAAATTTCACAGAAACAATATGTAAGTGTTATGAACTCTTTAATAGTATGGGGGCTTTTGAATCTTGAATCGTAACAATTTGTATTCATATTTCTTCAAAAGCCATTTTTTCTTAAATATGACAACAGAAAGAGTCTCGCCTGAGAGCAACAAATTTCTTCACACTATTAGTTCAGTCTACAAGAACTATTTTGGCGAATTTCTCTTCAAGGGCACTGAAAATTATGATCCAGGGCTCATTCGATTCGGAATGACCTCTAGAAACTTTTTGAAAAATTTGAAGGTGCGCCGGCAAATGTTATGAACAATTTAGTAAAAAAGGGAAGGGTTTCTTTTTTTTATATATTGAGGAATAAAAAAATTCACTTACCTTTTATACAATTGAACAAACGAAAATCCATGGAAAAAATTTTTTCCCGAAATTAATATATTAATTAGCTAGTTTTGGAAATGGAAAGTATAAAAAATGGTTCCTTAATATTAATATTTGGTAGCAAAAAAATAGTTAATCAACAAATGCGTTTTTGAACAATACATTTGTTTTGAGAAATGATTTTGTTCTCAAAGATCATAACGCTGGGCTAGAACAATACTAGGACAACTTGAAAAACATGATTTCGAGAAAATTGAGTTTCAATGTTTTAATTGTAGCTGATATTCACATTTCTCAAACTGACAATGTCATTTTATGGTGATTGGTGTCTAAAGTATATGGGAGCCTAATGTTGATATCATTATTGTTATAAAATGTCAATTTTGTTTTTTAACTCATTTTTTGTGAGATATCTTTGTATCACACTGATGGGGAAAAATATATTTCGAAGTTGTCTCTGTTTTTGGTCGAAGTTATCTTAGTTTTGAAATAACTTCTTTTGTTTTTGGTAGAAGTTATTCCTACTTTCGTTGAATAAGTCCTTGTATTGTTCTATAATTTTTTTTAATCAATAAACTTAACCTTATTTCTCAGTTTTGAAAATAACCTTGTATTGCATGAATTTTTGAGGAAAATTTGAGAATTTGTCTTTTACTTTCATTTCTAAAGTTGTCCTTCGAATGTCGAGTTAGGGAAATCAGCTATTAGACGAAAAAACATTTATTTTTACAATTAAAACGGATACAAACTCTTAACATAATAAAACTAACCACAGAGTACTGTCACTTTGGCATTAAAATCGGAACTTTAAGTACAGATAGAAAGTATGTAAATGAGGGTATTATTCACGTTACCTACTCACTCTCCTCCTGATCTACCTTCTGCCTTTTTTATAAGCTTTCAAATATTTCAAGAAATCATGATGTTCTTCGGGTACATGTTTCAGTACGCTCAAAAGATCTGTTTGATTTTTAAAAGATATCTTAGGCATGTCAATAAACGCAGAACTAGGTCTATCATTTCCTTCTTTATTTTTTGAAGTGACCATTATTTTTTTGTAAGATTCAGCATTGAAACTATCTTTATAATAAATTGTATTTGGAGCCTGTCTGGTGACACGCAATACTTTTATCTTAGCCCAATATACTTTCTCCCCATTAGTGTTTTCGATGAACGGCTTAAAATTAGATGAGAAACTTTTCTTTTACTTTTACTTACTGAATAAAGCTTCCCTGTTTTTTTATGCCAATTTGATTACCATTTCCACTTGTTGTGGAGTATACAAGGGCCCACTCAACAAAGCTCTCTTTTTCGAAGATTCTATGCAGGAATGCATAGAGTATCTCTCGTTTTGGGAATGACCCGCTATAAGAAATTTATGAGTTATTGATTCTAAATCATAATTTTCCACAACATAACTATACATGAATTTTTGCACCCTGTATATCAACTCACCGAATTCACATAATTTGTTGGTGATACACCACATTTTGCGGCCTCTCTAAGTATTCTTCGTGTCCTATTAGACATTGCAAAAACAAATTTCATCTTCCGGTGCCACGGTGTCATCCACAACCTACTGTAGTCAGCGACAGACTAATTCTCATAGACAAGAGACAAGTTACAACCTTTATTTGGTTCAATACAAAGACATCTTCAAGATATTTGGAATGTTTTTAGGGTATTGAATATAAACGTGGAGCAATACAAAGATATCTCAAAAAAGCAGTCATACTAGATTGAATATTATTATTTCGTAGTGAAATACTGAGGCATATTCGATAATGCAATACTAGGATAACTTCAAAAACGCAGATATCTTGTAGAAAATATCCTTATATCTGGGGAAGGAGAGAGACAACAAAAAATGTCTTACTACTTCACAAAAAAAAACATGAGAATATGAATCGCATATCGAACAAAAAAAACAAACCCTTCAACATGTCTCACTATTTAACCATAAATTTAAAAAAAAATACCTAATGCAATAGTGAGATATCGGTTATTTCATACTCAAACTTTTGAATATAATATATCTGACTATAGCAACAGAAAGAGAAATTTCTCTGCATTATTTTGTACCAGATATCTTAAATTGACCATTTTTCAAGTTGTCCTAGTATTGTTCTAGTACAGCGATAATATATATTGCTGAAATAAAAATTCAAATATCTTATGAATGTGGTTATAACAATTATTTAAACAATCTGAGAAAGAAATTTTTGAAAAATCATTATTATGTAACTTTGAATAATTGAAATACGAACAAATTGGAATACTAAAAAAAATTTCCATTGCTTTATTTGCATTTTTCATTCTTCGGTCGGTTTTAAATCAAAAGCATCAATTGCTTTAAAACCGACCACGTGGCTACGTTCCGTGGATGACACCTTCGTAATTTGGAGACACGGAAGGGACACACTGAACCGTGTCCTAGAACATCTGAATGCTCAACACCCCAGCATCAAGTTCACCATGGAGACTGAACAGGAACAGCGGATAGGATTTCTAGATGTACTCATCGAAAGATGTGGCGAAAGACTGACACACAAAGTATTCCGAAAACCTACGCACACGGATAGGTATCTGCATGCTCTATCAAACCACCATCCTAGTCAGAAGCGAGGAATTATCTCCACACTAGCAGAACGTGCTCGGAGAATATGTGAACCTGAGCATCTACAGGATGAACTAGAACATCTCCAAACAACCTTGAGATCGAACGGATATAGTGTACCCGAAATCAACAGGGTCATAAAACCGAGGACTTCCACGAGACAAAGTAGGGAGGAGGCTCAAATAGTTGCACGTGCTATTTTCCATATATATATACCTAAGGTCACAGACAGAATTGGAAAGCTCTTGGGACAACACAACATAAAAACGGTCTTCAAACCCACCATGAAAATACAACAAAGCCTTAGGTCGGCCAAAGACAAAAGAGACCCACTATCTGCAGCGGGGGTATATCGCATACCATGCACTTGAGGAAAGGTATACTTCGGAACCACAAAAAGATCGATGGGAACAAGGCTGAAGGAACATCAGAGGAACTGCAGATTAGGCCAAACGGACAAGTCAGCAGTGGCAGAACACACGCTCAGTGAAGGAAACCACAAGATTCTGTTTGAGGACGTAAAACTTCTTGCCCCCAACCAGGGATAGCATAGCCGACTTGTACGGGAGGCAATAGAGATCCACAAACACACGGAGAATTCCAACAGAAAAGAGGAAGCTGTTAACCTCAACCGAATATGGAATCCCATTCTTAGAAATTCCATCAGAGTAACAAAAGAAAACTAGAACATTGAGACAGCAGGCAAAAAGGTGTCAATTAATGTTGTAGAAAATATGCTTAACCTAGATACGAGAATAAATAATTCTGAAAGAACAAAGGATATCAACAACATTAAGCCGACAGGTAGAAAGGGGTTAATTAGGGTTAGTGAGAATGTACCAAATCCAGATACGGTAATTAACGAACAGGACTACCTAAATCAGAATAAATACAATTTTCGCAGACGGAATCTCCACTCATCTGAGATTATTCATGATGTATAAACCTCTGAAGAAGCTAGCCACTCGCGCTAGCGAAACGTTAGGAAGAAATTCCAAAAAAACGACGGCCTTCAACCCGAGTAAAAATTGTGACATTGAACACTTCGGCCGCGAAAGCCTTGACCATTTTGTCATAACTTTCTGTGCTTTCCCAATTTTTTATTTTGTAATTAGCATTCGCTTGATTCCTTAAGCAAGATATAAATCGTTGAAGGTTTAGAACTAAACATGGTTTGTTAACAAAACGTAATCCTTGTTTAAATCTGGTAACACAAAATCATTATTGTCAAGATGATGATCACATATTCTTGAAAACTCAGGTACATAAATGTCAGAAACACATTAACTCTACATTCTAGAGACATTCTATGTAGGTTTACTTACATTGAATTGCATTACATATTATGCAAGAATGCCTACGAGTTAGAGAAAGCACATTAAAACGTAGACAGTTCGGATTAATTAGTATTTTATTTAGTTCATCTCTCACAGCATTAGAACAATTTAGGCAAATTCTTGTATTTTCACCAACATATATTGAAGGAAATCCAGCAGCGTGCCTTCTGAAAGAAGCAACTTGCAAAACATCAAAATTTTCTTCTTGTTTTAAGCGAATCAACTATCTAGGTGGAAACGGTCTTTCACATACGTAACACCTTATCCTATTTCCGAACGCCATTTTGTAACAACAACAAAAACAACAAAAAATCTCACCACAATATTGATGAACTCAACGAAAATAACTTTGAAAACCACAAGATTAATGTATTGTCGAAAATATACGAGAAAAATGTCGCACAATGTGACACTTTATAAGATGTTTTATGACATAAGCCCACTTCGACATGAACCAAAAATATTTAGATCCAACTCAATGCTGTAAAAATATTGACTTAGAATTTATCTAATATTTATCACTATATTATATGCATAACTGTGGGGCATACAAGGTGATTTATTTATTATCTTTTTGAATAAAAATATTCAAAATCCACGAGGATCACAACAAATGCTGGACAAACTGCAAGAAAGTAATTATTGAAACAGGTGCTTTGTTGATGAATAAAAATTCTAAATTAATGAATTTGTAATTGATAATGCAACAGTACAGAAATGCACCAGCCTGATGACTTATAATGAACTATCAATTTGACAACTTGTTTATTCATTGCGAGCGGCACTTCTTGCTTATTGGAACTGAAATTGTTTTTAGGTTGCATTGTCAGTAGTAATACCACAAGTGATTAAATTTTCGCGATAAGTCTGTCGATTCATTTCTGAACGAAACTGAATTGTTTTCTCAATACAATTCAGTTGAGTTCAGAAATAAAAGACATACTAATGAGATAAATTCAATCACGAGTAGAATTTTATTAGACTATTTCACGAAGCATTAAAAGTATTATTATAAACATGAACAATCAATTCATCATAACCATAATCAATCAACTATAATCACACAAAATGTATTATAACTATCAATAATTTATTATATAGTTACGATGCGACTCATTTTGACGTTTTCGCTTACAATTATGATCTGTCAAAATGTCAAACTTTGCTTTGTCATCTATGGTTACATCGTTGAAAACACCAACGCTGACAGACCAATCAGAATTGAGAGACAGCTGGTGTTTTTGCGATAATACAAGTTGTGATTGGTCAAATTACGTGAATATCTTGAGAAGAGTGGAATAGTCAGCAGAATCATTTAAGAAAATGGACGCTACCTTACGCATTTAGCGGCATCTTAGATACAAGAAATTGTTCAAAGACAGGGGCGCCATTTCATTTGGTCTAGTTTAATCAGCAACGTAATTGGTTGAGTATTATGATTTACCATAAGTTTGTATGCTATCAAATAAACGTTGTGAGATGTACTTGGAAAACCACTATAAAAAATACCCATCAAAACATCTACCTTAGTGGTGGTGTGGAAGTGAATTAAACGGTTCACTTAATTTTCTGATATTTGTTGTGATTTGCGTTTGTACCTTTGGTTCAATTCTTGCATGCATAGATCATCCTAAATAAACATTTTTGTTGCTAAAACAAAGTATATTTATTAAGTAATAACCGAGGTTATGACTATAATAAGATTTATACTTTTCAATATAGGTACCTAGTATATAACTCGCTCTACACATATATTGTATAAAATCAATCCGTCTTTTCAATTTAAAGAAAAAACTGATAAAATCAGTAATTTTCCACTTTAACGCCCAGTATCTGGAAAACTGCTCATAGTATCGGATTCAGAATTCATACCTCTGAAGATGGTATTAAAATCAATACATAGTGAGAAAATAGTTACATTTAACAGAGGAAATTTTTGAATACAGTTTGTTCATGTTTTTTGTACTTTTCCCAAAATAGAATACCTTCCTATGAATAAACCATCTTGAATATTTTGGAGATTAGAGACACACACATGTTTGTGGTGTTACTTTTCCCAAAAGTCAATCCATAAATACAGGGTTTCGAATTAACCCTACAAAAAATAATTTTGTCTTGTGGTTCTCTCTGTGAAACACCCCGTATAAAAAATGTGTACTTTGCAATATTTTCTCGTCAAAATACCATATCAAAGAGAACGTTTCAAAAATTTGCAAAAAACTACCGTCATGCATTCGTGAATCACCTTGTAAATATAAATATTTTCAATCATACGTATCCACTAATTCCATTACTAGAACATGTAGTAAACGTCTGCATGCAACAGAAATCCAATGTAACTTTTAATAAATAAAAAATAAATCCGAAAATATGGACAATTTTCAACTTTAACACCCCACCCCGTATTTGGAAAACTAGCCATGGGATTGGGTTGGGCCCATTGACACTTTTGGTTACTGAGTCATACCAAACTTTCAGAAAATTTGACCGGTCGCCACTTTACATAAGAAAAGTGAGGGGTTCTTTGAGGTTTCTAGTTTAATAATTATCAGGGTATGTATGTAAATTTGAAACTTGGAAAAACTAGTTAATCAACAAAAGCATGTGTAATAAAATAACTACGGGAATTTTGTTTTCCATGGATTTTCGTTTATTCAAGTATCTAAGAGGTAAATGATTTTTTTTTATTTCTTAATATTGATATTTAACGGCTTAAAATTATTTTTTTCGTCGACCTCTGCAAAAAATTACATTTTACGTACTAATTTCCGGACGAAAAATCGACTATTTTTGAAGGCAAGTACTTTTCGTCCGCAAACACTTTTCGTCCGCAAACTCTTTTCGTCCGCTGTGGTCACTATGATACGGCACGGTACGAGAGCGGCGATTGAGTCATTTTCGTAAATCCACGTTTTAATTAATACATAGGCGCCTGTGACAATAACTGTCATTTGCTGTTGTCAAATTAATTATTTACGAAATCCGCTAGATTTCAGGTAAAGCACTTCAAGAGAGAAGTTTTGAAAATGGTGCTGTTGGAGCACCTGCATCTGAAGTTGCATCAACAAGTACCCAAAATCAAAACTTGTCTCTTGCATTTTCTTCGACAGCAGGAATTAATATCAATAATTGCACAAACTGTACGTTCAATATTCATTTTCGAGATTGATTTAATTTTGTAGTATAATTGAAATAGAGAGTTGTTGCACTTCAAATACATTTTGTTTATATTCATTAAAATTATGATCGAGTCTGCAGTTCGAAGAGTTGGACGTAGCTGAGGCCAGCAAACATGCGAGTACTTACTTTCATAAAGGTATGTAGAGGTCGACGAAAAAATGTAATATGCACCTCGGCGAAAAACTGTCTACTGTCTCGCCTGCTTGCTATCCTCGGCTGCGCCTCGGCTATCAATTTGCAGGCTCGACTATAATAGACAGTTTTTCGTCCTTGGTACATAAATAACTATTATTGTTCAAGGGTCCGTATCAGTCAGCGCACGTGGGACCCGCATCATCCGCTTTTAGCGCTATTTTCGCCTCCAAATTAAAATTCTAAATATTGGTGGTAGAGTTCAGGAAGGTGAGAGTTTTTTGGAAAACTTCCTCATCTTTGAGGATCTTCTTTCAAATTTTGGGTATCTTTGATAGTTTCCGAGATATTTGCAAAAAACCAACCCCCACCCTTTTTTTACTGAATTGTTTATAACTTTTGCAATTTTTGCCGGCTCACTTTCAAATTTTTTATAAAGTTTCGATAGGCCATTTTGATCCATAATTTTCGGTGCCCTTGAATTTTTTATAGTATCAATTGAAACGGGTTCAGCACATATTTTGTCATGATTGCAAAGCACTTCAGTAGCGGAAAAACGGATTTTTTTTATAGTACAACAATTTTCCAGAAAATTCACTTTTTTGTTGGAAAAAAAAAGTATCGTACTTATTTTTTTGTCAGACACAATTTCTGCACAAGATTTTTCCAAAGTCTAATGAAAAAATTTAGTTTTATTCAAATTTAATTTTGGCATGTATCAGAGGGCACTAAAACACGTTTTACTCGAAAACGGTGCATTTTAGAGAAAAACTTATCAGTACCTTTTTTGTGGAGAATTTTATGGAAAATATTAAAGCACCATTTGTTTATGGAAAAATGGATTTTTCGATTTTCCTCGGAAAACTACCTATTGTACGGAAAATTATTGTACTTTTAATAAAAAATTTTCAATTTTCCGCCGCTGAAATGCTTTGTGATCATGACAAAATGAGTAATGAATCCGTTTTAATTGACGCTATGAGAAATTCGTCCACGACGTGAGCTTCGCGAATAAAAAAATGCCGCTTTCATGCAAGGTAAAAGTATCGGGAAATTCAGCCGAGAGGTTTTTGTGTCTGCATATGTTAATACAAATAAAATAAAATAATAATAAAATTATTAAACATACAAAATTTGTAAAATTGTCATAGGTACGCTCAAATGTAATACAATATGTATGAGGAAATAAATGATAGTGTAGGTAACGTCCCAGATTAAAAAATTCATCAATATTATAAAAATTGTGATCCAATAAAAACCTTTTGAGGGTGCTTTTGAAAACTGGAATTCTTTCAGTAGTTTTCAATGTTTCTGGTAGTTTGTTATATAGTTTTAGTCCCAGGTAAGAAGGAGAGTTGGCCGTTATATTATATTTGTAGAGATTTATGTGGAAATCATTACGTGTTCTCGTATTTAGGGTATGGTAAGACGAATTGCGAACATATTTTGATCTATTGGTGTGTATGAATACACACATTTCAAAAATGAAAATATCTGGAAAAGTAAGTATTTTAACCCATTAGCGCCCAACTTAATTTTTTTTCTATTTGTTTATGTTTTCCGATTGTTTTGAAGAAAAAGTAATGTATTGTGCTGAAAAATAATATTTTTTTCAATATTAGTATTTTAGTGTAGAAAAAAAAACACTGATACCATATGGTATCCGTGGGCGTTTGAAAACATTTTCATTACGAAGTTGACAAAAATATAAATATGTCTTTATGCTAAAATGCAGAAAGAGTGTCCTATTCAGTATGATAGCAGGCAAAACAGTTGATACACAAGATAAAAAATTGTCAATCTGACCAAATCGTTTGTCTGGAAGTAAATTCTTTGTGATACTGATTCGACTACTAGGAACCTTCGTTAGGTATACTTGACCGATTTCTCTTCTGAAATGTAATGCTGATATTTTATACATTTCAAGCATTGTGTAATGCGACATCAATGAGCAATGTAAAAATGGGCCAAAACCACTTTTTGCTGTGTATTCCGATGCGATAGGCGATAAGCAGCAACTCCTTGGTACATAAGATCTGTTCCTCCCATGTTATGATTGTAATCAGCCACACGGTGAGGGCGAGAAATCATCACGTTTCTTTCCTTTTTGACAATAGCTATTTACCATTCCTTCTGGCTGAACACCAGCACTTGTAGATGCTATGTTAACAATCGAATTGTCCTTCCCCCATACTAAGATAGTATCTTCTCTTTCAATTACATATTCGTATTTCCCACATTTTTTCTTTTGAAATTGTTTTCCGGTAATTGGACACGATCTAGGTATTCTGTTTATTCGAATTGTGCATATTGCCCCATAACCCGAATATCTAAGATAGGCCAATAAATTCAAGCATGTAAATGATTTATCGATGTGGATTATTTGCGATAAATTTGGTTGTGGCAGCTCTTTTAGCATCAGTACCATCGGTGCTCATAGGTGCCTCATCTGGTGTCATCATTTGAATCTGGCGGTTCCACAAATATTTCATAAACTTGTACGACCAAGTCTTCGTCGCCATTGAGCATAAAGCTTGCAAAAGCAAAAATTCCTTCTGAAATGATAGAAATTTTTATTTGTTTCAACCAATTAGCTAGAAGTCATTATTATCCAAAAACGCCCACGGATACCATATGGTATCAGTGACTTTGAGAACATTATAGTGCACCATGTATTATACGTATCTTTTTCATCTGTATACAGAAATACTGTATAATTCATAAGCAATAAATAACTGTAATATATGTTCACTAAAATGAAACAGAAATAGTTGAAAAAGTACTTACGATCACCGAATGTCCATTGTTTTGTGCACAACAAAATCACCCAATATGAATCACTAGTACACCACTGCGGAGACGTCTCAAAATACAATGTCAGTTACAGTATATCAAAAGCAACTGTTTACGAAGCACAAAAACGAATTTGCATGATACCATAACTTCAAAAATCATTGTGGTGCATTGGAGAAGGGGAAGATGATTTGCGATACCATATAGTATCCGTGGGCGTTAATGGGTTAAAATGTCTGTATAAGTTCCTGCAGGAGGTTCTCTGATTAACGCCTGCTGAAATTCTTACAACCTTTTATTGAGCAATAAATACATTTGGAGCCAGTGTTGAGCTTCCCCAAAGGCAAACACCAAATCTGATCCTTGATTCTATATGTGCATGTTAATAGTTCACTAACTGTTCAGTAGTTAAAATCGACTTAAGATTTCGTATCAGATAAAAAAAAAACAGAACTTTCGATATGAGTTTATTACAATGACTATTTCAGTCCAGACAATTATCTAACGTGAGTCCTAAAAATTTACATTCATCGGTTAGAGAAAGGGTTGTTTAATTTTCATTCATTTTGATTTCAACGTTGGAACAGATTTTCTGTCTGTGGTGAAACCTCACAGATAAAGTTTTATGAGAGTTGAAATGAAGTGAATTAGCGCCGCACCAGGAAGCCAAGTTATTCAACGCTTTGTTACATCTTTCCTTTAAAAATGTGTCGTCCTTTTCCGAAATTAAAAGAGATGTGTCATCTGCATACATAACGCATGTATTATCAGTTACAGCAGCCTCGAACATCATTGCAATATAATATAAATAGCAGCGGCCACAACACTGATCCTAGAGGTACTCCAATAGTCAAACCTTGACTATCAGAATTGAATTTATAATGATTGTTTTCGGATCTATGATTCACCGAAACAAATTGGCTCCTGTTTCTAGTGAAAGACTCTATCCAGTCAAGGGCATTGCCTCTTATTCCATATGAATATAATTTATTCAATAAAATGTTGTGTTCGATGCAGTCGAATGCCCTGCTGAGATCACAAAATATTCCAGCAGGGCACTCGCCGGCCTTGATAAACTCCAAAATGTTTGAGTAAAAAGCTGTCACAGCAGTGATAGTGGACATATTAAAACCATGTTGAATGGGAGAAATAATATTATACCTAACAATAAAATGTAATAAACGATGTAGGTATGCATATTCAAATATTGTTGAAAAATTAGAAGGAATAGTGATGGGCCTATAGTTTTCTAAAAGATGAGGATCTGATTTTTTGTGGACAGGTACAACTTTTCCGATCTTCAATTTGTTGGAAAATACTCCTGTATTGAGGAACCCATTGACTGAATGAGTCAGAGGATGAATAATATATGGTAGACTTTTTCTAATCAAGAACATTGGGACTTCATCGGGTCCAGAAGAACTTTTATTCTTAAATTTGTTCATTAGGAGAGATAACAATTCATTCTCTATAAAAGGCCCAAGGAATATACTGTTAAAAAAAAATTAGTCAAATGAGTTCGATGATTAGATGGGTTATTGTGTTTAATCCCCTCAATTATTTTCATAGGGGTAGTGATGAAAAAATCATTAAAAAGGAAGGATATTCTTTGAGGATCATTCACAAGCTCACTTTCGTGTAATAATGAAATATTTTTCATAGCTGCAGAAGGGTGAGTTATACTCTTTATCACCTGCCAACCGTTTTTGTGGGATTATCGGAAGCTACTATTTTATTCTGTTAGTACAGGCGTTTTGTATCCGATATGTGTTTAGAATGTTGTTTTTTTGCAATATTATATATTACCATGAATTCTGGATTATTTCTTTTTAGAATGAAAATATTTTTCAATTTTTCACTAGATGGGAGACCCAATTTTTCACTTCATGGGAGACCCAATTGCTCTTTGGATTATAAACACGACATTTCTTCAGCGGAAAGAATTGATTGAAATAAAAGAGATATAAATTATAAAAAATTTCAAAGGCCTAACAAAAGATTTCTCACGAGTGGTCTGCAGGTTCTCATCTTGGAGAGCTGACAGAAAATCAGTTCGTTTATCTGAATTGAAGGATCTTTTAAAAGTATTGTTTTGTGATTGGGCTGGTTGTTCAATGAGATTGGTTTCAAGGAGTATCGTTCTATGATTTGAGACAGTATTATCTAAAACGCATGTCATTGCTTCCGGAATGTTAGTGAATATGTGGTCAATAATTCTGAAGGAGTCATTGCTCAATCGAGTGGGCCACACTACCTTAGAATTGAGGTCAAAACTAGATAACACATTTTTTAAGTCATGAAATTGTTGCGAGTAACGTGAGTGATTAGATGAATCCAAGTTGATGTCACCGGCAAGGACTATATCAACATATGGTTTATAAAAATTTTCCATTATAATAATGCAATTCTCTAAATACCTTTCAAAGAGCCCATCTGGTGACCTGTAACAGGAAAATACCAGTAGAAGCCCAGGTAGCACATCATATCGGCTGAATCTTGGTTCCACATTGGGCCAATATAGATATATTGTAAATGAAAAATCAATATTGGTCCAATATGGGTGAATATTCAAAAAACAATATTGTATTAATAATATTGGTGGAATATTGGTTGAACTAGTTTTGAATGTAGATTATCACACGAAATATTGGGTCAATATTGGTTGAATAATTTCTACCAATATCGATAATACAATATTGGTTATATATTGTTTTCCACATCTAGAATAAATATTGCAATTCAAATATTCCAGTCATATCGATTATAGGGGAAAAAAACTATATTGTATTTCCAAGTTTGTTAGAATATTGGTTGAATATCATTTCCACTTTATTTGACAAATTGTAATAACTCATATTGAGTCAATATTGGTCGAATGAAATTTACCAATATCGATAGAACAATATTGTCTTCACATCGTTTTTAACATCTAGAATAAATATCGCAATCCCAATATTCCCAATATCCCAATATTCCCCTAATATCGATAAAAACTATATTGTATCTTCAATGGTGATTACACATTGGTTGAATATCATTTCGCCAATATTCAACAAATCTTATTCATTAATATTGGGTCAATATTGGTTCAATAATATTCATCGATATCGTTAAAACAATATTATCTTCATATTGTTTCCCACATCTAGATTGAGATGAAATTTGAATATTGGCCGAATATTCAATGAAACATATTGAAATTATATCATGATTAAACCTGGATAAAAATCCGCTAGGTGGCTCTACATATAGAACGTCTTCTAAAACCTACGAAAGTATATTAAATACTTCCCGTAACTTGTTTTCAAGACACCTCACCCAGTGGTTATGGCGATCAAAAGGCAGACTGTGGTGTCACCTTCATCAACTAAAAGACCTTTAGTAATTTGCCAAGGTATATTGACATGATAAATATTGTACCAATATCGATAAATATTTTTAGGCCATTATTGCTTCAAGAATGTTTCATCAAAACTATTTCTAAAATATTCAAACAATATTCTACCAATATCGCAAAATGTTCACATTTTACTTCTCGAAAATATAACTTTTGAATATTGTGACAATATTGTCAGAATATTGTATTAGCGATATTGTAACAATATCGCCGAACATTTTGAGGCCAATATTACTTCAAGAATATTTCGCCAATATTATTCAAGTAATATTGGACCAATATCGCCGAATGTTCACATTTTTTTCTCGCCAATATTGCATTTCACAATATTATACCAATATTTTACCAAGATAGGTGTGCTACTTGGGAGTATATTATTTATAGGGTTCCTCCAGGATTTCGATATCTTTTTCTACACAAAACTCGTCTAAATTCAAATTATCACAAATTAAATTGTGTCTGTAATACACAGCTACACCACCTTTTTCAAATTTCTGCCTACAGAAAAAACTACCTAAGTTGAAGCCACTAATATTTTTTGATAAAATTAACTCTGCGTTCGCATGCGTTTCGTTAAAACATAAGAATTTGAAATTATTATTATGCAGAATATCAGATTCTAACACATTTATAGTTTCATTGTTCAGACTTCTAACATTCAGTGAAAAAATGTCCGGCGAATACATCACTTTGGTAAATAGTTCATTGGGTTTCCGAAAAAACTTACTCATGCAGGAGCCTTCTGGCCAAAGCTGAGGTATCATTGTCTCTTCGTTATTCTTAGTCGAGACATAATAATAATTTGGGACAAGGTGATCCTGAAAATATCACTATTTGACTGAATGAGAGTGTACTGAAAATTGAGAAAATCGCATTTTCTTAAATTTCGAGCACGTTTTACTCGAAAACGGTGCATTTTGGAGAAAAACTTGCTACGATCTTTTTTGTATAGAATCTTATTCAAAATATTATGACGTCATTTGTTTTTGGAAAAATGGATTTTTCTATTTCTCTCGGAAAATCGTCCATAACAATTTTCCGGATGCTTTCCTGACTTATCACCCTCGAAATTCGGATTCAGCGGGTCAAAATACATGAGAAAAACTTGGGTAATCCTTTCGCACTTCATCGGCCACGAAAACCGTCCTTGCCACCGGACCAATATATTTCGCGTTTAAAACTATATACAGTGCGGCTTTTTTTAGTCCCCTCCCCCTGTTAACTTTTGAACGGTTCGACGTACAAACATGAAAAAATAACCGTTTGGAGGGTTTTACCGATACTACTTTTTGAAACAAAAAATATATAATGAATGCACGACAGGGGGCGCTGGGGGGCACATCAATTCAATATTTTTAATTGGCATGTGCGGTCAAGAGTCACATCGTTGAAAAGAGAATTCAATTCTCTTCACAACCATTTAATTTTTTTTATATTTTGTTGATATTTTTTTGCAATTAAAATTCGAAATATCAAATATAATTGCGGATCTGAAAACTACTCATACCTCGATATATTTGAACGGTTTGTTGTGGAATAATGAAACCAAAAACATTTTGAAGGGTATTACCGCTAGGTACTACTTTTTGAGAGAAGAAACATTGCAATTACTCGACAGATGGCGCTGGGGGCACATCAACTCGAAAATTTCGAAAGGCATAAAAATCGAAATTAGGAAAAAATTTCTCAACAAAATTCAAAAATATTTAGATGGTTGTGAAGAAAATTTAATTCTCTCTTCAACGATAAGACACTCGACCCCCCATGCCATTTAAATTTTTTGAGTTGATGTGCCCCCAGCGCCCCTTCTCGTTCACCATATTTTTTGTTTCAAAAAGTAGTATCGGTGAAACCCTCCAAACGGTTTTTTTTCATGTTTGTACGTCGAACCGTTCAAAAGTTAACAGGGGTACTAAATAAAGCCGCACTGTATAGACCAAGCTATAGAGTATTTTTCACCCACAAAATAAAAGACGCAAATGGCCTATACTAATTTTTATAATATAGTTTGTTATTGAAAACATCAGTTTTCGCCACAGCAAAATCGCCCTGTGGAATAAAAATAGTGAAAAAAATTACAAACTTTTTTGATTTTTCAAGGATTCGTTTTACAGTCAATGAAACTTTTGTAGAGATTTATAAAACCTACAAAATTGATTTTCTTTCGACCCGATTGGTGCATTTTCAACTGAGAAAATCCGGAAAAACCTCGAAAAATAGACTTCAAAATTTTTCAAATTTTTTAAATCTTAAGCTGGACAAACAATATTGCGGAAACTGATAGATAATATTATGTAGTTCAACTGTACAGAAGATGTTTTCCATCCGATGTGTAGTTTATGAACAATCGCGTTATAAACAATCGCGTTATAAACAATTCAAGGGCACATCTTGTAACATGTGCCGATTCAAATTCTGTTGAGGTACCGTAGAGCGGTGATACTTTGCCCGGATATCAAACATTATCGGTAATTGTACTTGAAATTGTAAACGAATTTGCGATATTTTCTTTCTGTCTTGAACTTTGATGTGTATATCGCTGATACTTCTGCATATAAATTATAAACTTTGAGTTTTTATGTATTTTTAATTTTTTCAGAAACCTGACAAAGTAACTTTCGAATTGGTGTTACTTTGCCATTGCTAATGAAATAGGTGATGGAGCAAATTATAACGCATGTATGTGTTTCTTTGCCTCAAGAATATGTTTTAAAAATTATATTTAACATATTGATATGCGTTGTTCCCAAATAAAACCCAAATTACTCAATTTGTACTTTTTATTTGAACTATAAAAATAAAAAACAATATTCTTAGAGAATAAAAAACTAAATGGCAATTCTTATCACATAGGTAGCAGTTACATTTCAGGTGTTTCTACCAATTCATTCAAACAACAAAAAGGTGGAAATGATGGTAGGTAAGAGAATGATATTAACATATATTTTCAAACTTATTGAGGTTTGCATCAAATGTGTGAAGTCCTCTACGCTCAAATAGTGTCATTAAGACTGTCACAATCTCTTCTCGGCGTATTATACCTACATCATCCACGGTGAGCAATACAAACGTAAAAGTATTGTCATTGTTGTGTGTCCGTCTTAAAAATTGAATGTATTAATTCTCGTCATCGATATTCAAAATCAACCCTATGTAGTAGTGTTTGATTGTTTTATCGTGCAGAATTTGATAAGAATGAAGTTTTAAAATTTTAGGTTCAGTCATGTTTTCAACGTCACAGCCCTATTCTTCACTTTCAAGAACATTTTCTTCATTTTCGTCTTCTGCCTCCACTCCTATTTCTAACTCTTCTAATTCTGCATTAGCGTCTTCGGCAGAGACTGATATTCCGGGCACCACTCTTAACATCTTTTTTCTCCCTTTCTTCACTGCGTTCGCCTCGGTATCTTATAAGTATTTGACGCTTCGGTACAGGTCATTCTCCGAGTTCTAATAGCTGACAGGGCTGTGTTAAGTTTTTCTTCGGTATAGTGTTTATACCGTCTGGCACCTATCTTTTTTATATATGCGCCCCATTTTGTATCTGAAAATACAAAAAAAAAAATGTAAATCACCAAAAATGTAGAAGTGTACGTGTGGCGAAGTAACCCTCATCAAAACCCCAAAATGAAAAATCAAATCCTACGCCCATGGGACTATGAATATCATGTTCTAACCCGGTTGTTTTGTATCGTTAACTCTCCTAATACATCGTAGGAATAATGAATTCAATATAATACTTTTGATTTATCCGCTGTAGAGCTTAGTTCTTAAAATTTGAATAGAGCCCATTTTTCCCGAAAAGTTTAATTGAGATGTAACTCACCTAACAGACGTCAGTATACAACTGCTCACACCACTTCTTTCAAACCTACCAATAGGCCAACCGTCGACGGCGTTGCCGTTTGTCACAATAAAAATTATTCTTAAGTCTGTTGCTATTCTTTGGCAAAATAACCTACCAGTGCAAAGTAACACCGCTCTACGGTATTTGGAACGCTAGAGCAGCTCTATTAAAAATACAGAGAAAATTTGGTATGATATTTCTCGACAGCTGAATTTTTTTGAGAATTTTCGTCCATTCAGAATCGGAGATAATTATTGTACTCAAAATTGCTCCATGAAACTTTCAAATCATAGCACCATAGGCCAAATGCAATCATTGTTTCAAATAACACGATGTTCAGAAGAAATGCGTTTTACGAATTAAATGGAAAACTATCAAATGTCAATAAACTCGATAACAATGCTAATAACCAAATCTGGAAAAATTCATCCATCTAATAATCGAAATACAAGCTCCCAAATTCCCAAATGTTTTGATCGATGAGAGCATAAATATGGCCACGTCAAGAGCAATGGCATCAACGCGCTGCAGCTCGTAAGGAACACGAGAAATATATCTCGAAAGGAGGGTGAAGGAGGTGGAGGGGGAAATGGGGAGTAGATAATAAAAGATCCGGCACAAAGAGCCCCAAAAAATTGGGGGTGTATAGGGGAAATGAAAAGCATATAATCAAAATCCGCGAAGCACCCAACAAAATTTGGGGGGGGGCAGAAATTGGGAGCGAATAATCAAGATAAATTTTGAGAAAGCCCTTAAATTTTTGTTATTGTTAAATATTTCCCGGACTATTGATATTACGGAAAAAATAATTTCCATTTTTTTAGCCTAATATATACACCATTGTAGGACATATTGAAGTATATGTTCAGAAAATATGAAAGGGATCAAATCACTTCCTGAACCTGTATGGATAGAAGTCGAAAGACAAAAAAAAACGGAAAAACCTCTAACATTTTTCCTGGTTTTCCGATAAAAAAAAACCTGAGCAATATTGTCCACGAGTAGAGAGTAGCGGTACTCCAAGGGTGTATAATAAAACAGTGCGATATAAATTAGATAAATTGTGATATGAATTAGAAGTAACATTTCATGTGTAAAATAAATTAGATTACAACCGTTGAGACTATAAGCATTACAGCATATTTTGAAGCTTCTAGACTTGATAAATAGGGTGATGACGCTGTCTCGTACGAACGAAATATGAATCATAATTATTCGGAATTATTCCATATAATATATGTACTAGGTGATACGTATACAATTACTTTTTCAGATTTTGACGCAGCTGCCAAACTTCCGGAAGGAATCGATAACGGAAATTTCTTTGATTTGGGAAATTTTGACCAATGTTACAATCACGTAGAAACTGCAGATGGAGATACGCATTTCGGAAAATATTGTTTGGGGTTCATGGGTATAGGAGAAAGCAAAGTAAGTCCAACAAATGGTGTTTGGAATCTTCAGTGTGAATACAAGGAAAAAATAATAGAAACTATCCAAACTCCAAAACTACGTCAATGTACACTCGACGCGTCTTCCGCCAGCAAACGCCTAACTACTACTACTACTAACAGGACGTAAGAAGTTAGGCAGACACCTATCACTTTTAGGTATGGAACACAACCCCACTTGCCTATATGCCTAGAAGACGAAGAAATTTCATCTCACCACCTTGGCGAATGTGAGGCTAAGATTTTTAACCTGCGGAGTTGAGACATAGTGACCTTCATCAGGAGGTCACAAAGGTTCGAAAACGAAGACTAGGAGGATGAAAGTAGATAAGTGGAGAAAAGGGTCCATGAGGGCCTACTTGCCTGGCTGCGGTTGCGGCTTCCCCAAAAAACTACCACCACTACTACTAGCATCTTCAGAAGCTGTGGTCTCGAAACTCGGACATGAGCAATGTGCTCTCTCAACCGTACTTTCATCGCCCTTCTAATACACACTTTTTCTTGTAGACCTTACAGCTGATTTCGTGAATTCCCGACTTTTTTCTGTCTTATCTTTGGGAATACTGAAGTCGTTTTAAAAGTTTTGTATACCACCTTCATATTGAGGGTTCTGAAAATGTCTTTGAATCCCCGAGTAGCTCGAGATTCGTATGGGATAACGACATATTGAAGCAAACTCAGTATCAAGAGGTGCCACCCACAAAAAAGATTAACAGAAATAAAAAGCTGTGGGAAGAGTTGGCCAAAAATTCTTCCGTTTGGAATTAAGTTTTCTGGCCTCTGAAGATGCTCCATGAAAAATTCGGAAGCTTAAGATTGAACCCAAGTGCAGTTTTCGATTTTTCATCTTAGCCGCTCACCCAAATTTTATCAATTTTTTTTATTAAGTTTACCCTGAGGCCGGGCTCTACCAAAAAAGTATTCCACTCGGATTTTCCCGAAGTAAAGATCATACCAAAGTGAAGGAACACCTTTGCGGTTTCGGCATGGGACCGACAAATGAGACGTCGTTGGCGATGATCGATTTTGGTTCCCAAAATTGAGCGCCTCAACCAAATCGTCTTCCGACATTTTTCCTCCGTACTGGAGCCGGCCCTGCCCGACTTAAAAAAACATTTGGAATTTGGGGTTTTCGAGGGATGGACATTCATCTCACCAAATGAAAGATGTTTATCTTCCCGCGGCTCTCTAACTATTATTCTCACATTTCATCAATGATGTACGACCTAACAGGTCTATTCTCTTAAAAGTCGTTATTTACCGAGTCGTTGATTAACGATTTTAGTCATAGAAAAATATATTGTATAATTATCCTGGATTGCTAATCTCATACGTCAAAAGTGTTGTAAAAAGTTCGAATTAGTCATAAATGCGCATGTGCGTCATCAGTGTTTTTTGTAACAGGCCCGGTTTTAATAAATTATCATGGTACTGGTGAAGATTAACAAACGTTGTTGATTCTGAATCTCGGGGAATAAGGTATTGAAAAACTCAATATACTTATACCTGCTATTTAGCCGATTTGTATAAATTTTTTCACACTTTTATGATCTCAAATATTCAGCAAAGGCCATCAGATAGTCGAGTACTGTTATTATTATTATTTATCGCTCTGAAGCGACTCAATGATTTTTGGTATCGCAATCACTTTTCAGATGTAGATAAACTCAACTACGGAACCACGCCAAGTAGTCGGTGCGAATTTCAAGCAGGCACTAGACTGAAAAATGAATTGAAAGTACAAGAAACTATGAAAATCGATTTCAGCTAATATTATATACGAGGATGTATTGATATCTAGTTAGCCTAGACCAGTTCCCTGCATAAACAAAATATTGCGTTACCATAGCAACGAACAATAACTTATTAGAAGTGTCAGTGTAAAGTTTGACGTCAAAAAAGTAAACCAGAGTTACGCAATAAATTAAAAGAAAAAGATATGTCCACCGAAATTTGTGAAAATCGAAAAATTGGAGTATCGAGCCATTATCAAATACCTGTATTTAAAAGGGTTATGAGGTAAGCAGATTTACGAAGATACGCTTAATACCCTTGGTGATCAATGTCCTTCGTATGCGACCGTGAAAAATTGAACTGCAAGCTTCAAAAGAGGTAAATTTTCCATTGAAGATGATGACCGATCGGGAAAGCCAGTTTCTGTGTCAGTCCCCGAAAATATCCATGCAGTTCATGACATGATTTTAACATACCGTCGAATTGGGCTAAAACGGAAATCTGAAGCACTCAATATTTCATACGAATGTGTTCATCATACAGTTCACGTCAATTTGGACATGAGAAAATTTGCTGCAAAATGGATCCCCAAATGTTTGAATGTTGACCAAAAGCGTGCAAGGGTAGTAGCATCACGTTTAATCTGTGCTCGATTTAAAAACGATGTAGACTTCTTAAACCGAATTGTTACTGTGGATGAGACTTGGGTACATTTCTACGATCCAGAAACAAAGCAACAATCGATAGAATGGCGACACTCCGGTTCTCCAAGACCTAAGAAGTTTCGTGTCCAAACATCTGCTGGAAAAGTTCTTGCTTCAGTTTTTTGGGATTGCCATGGAGTAATCATGATTGATTTTTTGGATAAGGAAAGAACAATAACTGGAGATTACTATTCGACATTACTGACCACTCTACGGGAAAAAATTAGAGAGAAAAGACGCGAAAAGCTATCCAAAGGTGTTTTGTTTTTGCAGGACAACGCCCCTGCACACAAATCTCGTGTCATGCAAAAAATTCGTGATTTAGGATTTGAATTACTAGAACACCCCCTTCTTCACTCTTTCCTCAACTAAAAAAAAGTTGAAAAGGTCGTAAATTTTCTTCCAACGAGGAGGTAATAAAAGCTGTGGAGGTCTGGTTTGCAGAGCAAGAAGAAACATTATATTTGAAAGGTCTAGAGACGTGGCAGGTTCGCTGTAATAAATGTATCCAATTAAGAGGAGAATATGTTGAGTAATAAAATATTTTGACCTTGAAATTTTGTTTGGTTCTATAGTAGGCTAAGAATTTTTCAATATATCCTCGTATAGAAAATAATTCAAACTCGTTTTCATAAAATTGGATGCGGCCATATTATAAGAAGCTTGAGGTTTTCTTTTTATAGAACGATTCATGTCAAAATATGTATCAGCATTCAATTTCAATTAAAATAATTTGAAGAGATTAACATACTATTTCTATGATTATTTCTGGTTGTGTTATCTTAGTGCAAATTTCATAATGGTGGTTTATGAAAAAGTGAGACCAGAAGCATTTTTCTTATCATCAAAGAAAAGCACTTCCATATTGACATTAATTTTCTGAGGAGACTTTGTAGGAATCAAGAACTAATTCAAGAATAGTCAGAACTTAATATAAGCGGTGTGGCTAATACTTGAAATTTGTTTGCAAAAAGTTGTATTACTCGCCATGCTTACGCAGACAGTGTTGGTACGGTATTGGGTTTCAAATGATTCTATTGCCTTTTTCACATAAATCTTCATGAGAAACATGTCACAAATTACAATTTTCTCACTCAAATGTACTGCATTGGGGTCTCTTCCTAAATACATTAACCAGAATCATGCCTTTTGTGTCAAGCTATAATAATAATAAGCTATTTTGTTTTGCTATTAGGAACAAATGAGCATATGTACACAGGTCATTATTTACCAAAAATAATTTATTTCAGGTACTTTTCTTTTACTTAAAGGAACAAGATTATTGCAAATTCACTAATCATGAAAGAACCAACGACAACAAATACCACACAAAACGACACGACAAAATCTGAAATTCGAAAAACCGTCTCTGACCTCTGTCAAGAGTGACAGATCTTAGTGACAAGTCTTCCTGATGATGAAAAAGCACTGTTGCACGGTCATTATTATTACAGTAAGATAGGGTACATTATCGTATTAAATAAGTTTCTTTCGGGCCTAAAATTCGGAGGAATCTATATCCCTAAAAGGTTATTTCGGTTTAATAAGGTCCTGAATACGCTGACAAATTTCTCTCTTTCAAATGACATGGGTTTTATTGCCTCATGACACAAAACTCTGAATTGGAACACCAAATGATCTCCAAACTTGGCAACGATCCACCCAAACTACACTGATGAGGAGCATGCGCACAATCGTAAACGGGTCACATACGCGGCATGCTTTTCGCCTAGAAAATTGGCAGGATTAGCATTCTAGAGTAAGTAAATAATATATAATTCTATGATTGTAGTTCAATTTACGATTACGTCAATCTAAACGACAATTCAGAAATTCGTATTATGCAAACACTATCGTTACGGCTTCAGTCGTTACCAAATGAATAACGACAAACCTGCATTTATGAGACAGGTAGTACACGTAAATGCGTGTTTTGTGATTGAATGATGGATGAAAACACAATTTTCAAACTGTCATTGTCAGTTATTCGATTATTTGATGGCAATCTGAATCAACCATGGAAATTGGTGAATATTACGAATTGTAAAAAAAGTAGTTAAACTATTACAAAGGAAACAATTTTCCGTATATTTGGATAAATTGAAAAAAAAACTGCTGGTTTCGTACAAAAACGTATGAACCAAACGAAGCAGAAATTTTCAAAGAAACTTGGGACCTCCTAACATCCAAACTAAACAGCTCAGTTGGGAATTTTATGATAGAGAGCCAAATGATCAATGTTTCTGATACTTCGTGAATACACCTGCTCACAGAAGACTGGGACATGGCACAAGATAAATTTTTTGCCATAGATTTCTGATAACAACGGAAATTCACAATTTTTTGTTTACTTGTATGGCAGGGGGGGTATCCTCGTGTTCCTGTGGGACGTTGCAAAGTGACCGATCATTTTGTTGATTAATTCCCAAGTCAGTTCTCTGGGTAATCTAAAATCTTTCCGATTTTTGTTTCTAGAGTCTCGAAAAGGTTGCTGATATCCCTCAACTCTGATTCCACTCTCTACGCCGAAATAACAGACACGTGATCCATTTTACCTTGAAATAACATTCACAGTTCTTCCAGGATTACAACCAATATATACGTCCTGCTCGAAGTTATCCATTTCTATTTGATTACCATTTAAATTTTGGAATAGACGAGTAAGAATATTTTTTTTGCTGAACACAGCTATATTATCGTTGGTATTTACGACTGCCAAATATGTGTCGCCAGCTCAGCGATGTTTTGGCAACGACTTATCATTAAATAACGATGAATAAACGGATAGTGAATACGATTCTGTCTGTCTGTCGTTATTCAATGGCTTATTGCTTAGTAACGACTGCTAACGATAATGATAAAAGGAAGTGAATAGACCTTACTCTTCGATGATTTGAAATTTTTTCGAACGATTGCATCAGAGAAGGACTGCTTAATCTTACAAAAAGATCTTAAATACCTACATGCTTTTTTTCATTTTGAAAAGAAAAAAATAACTAATTACCCAAATGTTTTCAGGAATTTCCACTTGTGAAACTGAAGTTTGTAGTGAATGATACATTTGGTGTTTACACTGGTTTTTGTCTGAGCAGCCATTGCACATTAGACGATTTTTCGAAGTTATTTTACAAACATAGTTTCAACGCAGAACGATGCTACTCCAAGGATACGGAACAAAAATTATCAGTAGGGGCACGTGTAACTATGTAAGTATGTTTATTCTCAATTATGCTCAAATGTGGTAAATACCAGAATTTTGGGTTTTTATCCATAGAAATATCTCAGTCGTTTTGATTATGACTGTCTACCAAATTTCAACTTTCTAATCCAATGGAAAGTTGAAAGACTCCTAATGCATGCTTAACGTATACCACCCTGTATACAGATAAGACGACCCAAAAACATTTAATATATTCCAATGAAATTGAACTCTACAAAGCCATTGAACTACTATAGGTACTGAGCTAGGATGCTCGTATTTTAATTTCTGATGATGTCACAACAGCTTTTTCTGTTCCAGATTAATCATTGCAGCCACTGCAGCAATAATAATTTGCTCCACCCTGTATGATTTGAGGTTGACGTACTCTGGAAAAGGTAATAAATTGAAGGCTTGTTCATTGAAGACTGCTCTAGTTGATCGAGATCACTTTCACATATGTTCAAATCTCTATAACACTTGTACTTCATTGTCTTTCTCTTTTGGAAATATCATCTTCAAGCAAGTAGAGCAATCAAATCGTTTATCCTCTCTAACGTACCTGCTTCGAACTTAGTGATTACCTGTCAAAGTTTGACTTTTTGAGGTTATATTTACTTTGAAGTCAAATTTTTTTCACCAATAAGTTTTATTTTGTGTTTATCGTGAACTGTTTTATTCAAAAATGTCACGGTGTGTTTGGAATCAATTCAAATAGTCTTGTGGTGCAGTTTATAAGATGGATATAGAATCTGTTCGTCTATTCCCATAAGTTTGTTATGGATTTAGGGGAAGTAGTCAGGGAACCAGGGGAGTGGTCAAGTTACCAGGGCCGTATTTCTCTCACTGTCGAAGTTATCAATTTATATTACGTACCCCTACGAACTGTAATAAATGAGACCCAACTGGAATCTGGATATGCCGCGGTGATATTTTCGTTTCGACCTTTAGGGGAAACTGTATACCATTAGAGACTATTTCAATTAAGATACCTAGTGAAATATATAAATCATGTGCAGGGAAAGGATAACGGAGGAAAATGGTGACATAGAAATAATCGATATTTTTAATGACAATGTATTCACTACTAATTTAACAGAGTATAAAGAATGAGTAATTTTCAAATGAGACATCCGGTATATTTTCACTTCTCTTGTCTCCATATGACATACTGAATACAACCATGTGTTACTTGTCACTTTTTGTAACCGAATTTTATTTTTAAATTCATTTTTTATTCTGGAGGTCATGGATATTTTCAAATCATTAATTTCAGTACCAAAATTTGGATAATAATACAACTTTACTCTTTTTGATCAAAATGTAACAGTAAAAAGTGATTAATGTGAAACCGGAAGTTGTATGAACCTCAGTTTTTCGTCAAAAAACGTAGTTTTATGTCTTATGTAGATTTTCCAAATTTCATTTCATTATCTTCGAAAACAAAAAAGCCACCTCCCGCGGACACCTGGTATATGTCTGGATCTGGTATCCATAAAATTTGAAAAAAAAACAAATTATGGAGACTATATTGGGGGTCTTATAGGAGATAGAGCAGCCTTCTTGTTGTCGTTCATCAACCAAAAACCTAAATGTGCCTCGTGAAAAATGTGAAACTATTGAAGATATTCAAAATTTGAAAAAAGATCCTGAAACAATAAAAAAGAATTTAACCCATTAAATATCAATATTGAGTAGACACTTACATATGCTTTTGTTAATTAACCAGTTTTCACAAGTTTCAAATTTACATTCAAACCCTGATAATTCTTAAACTGAAAACCTAAATTTGTTTCACTTCTTTGATCTTCTAAAAAAGATCCCTATTGGAAAAATTGAGAAATGTTGATTTATTATATATTATTTTTTAAATCGTAATTTCCATTGGTCTTCGATACTCTAAAAAAATATTATTTTATATTTTATTTGTTTATTTTATAAACAATTTGTTATAAACAAATGAATTTCCACGATGCAATTTTTTTTAAATACTGAAAAAATTTTGTTCTATTTTTTACATAATTTTAAATATTTTTCTATTTTTTAAAGCTGTACTCCTATCCTGAAAAGACCCGAAGTGTCTTTGTCCTATCTCCATTTTTTTATGAGTTAATTTAATAACAATAATTGAGAGCTGCGAGGAAACGCAAAACGTAAAAATAGAATAATATTTAAAATTATGTAGATTTAGAACAATTTTTTTTACACAACAGACACATGGTTGTTTTTCTTATTTTTTGCAGTATTAAAAAAATGTATCGTGAAAATTCATTTGTTTATAACAAATTGTTTATTAAATGAACAAAGAAATCATAAATATTTTTTTTAGAATATCGAAGAGCAATGGAAATTATGATTTAAAAAAATGGTTCCTTAATATTAATATTTGGTAGCAAAAAAATAGTTAATCAACAAATGCGTTTTTAGCAATAAATTATTTTTTTCTAGAAATTATTTTGTTCTTAAAGATCATAACATTTATTGGTGATTAAAATTCCAAGAACAAAAATTCAAATATATTATAAACAATGCATTTGTACGGAAGCGTAGAAGGGCCATTATTTTTTATTTTTATTTTTCTACTCAATTCCGAGTTGCAACTCGGAAAATTACTAAATTCCGAGTTGCAACTCGGAAAATTACTAAATTCCGAGTTGCAACTCGGAAAATTACTAAATGCCGAGTTGCAACTCGGAAAATTACTAAATTCCGAGTTGCAACTCGGAAAATTACTAAATGCCGAGTTGCAACTCGGAAAACTATTAAATTCCGAGTTGCAACTCGGAAAATCACTAAATTCCGAGTTTCAACTCGGAAAATTATTAAATTCCGAGTTGCAACTCGGAAAATTATTAAATCCCGAGTTGCAACTCGGAAAAGTACTAAATTCCGAGTTGCAACTCGGAAAAGTGCTAATTTCCGAGTTGCAACTCGGAAAATGTCTAAATTCCTAGTTTCAACTCGGAATTTAAATTATTTATGATTTGCAACAAAAACGTGGCATCATACATAGAAGACCTCAGTTGTTGAGAGTGAGATATCTGGTATCGAAGATGGCAAGTCCACAGGTAAGTTCATTACAATTCTATGTACCTAGTAGCTAGGATAGGTTCCTATCATGAGGGTGGATAGAAGAAGTAGGTATATATGTTGAGGAATTAGGTACTTTCTAAGGATGATATCGAATTTTATCAATTATCTAGATTTAGAACTTCTATCAATTACCGATCAGATGATAGTAAGCATCAATAACTTTTGAAAACTAGGTACTAGGACGTTCGTTGAACTTCAGATTAAAAAATGAATAAGTCGAGAATGAGCAGTTTTTCATTTGATACCTGAAGTACAGAAGAGTTTAAAAAGGTTGTTTAGCTTAGTTTTTGCGTATCTAAAATTACTATTATTTCAAGAGAGAAAGCGCAACACCCATATATTGCAAGTATAAATTTCGGAACACATCGATTCGCAAGAATCAGACATCATACCGAATGGTTATACCACGTGACTACGGCAAAACAATAACTCTAGACCCAACGATGCATTTTAAATTTCGCGTAGCAATACATCGTTAGTATACCTAGTTATTACGCAGTGACTACTTGGATCTGTTTAGTCTCTATTTTATTTTATTTTTAGGAAATCGACATGTCTCTAACATTGATTGACTTCATCAAATCACGAGGTTTCACTGAAGAACAAGTAGATTTCTTCATAAATGAAAACGTAAGTTGATACCTACTTATTTAGATTGATTATTTATTTTACTTTACCCAAGAGAATGGTTAATCCAGTGGCGTAGCATAGAGAGGAAACCGAATTTGCCACCTCCTTATTCAAGAGATTACAAAGTTCATTGCCAAATATACTGTTAAGTTAGAGGTATATATTTTTATTGGAAAAAAATATTGTTCTTGATAAAATTGAAATGAGAGTGTTTTCGACGAAATCAAAGATAAATATATCAAATTCAAAGGAACCCATATTGAATTTTGACTTTTTATTTATTTAATCTATTTCAACAGTCAAGATGTAAGGGTTTAATATACATGGTGAGTCAGATTTTTTGTGACAGCTTAACGAAAAGCTTTTTTTAAAGATTTCCGATTTCCATGGTATAGAGGATTCGGATTTTTTTGAGCGTTCGTGAATACCTACAGGGTCGTACGTAATTTAACCCTCCCTAACTTTTTTACGTGCTGGCTATTCTTTCATTGAAATAGTAACTAGCCTCGGCGACGCCTTGGCTATGAAATACCACTCACGTCATTTATCTTATGCTTTTCTGCCTAGTGAAACAAATAGATATTGTTAGTCGTTGATTTCCAAAACTAAAGGTCAATAGTATATTTTTCAACAAGAGATGAAAATACCGTTTTTATCGTGAGGTGAGAGTTTGTACACGAGCGAAGCGGAGCAGAGCGAGTGTGGCAATCTCATCGAACGTAAAACACGTATTTCATCTCGAGTAGAAAATGCTAGTTTTTCTACAATAAATGTTTAGAAACTACTGGATTACAATTTTTAGAACTTTAAACTGTCAAGTGAAGAGACGTTCGTTAACTGATTAAATTGCCAAGTAGTGAGATTAACTGTCATTAGTGTAAAAAATCCATCAATTTGTTATTAGTATATTCCCTTTGGGTGGCATGATAATATTCATTTGTTTCATTTTTACTTCTAGAGAGAAAAAATATTACTTCCATGTAAGGTATCCGGTTGAAAAATGATTAATTTCATATACATGAGTAGAAAAATATACCGGGTGTCTACGGAAGATGGCTCGCCCCTATAACTTTTTTGTTTTTGGATATATTGGAATGAAATTTGGAAAATCTGTTTGAGATATAAAACTGCCTTTTCTGACAAGTGACTCTCAACTTCATGCAAATTACGGTTTTACCGGAAGTGACATAAACTTTAGATTTTTAAATGGGACACCTGGTATATTTTCAGTTTTTTCACATCCATATGACATTTCGAATACAACCATGTGTCATTTGTCACTTTTTGTATCCACTCTTTTCCTTTATTTTTTAGTCTAGAGGGCCATGGATACGTAAAAATTATTATTTCCAGTCCGAAAATATTTGGCAGAAGATATCTTCAGTATCCCAAAATGAAAAATGGATGTTTTTGTTTTAGTTGTGTTGCTCACAGGCTACTCGATGATTTTAAATATTATTTTAATCTCAAGAAGATTCTTTATTTAATGAACGTTCTAACATTTATATTTTCAGTTTTTATGTCACTTCCGGTGAAACCTGAATTTTCATGAAGTTGGGTCACTCGTCCAAAAAAGCAGTTTTATGTCTTCAGTAGATACACCAAATTTCATTTCATTATCTTCGAAAACAAAAAAGTTATGTGGGCGAGCCACCTTCCGTGGACACCGGGTATACTATAGTACATTGTTTCATTAGGATCAAGAGTGACACCTTGTTTGACAAGCGAAATTTGCGTTTGCGAGACGAAGCGATTAGCGTAACCGAGCACGTATGATTTGTTTCAATATCAATATCACAGATCTATTGAATATTGAATGTACCTACCTATATGTATTTGTATTAGAGTTTCTCGTTGAAAATAATGAATGCTATGTTCTTTATTCTTGATAATTCTAAAATAATAATCATTTTTGAACCCCATGATATAAAAAATTACTTCTCTTAGACACTAAAAGTGTTGCCTAGCCTAGCAATATACATATTAATCATTTTGTTGTGTCAGTATGAGAAACGTGAACTGCTGTAGAGCTTATTTCAGAACAAATATGGACGACTTTTGAGTTGCTTGCAGAAAAAAGTATGTTCGAAGAAAAAAGTTTTATTGCCAGTACATTATCTTTGCCATTTATCTCGAAATCCATACAGTTTTCGAAAAACATACAGGTGAGCAAAAAGTATCAAAATCAAATAAGAATAATTATGTCATTTGAAGCAGAGGCAGCACGCTGAAAAGTTCGAGATAGTTAAATTGGTTACCACAACCAAAAGTGTATAACCCTGTAGGAATTGAAGAACGCCTAATAGTTCAAAATGTTGAGTTCTCATTGTTTTCAATGTTTAATAGGTATAACAAATTCAAAATTCAAAACCTTGATACCCTGTAAATTGGAAACGAAGCTCCCACGAATATACCTACCTAATATATTTAAATAAGATTTTCATCTTGATAAAATGTCTTCTTCCAACAGTTGGAGTAATGCTACAAAAAAACCTGCATAATGTAGAATAATTAACATTCTTATGTAACAAGATCACAATTTAAAAAAATTATCTAAATATGTTTTATTCACAGGGTGAGCCAATAAAAAAAATTAAGATGTACTTTTCCAGATGGAACTAACAATGAAAAAACAAATTGAACATTCATCAAAAAATGTGCCTCAATAATGATTTTACATAAAGAAGAGATAATCATAAATAAATAAGTAACGGGGGTTGGTTAAAAATGCACAAAATTCAAAGCCACCCTGTGTCCAATTTGGACCACCCTGACCATATAATTAGGTTTATCGAAATCGATCCGCCGGCATAAGATAGGTACAGTCCTTCAAATATCTGAACAATGAACTGTCCAAAAATGTGTCGCACATATTTTGATTAGGCTAGGGCGTCCCTGTTATTCATGAGGATATCATAACATCAATTAATAGTGAACTGTCCATATGTGATTAAAATTTTCGAAACAATTTCATTCTGTACAATCATTTTCAAATTTGACTCATGTTTCCAGATCGACTCCAAGACAATAGTAATGATGACAGAAGATGAACTGAAAAATATAATACCAAAATATGGCGATAGAGTGGCAATTATGAACTACTGTAAAAAAATCAATACCGGAAAAAAGCAGAGTTTAATTGAAAAGTTACGTATGAAACTAAATGAAAAAGGGACTAAAAAACCAAAAGAAGAGAAGGCAGTTTCAAAACGAAGGAGGAAACAGACAAGGTTTATAGAAATAGGATGGGTATGTAGTGATAAGAATAGTAATGATTTGAAATATGTGAGAACCCAAAAAGGTGGCGGGACACGAAGAATTTCAATAGATGCATCTTCGAAATGTGGCGACATCTTGGAAAAATCTCTGAGTTTATTTTTTCCTAGAGGAGAATCAACCAGAGGAAAATTACACATTTTCGATTATGAGCTCCTGGATTATCAACGACTCAAATGCGATCTGAATTTGACTGTCCTGGAAATGTACGAATTATCTGCGTTGAGCACGCTGAGATTTTATTTGTCAACAACTTATAAAGAGGGAATAGTTTCTTCAGATTGTGAACATGATGAGGATGAGGAAATCGCCACTTGTGTGACTGAATATGCGCCACAATTACGACGTTCACAGAGGCTTACTCAGACGAGGACAGCCTTCTGTAGTTCATCGGATTTGGTGGAGGAAGCTACGGATGGACAAAAAGAGACGTCAGAGATAGTTGATCCAACAGGAAGGACTGATGATCATCTATTGGTTTTCATAGACGAAAGCCTGGATGGCATTGAAAGGAATTTGGAACAGGTATATTCCATGCAGGGAGTAATTGAAATAGAATGTTCATGAGGAATAGGTATAACATTTTCTATTAGGCTGAAACGCCATTGATTTTCGTTCTATGCCCTATAACGGCTGAAAACGATCAGATTCTAAGAATGTACCTACTATATTCTCCCAGTTGAAGTTTCTATTTCGATTACATCTTGTTTGCAATAGTAGATTATTCTAAATAATTTGGAATTACAAAGAAATAGTCGATGCTTCATTCGAAATTATTGACGATGCGATGCATAATTTCAATTTAGCCTATAGAAATTGAGCCAATGACTTTTTTTCAGGGGTTGAATTACATAATTAATGAATCCCTGGCTCTCGCTTTGATAGCCAATTTCCTATGAAATGTATAGATTTAAGATAGAAATATTTATTTACTTCTCCATGCAGATGATAATAATAAAATAATAGCAATAGTAATAATAATAATAATACGCTTTATTCACACAATAAAAATACAAAAATCACAACATCCCATTATTTGTGAAAATACGATAAGTGTGTATACTTGTTTCGGTATGGAATATTTGAATAATATAATAAAATGGAAAATCATTGTCATTAGTAATTGAAATTCACTTTGAATTTTTAAATGGTACACCAAATCTGAGATGGCATTCTTCCACTTTCCACTCATTTATGATTTGCTTACCTGGCTTTCATTTATTTTTTACGAGCAAAAGAACGTTGCATTACCTACTAGTGGTCCATCGAAAAGGTATTAGGAAGCATAACTGCCAGGACAAACTCTTGTCAAGTTTTTTTGTGAGGGTGACAAATTTTGTTTCAAGTAATACTTCAAAATAGGACTTTTGATTTCTTATAATACATTGGCACTTCACTTAGAAGCTACCAGGCTGTACCACCTGTAGATTGATTGGTTAGTCTGTAGTTTCTGCAACGGTTACTGCATTGATACAGTGATTTTTTTAAAGTTAAATTTATTCCATTTCAATGCATTGAGGCCATCGTAGCTTCTAAATGCAATGCATTAATTTCAAGAATAAATTGCTAATGCTGGAAACCAAAATCCCTTTTCACCCAGACAGCACAATTTTATTCATAGAATGTTCATAGAATATCGTCCGAGAATATTTGAATATTCTCAGAACATTATCACAATATGATTCAAATATTCTAGGCATGTTCTATGCATATTTGAAATGAACGATTTTGAATATTCTGAGAATATCTCACGAATATACTAAGACTTTCCATAGTGATTCTATGAATGTTCATAGAATATTCTTTAATAACATATAAATATTTTGGTATATTTTTCATCGTACAAATTGAAATTTTGTCTGATGATGGAGTATAGGACAGTGGTCTTTTGATATCACTACTTCGGAATTGGAAACTCCCATTGTGCTGGGAGAAGAACTAACAGCTAATATAGAATACAAAAAAATAACAAAAAAAATATTTTGATACGATTCCGTATATTCTCAGAAAATCCGAAGAATATATTAGGAGCATATCGAAATGTACGTTCTTAGAATATTTGTTATAGGATGAGAATATTCTGGGATTATTCTCAGAATATTCTATTGGGATATTCAAAATTAAGTATATTTTTAACATTGTCAGAATATTTTGATACGGTTCTGTATATTCTCCTGATATTCGAACGGAAAATTATAGGGATATACCGAATGAATGTTCATACAATATTTGTTACAGGATTGAAATACTCTGGGATTAGTCTGAATATTCTGAAAAAAGTATATTTGAGCGTTGTGAGAATATTCTTGGAATATTATGTGCTGTCTAGGCAGTGACGTATCACTTGACATCCATTCCCAAAGTTGCCACCCCCTTCCAAACAAACTTGACGTTTTTGAGAAGTTTTCAACAAGAATTTTTGCTGGTATTGAGTCTCCTGGTAAGTGTTCGTTCGCCCTGTATATCCTGTACAATGCGCCACATTTTATTATTCAATGAGAGGTACCTTTATGTACAGAACAATCAATTTACGTATTATGCATTTGTTTTTCAATGTACAGAGACTACAGGGAGTTTTAAAAATATTATAACACATAGAGGTATGAAATATGGTGCAAGATCTCGTAATTGAAACATTAAATTTTTACTAACTGAGAGGTTGATAGGTACCTAATATGAAATGATAATTTCTATATGATAAGTAACGTTTGAAATCAACACCGTATATTTTTCTTTCCATTTCAGCACTCCACTTTTGTTGATCTGATGCCACCTCAACTCTCAGGGTTTGATGATAACCCAATGCACCGGATTCCTGTCACTATGCATCGAGGTAGAGTACTTTACGAACTCATAGAAGCATGTAAACTCTACGAAGATATCAGTATTCTTCAAATAACCATGATATCTCCTAATGAAGAACAAGAAATGGCGGAAGATATGGGTGGTGTCATGAGAGACGAACATACAATGAGCTCAGAAACTAATAAAGTGTTTGGGTTTCTAAAGAGATATATAAGAGATATAAACGATACGAAGAGATCAATGTTTCTCAGATTTTGTACGGGTTCTGACATCGTTAACAAAGATATTGAGGTAACATTTACCGATATCAGCGTACTAGGTAGAAGACCAATTGCCCACACATGCAGTTGTTACCTTGAACTACCACACACATATGAAGATTATATATCTTTTCGGAACGAATTCAATGGTCTATTTTCTTGTAATGTTTGGACCATGGATCTGGTTTAAAATTTAAGAAGTTCAACGTCTGCGTCCCATCATGGAGTTTCATTTATCTCCGTCGTTCGAGACATTTCATCGAAATATTCTTCCCTGTTGTATATGATTTTCGCGGAGAACATTATACATTGTGTCTGCTTAAGTTCGCGCCATATGGAAAACTTCTTCATTATTGATTTTACGACAAAAATGTATTCTTCGAAAAAAGATATGCATAGAATCTGAAATACAATCATCAGATATCAAATTTTCTCAGTCGTATACGAGGTTTCTCAGAAAATATTAAATTTGTCCAACTGTAAAGTAAATTTATTTTTTTAAATATCGGATAGTTTTATCTATTTTCACTGTATTCCTTAGAAATTTGAAAACCTCTATGTTGCATTATTTTGTGATGCATTAAAATGAATGATTCATAACAAATTAATTTATTTTACAATAATCATCATTGTTATTGTAGATGAAAAAAGAAAACAGATTTCTTCCATTAATTGGATGTTATTGCATATTTGAACGTAGTTTTTAGTTCTGAGCAACCTTTCTCAATATCAATTTTTGATTTGGTCAAAAATAAAGGTAATGAACTCCTGAGCCAAGTTCACATTTTTGAAAAACCGCGTATACGACCGAAAAAAAAAACTGTTGATTGTATTTTAGGCTTAAGACCATGCAGAACTTTTTATGAGGAATAACTTTTTTTTCGTGAAATTTATATTAAAAAAGTTCACCATATGGTGCGAATTTAGGCAAACACACTGTATATTTAGAATATTCTCCAGTCTCATTCGTTTCCGGTGATCCTCTCGATTTGAATTCGTTTGTTTCACGATTTTAAAATCAGATTTAATGAGTTGCGTTTATTTTGATATCATTTGAATGTTATTTATGTTCGAATATGTTTTGTTCAGAAAATTTTTATTAGTTCATGTGATTACCTGTTATACAAATAAACTATTTTTAATTTCATCCATTGTATTTTATTTTTACCTTGATAAATTACATTGTATCAATTGTTCTCATTAATATATCTCTCAATTTGACATACAAATCAGCTGCATCAAACGGATTTTCTTTTCTTGTCCAGTCATTTTCTGCTAATAAAATATTACATAATTCGAAAACGTCCCGATCACAAGGATACTCTAAAGAAACGCACTGCGATTGTAGAGCTTCCATCGCGAAATCTGGTAGTCTCATCAAATAATTCTGAGTTTCATAAAATGCTGGCATCTCGTACATAATGCAATGCCTTCCAGAAGGAGTAGTACTATTCCTAATTCGCCTTATTTTGTGGACGTTCCATTCCAAAACCACTTCATCCAAGTTATTCTGAAAATAATGGTTGACCTCATTCATTCATTCATTTTCACATTAAAATTATACGCGTACAGTAATTATTCTATATGATGATATAGAAATATTTAATCATCGTTTTATAGAAGTTTAACTTGTCTAACATTTTTATGCTTCTGGTGTAACCACCTACGTATTTTGGATCAGAAATAACAATCGAACGACTTTTCAAAATGTGCAGCTCCTGTGATCAAAATTACACCACAAAAATCAGGAAATCATATTAGACATTATTTCGAAAACTGAAACTATATTCTTTATATTTACTCAGGTAAGATATCGAAGTGGAGTTTCATCAAAATTGTATATACAGGGTATTTGCTGAATTCTCTTTGAGCATGAAATGGAAGAAAAATTTATTTCACAATCTAAACTAGTCTCACATCTTCTGCCAAGATTTATAAACGGTATTCAGTTGATAAATACTTAGGTACGAGGATTCACTCTGAATTTTCGTTCAGTTTTCGAAATGAAATAATGCCGAATATAGTTAACTGTTATGCAGTTTGATTACATAGATATCAATATTCAAGATTAAATTCGTTCTTTTTTTATACTAGTGTCAACATGGAAGTATTCTTACCTGGATTAAATCCATGAAACAGAATTGAATCAACGATTTATCTAAAAAAGTACCATCGAAATGATTATCCTCTTTCAAAGCTTCTAATAAATTCATCCAGAACTGAGCCGAATGTTTGCGAAGAATAGCCCACCATGCTTCGATTCTTTGATTATGACAGCTCTTTCCATACAAGAAGCTAGGCCGGGGACTAGGATCTTCATTGAATAATTCATGCAATGATTCTTGAAATCTTTTTACGACACCGTTTTCAGTACCCAGGTCACATCTTAGAGTTTTAGGACAACCCTTCACTGATTCAATACCTTGTAGAAAATATCCTGCAATAACCTATAAAGATACCAATTGATTATCATAATATTGGTTAAACGGAGCTATCGAAATTGTCTTCACTAGTGAGAAAAATGTAACCCTAAAAGACTCTCACTTCAATCCAATTGAAAAAATATTCGTTCATCACCGATCTTGTAATCACATAAACTTGACATATTGTTTTGGATGGTATTAATTTCATCTATATCTTGTTGAATAATCAGTTAATTCTCTTCGAAAACGGAAATAGTGAATAACGATGATTCAAATAATGTCGATTCATAGAATCGCGCACCAGTTGTGGCCCCTTTTACCCGAATATTGCTGCACGAATAAAGCCTGGCTCTTGTGGAAATTCAAATAATTTATCGCCTTACTCTTATGGAATCAAATAAATATCAATGTTCTTGATCCTCAATATGTCTTCTATAACTTCCCAAAGTTTGGCAATAAGTATGTAGCAATCTCTGAGTTTTGTTTAATGACTATTTTCATGTATAGTAGTATAGGTATACATACCTTAGGATCGCTGGATGTAGAACCTGCTCGAAGATATATAATATGGCGGGAAAATCCATCTATACATCCATTTATACATATTCCATACGGTTTCAGTTTATCATAGCTATCTATATGCCAGAGGTAATTTGGACCTTTATTGAAATATTGTCTTCGTCTCAGTCTTCTTTTTTTTCGTATTGATACTCCTTCTGGATCCAAAATCAAAAGTAATTCTCTGACAATATCTTGAGTAATATTGATATTATTCTGCAGACATCTTAAATGCATCCACTTATATCCATGCAGTTGAGAAGAATTCGATATTTCCATCTCAAGAAAATTAACGACATCTTCAATTTTTGTATAATTCTTTCTCCGGTATAAATTCATGCTTGACAACAATCTTTTGAGAGTCCGGTGTGATATTGAAATTTTATGTAAGTGTTTCAAAAATGCAAGTATTTCCTTTTGCTGGAATCCCAAGTGAAAATACTTTTCAATTAATTGGCATGTGTCATTCTACAAAATAAATATTTGAAAAATCAGAATTCAATACCTGAAAAATGCACATATTATTATTACTCTATCATACATTGATATCAATGAAATCAGAAAAGAAAGTTCTATCGATCTGTCAAAAAATATACATATTGTTTTATTTAAAAAACCAAAGTTGATGTCAATTTCAGGAAAATTGAAGACTCTGTATATCAAAAAACACTTGTGGATCAAAATTTAAGTCATTTCATTGAACTATTCTGTTTATAATTTTTTGATATCTTCAAAAACAACAAAGTTGGAGAGAGGGGTTTCATTTTAAGAGGCGCACCCTGTACAGTATACTGGGAAAAGAAAACGAGGCAGTGGTGAATAGAGATCACCAGAGTAATTGATATCATATTTGATGGGTGTCACGAGTTTCATAAACGGATTTTGTGCACTTTTCAAGAATTGAGGTGGGCTTTGGGATTTCGGAAATTCAAGATATGATAGGCAAGTAGGTACTTGATGGGTGAAAGTAGGAGAACGTTTATACCAATTCTCAATTATAAATCAAGTAGTTCGTTAGTTGATACACCACGCAGAAATGAAACACTATAGTAAAACCCAACAAATATGGTATATTTAGAATCACCTATCCACCGTTGACGTTTTTCCGTCTCACAATGGAACATCTATGATATGTACTATAATAATTTTTAATCTAATCTACACTATATTAAAACTTCTATCCATCCTCATTATAGGAACCTATCTACTAGCTACTAGGCATATAGAATTGTAATGAACTTACCTGTGGACTTGCCATCTTCGATACCAGCTATCGCACTTTGAACAACCGAGGTCTTCTATGAATGATGCCACGTTTTTGTTGCAAATCATAACTACCTTAAATTCCGAGTTGAAACTAGGAATATAGTGATTTTCCGAGTTGTGACTCGGAATTTAATAATTTTCCGAGTTGCAACTCAGAATTTAATAATTTTCCGAGTTGCAACTCGGAATTTAATAACTTTCCGAGTTGCAACTCGGAATTTAGTAATTTTCCGAGTTGTAACTCGGAATTTAATAATTTTCGGAGTTGAAACTCGGAATTTAATAATTTTCCGAGTTGCAACTCGGAATTTAATAACTTTCCGAGTTGCAACTCGGAATTTAGTAATTTTCCGAGTTGCAACTCAGAATTTAATAATTTTCCGAGTTGCAACTCGGAATTTAATAACTTTCCGAGTTGCAACTCGGAATTTAGTAATTTTCCGAGTTGTAACTCGGAATTTAATAATTTTCGGAGTTGCAACTCGGAATTTAGTAATTTTCCGAGTTGCAACTCGGAATTGAGGAGAAAAATAAAAATAAAAAAATAATGGCCCTTCTACGCTTCCGTACATTTGTTTATAACAATTATTTAAAAAATCAGAGTAAGAAATAATAAAAAAAAAATTCAAATAATTAAAATACGAACAAATTGGAATATTGAATAACAAAGCGGAAAATCAACATTTTTTTTTCCAATGGGGATATTTTTTAAATCCTTTCAAGAATAGCTCCAAGAAGATAAAAAAAAATTGAGGTTTCTAGTTCAACAATTATCAGGGTTTGTATGTAAATTTGAATCTTGTAAAAACTAGTCAATTAACAAAAGCACATTTTTTTTAAATTTTTCAATAATGATATTTGATGGGTTAAAATTATTTTCATTGTTCAAGGGTCCGTATCAGTCAGGGGCGTGGGACTCGCATCACCCGCTTTTAGCGCTATTTTTGCCTCTAAATTGAAATTTTAAATATTGGTGGTAGAGTTCCGGAAGGTGGGACTTTTTTTATGAAATTTCCTCCTCTTTCAGGATCTTTTGTCAAATTTTGGAAATCCTTAATAGTTCCCGAGATATTTGCAAAAAACCACCCCTCCCCTTTTTACTGAATTGTTTATAACTTTTGCAATTTTTGCAGGCCCACTCAAATTTTTCAAAAAGTGTCTGGAGGTCATTCCAAATCGAATGAGCCCTGGATCATAATTTTCGGTGCACTTGAAGAGAAATTCACCAAAATAGTTCTCGTAGACTAGACTATTAATGTTTTCTGTACTTCATTAGATTAGATTGTTGGGGGTGGTAAACACTATGCAGCCTCACAAGCACTTCGACCTTTTAGATAATTTGTGCATGAACCTTAATCTATTCGAGGGCCGGGATCCCGAGACTTCGTGTAAAGTTTATTAAAAGGGTGTCTGCATGTCCTGAATAAGTTTTTTGAATATTTTCTTATTATCAGTTCGAAAATATTGAAATATATGTTTGAAGCAATATGAAACTTATTACGTGAAAAATGGTAAAAAAATCTTTGCTACATCCAACAATCCACAACAAATACTATGCCTCAATGGAATAAGAACATTAAGTATGATGTGGATCATCTGCCATCATGAGTTTTTGATTTTCATCACAGGCCCCATTAGCAATTACTACGATGTTGTCGAGGTTTGTATCCAAAACCAATAATAATTAAAAATTAACAAAAGCAGTTATCCTGATATATTTGTGGAGAAGAGTTATTGAACAATTGATTTACTGGCTGATCGATTGAGTCATTCAAAGATTGATTGAATAATTGATTGGTGAACTGATCGAATGACTCCTGGATCGATAGACCAAGTCTTAGTTAATCCATTGATTTGATTGGTAATTTAAATTTTCTTGGGTTATATGTATTTCAGTTGTGGAGGTGGCGGGAATTCGGTCTGAATGTTGAAAAAAAGCAATTGATAAATTATCGACGTTTCGAAACTTTATTGTTTCATCTTCAGGACTCTGAAGTATAAGAACAACGACACACAGATAAGATTTCTTCAATCAAGAATATACATGAGTAAGGTTATTCTGGACTTTCATTGTCTAAAAAAGAACAATGAAAAATTCAATTCTCTGCAATTTTTAATCACGAAGTTTCAACTGTTAAAATCTACAGTCGTTATCAAGTGTATCAAGTGTATAACACTTGATAACGACTGTAGAGTTTAACAGTTGAAACGTCGTGATTAAAAATTGCAGAGAATTGAATTTTTCTTGGTTATTTTTTAGACAATGAAAGTCCAGAATAACCTTACTCAAAGTGAAACATTGTCAACCACTTTCAAATAAAAATATATACATACTCTTGAATAGAATAATCTTCTGAAAAGAATAATTATTTACTCCCATTTCAAGCTGATTGAGATGTTTGCTTCTATACATAAATTCTCTTGAAATTAATTTGCATGCAGTAAAAACATTATCCTCTTCATCCTAGAAAACATTCACATAAACTCATTGTGAAACATAATCCTCTTAACAAAAGAATATAATTCCTTGGTAGATATCACTACCCGTGCCACGTGACACATTCAACCAATGAGCAATCAAAGCAGCTGGCGACACCGCGACCTGTGAATATGACTTCCATTTCGACCATTTCATCCAGTTTGACCATTTGGTTGGAGGTTATGAGGCTATGCGTACCGATATGAGTGTTAGTTTTGTGCCTAGTGGAAACTGCTTATATACAATAAAAATGCAATATCGAAAATTAAATTATGCTCATTACAGGCCAGTTGTGAAAATGAGTGAAATATATTTTGGTCTTCTACAGTTTTGTGTCTAAAAGCGAGTGGCGATGTTTATGTACTCAATCAAACTACAATATGCGTCACTATTAACTGGTTTTATTGGGAATGCAGTTATTAAACTTGAAACTATTCTCATATAAAACCATTATTTATACCTAAATTCTTCGTAGTTGTGAATCTATGCTCTGTTTGATCTATTCAATGTTGCCAAAATGAAAATGGCTTCCATTCTATATTTTATAACCCAGTGCAAAGTGCAGATTTGAACTCAACCTCCAAGTTGATAGAAAAATAGTATTCATTATTGAAATTGCAATGTTCTTGTCTCAACCTACTCCCATGATCCAACAAAAAATAGTACCCATTATTGAAGCTAAAATATTCTCTCCTCAACCAACTTATGAAGCAAGTTTTCACTTGTTTCAAAATATTTTTCTTGTAAGTGGCCAATGTAATAACCTCCAGTTGGGGGCGATCTCTTCAAATCAGTACGGTAAAATCAAGTACGAAGGTGTACAACTCTTAGATGTAAAAATAGAAACAAAGGAAGTCAACAACAGGAAGCCAACCACACATTTGTGGTTTCGGTCAGGAGACCTTGTGTTTACAAGGCAACAAGTAACCGAAGCCACAAATGTGTGGTTGGCTTCCTGTTGTTGCTTTCCTTTGTTTCTATTTTTACATCCAAGTGTTGTACACCTTCGTACTTGATTTTACCGTACTGATGAGAGCTTAAGCTCGAAACACGTGTCTACCTTTGCACAACAATTTGAGGGTTATACCCAATAATTTTTCTCTTTATATTTTCATAGTTATTTTTTTTATTGAAAGAAGGTAGCGCGATGCTCGCTGCCACCAGATCAGAAAAATTTTAAATCCTTTCGGATCATACAGATTTAGAATTTAGTGGTGTCGTGGTTCTTAGCGATCGGCTAGGTTATGCCACAAATTAAGTCCTTGGGGGGTAGACTCGGCCACGGCTTAAATGCATGGACTTTACATAAGGTTTGAAGGAATTAAATAATACCAGCCAGGTTTTAACAAACCAAATTTATTAAATTACTAATGAGGCGGAAAGTTGAGACAACAATGTCAAAGAACTAAATTAATGAAAAATTTTCGTCCGACTCTCTAAACTGGCGCAATATCAAAAAACTCTCCTTAAATACTAATACAGTCCCAGGGTTATTACTCTCAAAATATAACTGAATCTGGATATGTGTTTACACTGATTGTAAGTAGTTATCAGAGTTCTATCTAATGTTATTTCAAAATCTAACAAACGGAAAATCAATTGCTTGAGCAAAACAAAAAAAACAATTATGAGACTATTTCTCTCTAGTTCAAGTACTTAACCCTATTGTTTGAGTAGTATGCCCTAACTGAGATCTAATATAAACCTAAACAAACTATCTGCGCGAGAAAGTTTTAAGAGGCCTGCATATATATATATATATATATATATATATATATATATATATATATATATATTCCAGTGACTGTAAAACAGTCGAAAACAACCCTTTAGGAACTCACTATACCTTTGTATAGATTGTATGGCATATGTCCGACAGAAAACAACTACTTCTCTGGCTAATACCTCGACAGATATTGAATTATATCTGTCAGACATATGTGCAAAGATCCTTACTTTGAAGGAACAACTTTGCAAGAGCTCTCAGAGACAGACAGCAGGACACCGCCTGATCCAAACAAGGAACCAACTGCAGACCGGTTTCGGGATGTAGTCCCTCATCAGTGCAGTCCAGGTTATCACGGTTGTATACACACGGGGGCCCGGTGCCCGTCATCGTTCGCCGGGATGAACACTGCAATCGCTTACAGGATCCACCACGGCAACAGATGAGAGAGCGCTCCAGAAGGACATTTCGGATGCGAAATGGTACTTGTTTCAAGGAGCAATAAATGTTCCAGTGACTGTAAAACAGTCGAAAACAATCCTTTGGGAACTCACTATACCTTTGTATAGATTGTATGGCATATGTCCGACAGAAAACAACTACTTCTCTGGCTAATACCTAGACAGATATTGAATTGTATCTGTCAGACATATGTGCAAAGATCCTTACTTTGAAGGAACAACTTTGCGAGAGCTCTCAGAGACAGACAGCAGGACACCGCCTGATCCAAACAAGGAACCAACTACAGACCGGTTTCGAGATGTAGTCCCTCATCAGTGCAGTCCAGGTTATCATGGTTGTATACACGCGGGGGCCCGGTGCCCGTCATCGTTCGCCGGGATGAACACTGCAATCGCTTACACGGATATATATATATATATATATATATATATATATATATATATATATATATATATATATATATATCGAGAAGGGTAGTCTCTTGACTGGACTAGTTGAAAAAAGCCAGTTGAACTCAGATATTCTCAACCTAAGTGAAAGAATATCCTTGGGGATGCAGTCAGAAAAAAAGGCCTTGGTAGGAAAACTCTTTGCTAAATTGTCAAGCTTTCGAAAAACTTTATTTTCATTCTCAAGATAAAGTTTTTCGAAAGCTTGACAATTTAGCAAAGAGTTTTCCTACCAAGGCCTTTTTTCTGACTGCATCCCCAAGGATATTCTTTCACTTAGGTTGAGAATATCTGAGTTTAACTGGCTTTATATATATATATATATATATATATATATATATATATATATATATATATATATATATTTGACCAACGTATAAAGTGAGGTCCGCATGTGCAAAAATTACGGAAGTTGTGAGGACCATGTCGAAGTGAGGTCCGTATACGGACCTCACAACGTTTCTGCCGTTCCGTGTGGAGGATCCTCTCTGTACAAGTTCAGTGACTAACCTAAAAATCGGTCTGAGTGAGACAGATTTAATGTTTCGTTCCTTTTTGTGCATTTACTACTGTTAGTTGAAATATCGCGTGAAATATGTGGTCCTCACTTTGGTAGAAGTATAGAAAAAATCGTATATTGTAGTTTGGGTATTTGCCACTTGAAGGCGCTGCTGAGAATGTATACTTTCTGTACGTGCGTATTCCGTTCCTTGTGAGATTATATGGTTAGCACTGAGTGAGGTCCGAAAATGTGGCAACATATCGTGTTACGCTGAACACATTGATGTTTATTAGGTAATGAGTTTCTCTATGGTTCAACTCATTTTCTCTACTTTTGCAAGTTTTTATTAAAATTGCCCAGTTTGTCAAGTATGTGAATGAGTAATTCTGAACCTGCTGAATTCGTTCTATAGGGTTAAATAATTTGTGAATCGAAAACTACCCCTCAACAACCCTCCAAATTAGAAAAATCTTGAAACAGTTGAAATGCCCATTTCTCTAGGTTTTTTGACGGAAATTATTTTTTTCACATCTGCTGAATACATTCTAAAGAGTAAAATAATTTTTGAACCAAAAACTACCCCTTAACAATCTTCCGAAGTAGAAAAAACTCAAAACAGTTGAAATACCCGTTGCTCGTGGTTTTTTGACAGAAATGAAATGTTCTATACCTGCTGAATACATTCTACACGTTCTACAGGGTGGAATAATTTGTGAACCAAAAATTACCCCTCAACAACCCACCAAAGTAAAAAAATCTTGAAACAGTTGAAATACCCGTTGCTCGAAGTTTTTCTGACAGAAATGACTTATTCTTCTCTTGCTGAATACTTTCCATAGGGAGGAATATTTGTGAATAGAATACTACCCCTCAACAACCCTCCGAAATGAAAAATATATTGAAGTAGTTTAAATGTCCGTTGCTCGAGGTTTTTACACATAAATTGATAATTCTCCAACTGCTGAATACGGTCTATTGGGTGAAATAATTTCTGAAGCAGAAACTACCCCTCAACAACCCTCCGATGTAGAGAAATCTGAAAATAGTTGAAATACCCGTTGCTTGAGATTTTTTGCAGAAATGAGTAATTCTATACCTGCTCAATACGTTTTACAGGGTGGAATGATATATCAAACAAAAATTACCACGCAACAACCCTTTGAAACTTTTTGAAATACTTGAAAACCCCGTTGCTAGACGTTTTTTGACAGAAATGAAATAGTCTACACCTGCCGAATACGTTTTATGGAGTGAAACAATTTGTGAACCAAAAACTACCCCTCAACAACCCTCCGGAAGTAGAAAAATCTTTAAACCCGTTGCTCGAGGTTTTTAGACAGAAATTAATTATTCCATTCCTGTTGCATACGTTTTATAGGGTTAAATAATTTGTGAACGAAAAACTACCCCTCAACAACCCTCCGAAGTGGAAAAATCTTGAAACATTCGAAATACCCATTGCTCGATATTTTTTGACAGAAATAAATTATTTTTCACCTACAGAATATTTTTTATATGGTGACAAATTTGTGGATCGAAAACTACCCCTCAACAACCCTTCGAAGTAGAAAACTCTTGAAATAGTTGAAATTCTCGTTGCTTGAGGTTTTTTGACAGAAATGAATCATTCCATAGCTGCTGCATATGTTGCACAGGGTGAAATGCAGTGTGAACCAAAAACTACCCCTCAACAACCCTCCGAACTGGAAAATTTTTGAAACATTCGAAATATCCGTTGCTCGATATTTTTTGACAGGAATTGATTGTTACTTGCCGCTGAATATGTTCTATAGGGTGACAAAATTTGTGGATCAAAAACTACCCCTGAACAACACTCCGACGTAGAAAAATCCTGATACAGTTGAAGTGCCCGTTGCTCGAGGTTTTTTGACGGAAATGAATTATTCTTCACCTGCTGAATACGTTCTATAGAATAAAATAGTTTGTGAATTAAAAACTACCCCTCAACTACCCTCTGAAGTTGAAAATTCTTGAAACAATTGAAATTTCCGTTGCACGAGATTTTTTGACAGAAATTGATTCTTCTATAAGTGTTCATACGTTATAAGGGGGAAAATTATTTGTGAAACGAAAACTACCCCTCAACAACCCTCCAAAGTTGAAAAGTCTCGAAAGAGTTGAAATTCCCGTTGCTCGAGGTTTTTTGATGGAAATAAATTATTCTACACCTGTTGAATACGTTTCAAAGGGAAAAATAATTTGTAAATCAAATACTACCCTTCAACAACCCTCTGCAGTAGAAAAATCTTGAAGAGTTGAAATACCCGTTGCTCGAGGTTTTTTTTGACGGAAATGAACTATTATACACCTGCTCAATACGTACTATCAGGTGATATTATTTGTGAACCAAAAACTACCCCTCAACAACCCTCTGAAATAGAAACATTCTGAAACAGTTCAAATGCCCGTTGCTCGAGGTTTTTTGATAAAAATGAAATATTCCACACCTGCTGAATATGTTTTATGGTGTGAAATAATTTGTTAACCAAAAAAATACCCCTCAAGAACCCACCGAAGTTGAAAATTTTTGAAACAATTGAAATACCCGTTGCTCGAGATTTTTTGACGGAAATGAATTATTCGACACCTACCAAATACGTTCTATAGCGTAAAATAATTTGTGACTCGAAAACTACTCCTCAACAAACCCCTAAAGTAGAAAAATTTTGAAACAGTTGAAATGCCTGTTGCTTGGGTTTTTTTACGGAAATGAATCATTGTTCATCTGCTGAATTATTTTTTTAAACTGAATTAATTTGTGTATCGAAAACTACCCCTCAACAACCCTCCGAAGTAGAAAAATCGTGAAACAGTTAAAATACCCGATGTTTTTTTTACAGAAATGAATTATTCTACGTCTGTAGAATATGTTTTGTAGGGCAAAATAATTTGTGATCCAACAGCTACCCCTCAACAACATTATATAGAACGTTATCAGCAAGTTTAGAATATTACATTTCCGTCGAAAAACCTCGAGCAACGGATATTTGTAAATAACATATAATGATCAATGAACTAGCAAACTTAGCGCTTGCCCGTGGAACAAAACGATAATAGTAAAATACTTTTTTTTTTTCCAAATACATGCATAAACACTTATAGAATTTGTCAGAAACTAGTTGATGATTGTGGATTGCATGAAGAAATCACGTATTCTAATGATACTTTAGCGTATGCCAAGAATACCAAACGATTTTTCATCGAATAAAAATCAGATGGAAACCGATCGGCATACGTGTCGCGTTGGTCCGATGAGACACCATATGCCCTCAAATGTGTTGAGAAATAGGGCATTGTTGAATCTATACGTGTTTTTCCATGTCTTTGGGAGAATAAAGTATAATGAAAATTATAATAATAATATAATTATCGTTATATAATTATAATATAGTATAATTACAATAATAATAATTCTTATTGTTATGTTCCACGTGCAAGCGCAAATTTTGCTTGTTTATTTATCATTATATTCACAACTACCAAAACCTTGAAGTGAATACTTTATAAAATCATTACACAATTTGGCAAAGGGCTGACGGGCTAATTGAAAGTGAATTTTGACCCACTTCCAGTGGACCGATCAAATTGAAATTTGGAATGTGTTCCTCTTTTCTGTGACAATGCGGGATTGAACTTCTGTTAGAAAAACTGATGTATGAAGATTTTGGTTTTCGTGGTCGGAGATGAATTTAATATCAAAATAAATGAAATCAAGATGGCAAATTGCGAATTTTGTTCTTATAGTCTGATTATATACAAAATTTGAATACTGAGTATTTCGGAATATGAGATCATGAATTAAATTGAAAATGTCTGCTTCAGATGCGTAATGTCTGTTATTCTGTGAGTAAAACATTCGAAAGCTAAGAATTGTTATTTTTGCTCACAGAATACTCTATATCACACATCTAATTTCTTCTGGTTTCAAAGAGAAACAAACACCTGTAAAATTTCGAAAACATCATCAGAATCAAGATGAAGTAGCTAGGAATTGGAGTTTCTCTTGAACATTTGAAGGATGTAGGCCGAACATTTCCGTAGTCAATGATCTCCAAATCTTCGCCGTTCGTTGAAAGAATGAGTCCTGGTGAATAGACGTCAGTATCAAAGGTGACAACAAGAGGTGTGATGACTGAACTTGTTGATGGAACTGATAAAGTTGAAACGGTCAAAGATGGTTCGGAAGAGATTGGGTTATCAAAACATCTCAAGGAGTGAGACAGTTCACCAACCTTTCTGCGGTGTTCCAGATAAGTAAGGGAACCTGTGCCCATTTTAAAATATTTCATTTATATTTAAGATTCAATGAATTGTCATGTTTGGTATGATTATTTCTATCGTATAGGATTATAGCAATGAGCACCGTCCTGGTATGGCAGGACATCTTGTTTCTTTGTTGACAAGCGCTCATTGTGAAAAATGCAGATTTCTTTCTTTGTTTCGCCTATTCTTCTATCTTTTTACCAACCTTCCAATCTATTCATCATTCTTTCTTTCAGATGGACTAATTTAATCGATTCTGATTCGATTGTATAGCAGCTTTTAGTATAATGTAAATCGAAGGGAAGTCCATATGATTCATTATCCAACGCTGTAATTGCTAGTAAAGCAGTAGTTTTTTGTCAGAGGGTTAGTTGAGATAGTTTCCATATGAGGAGTACAGCCCCCAAACTAACACTGAAAATTTTAGATTCTGTCCATAAAGAAACGACAATCGTTTAGTAGCCGAGAAACTCGCTCACTTCTATGGAACACAAAAATATTGAAAAATCCGCGCAGTATTGGCTGGGAAAGTAATTGTTTTCTGTCATGTATTTGCAGTAAGATTTTTGGAAAGAGGGGTGATTTGACTTTGTCAGATTTCACAAATGACACTATACAGATACTGAATATAAATTTCTTTATGAATTACTCTTCATATTCTTCAAATACATCGTTGTATTTGTTTTTGATTCATCCTGACAATATTCAAAAACATACCATGCCGTTAATTACTGAATTTTACTGAATGAAACAAATTCGAAATACCACTCTTTCCCCACATTCCCCTACAAAGTGGCAAATATTTGACAGAAAACATTTTCTTTCCCTAACAGATATTGAATTACATCTGGCATCTATTTCCGCAACGTTCCTCAATGTCACAGTTTCAAGTGCTAATTGTGATCAAATATTGGATATTATGCCTCATACTTCAACTATCAAGCCGTTGAATTATATATTTCTATTCTTGTCAATCACATTCAATTATCTTAATATGAACGAAGAAATTGGAAGCCCAATTTCGTAAATACCCTAACTTAGAAACTCTTTTACTCACAGTTATATGTTTGATAAAGCACTACTGCTTTGCAATACTTATATTTTGTTTTACTTCACCCCATGAATATCTTTCCTACTTATATTTCATCTCTCATTTGTACTACTTAGGTTAAGATTAAGAGTGCCCTAAACTAAACTTTGCCTATTTCGTACCGAAGACTATAAAGACGATTTATTATTGTTTTTATCATTTCATATAAAATGACCATCTGCAGACACGTTCCAAGATTTTTGTATATCTTCAGTGCTAGGGTTCGTCGAACAACATAAGAATCCTCCTGTCCCACCTGTGCCCTCCAAGCATTAATTACCCTAATCCAGGATTGCAGTCGCGACTTACAAATATGTCAATTTATGCGACTCACGATATGTCAATATTTTTATTCAATTCATTTAATTATCATCATACTCTCCGTATCGAACTTTGTTCGAAATAATACTAAATATTGCTTTCGTTGACGAATAAACCGCCAGCATTGTTTCCATACATAATGCAGTACTGACTAACAATCATAATTTTCGGACTCTACTTGGCAGAAGCTCATCAAACTAATAATAAAAATGAATTAAGCAATCCAGACTTCTGCAGTCAACCTATACAATCGACGGCAACAGAAAACAACTAGATACACTGATGATTGGCAAAACCATGTGGGTTGAGACATGTTTTGGCGTTGAGATTGGGATAACCTTACAAAGTAGTTCTTGTAGAATACTTTGCCAAGAATCTATCAGATATAATTCAATTGTCGTAGGGGGCAGTAGTTGTTTTCTGTTGGATACTTGCCGACGATTATACCTATTGCGTAGGTTAAATGCAGAAGTCTGGATTGCGTAATCCATTTCTATCAATAATTACAATTTTTGCTTGTCTGTACTGTCACAAGTGCCGATCGTGTGTGAAGAGAAATTTGTGAAACTTGGCAACGTTCAGTGGTCCTTACTTTATACACCTCATATTAATAATTAGGTTATACGGACCTCAGTTTGGTAGGATTCTGCAGACAAATGAACGGACCTCATAATGATATCATTGAAGTATGGTCCTCACTTCGTTCCGATATACTCGTAAAAATCAAATTTGAACTGTTCAGTAATTCAAGCGTATATTTGAGAATCTTGGTGCCCCCCACTCTGAACAAGAACAGAAAAGGCTATGACGAGTGTCTAGCACCTCTCCTTCCAGTGGTCCTCGCAACGTTGATTTTACGGTGTGTCCTCAGTTTGATAGTTGGCGCTATATATATATATATATATATATATATATATATATATATATATATATATCTCACAAAAAGTAACTTGTGACATCTATAGACACTCGTTGAAACTCAATTCGGAACGAACCATGGAATCCAAAGTTAGATGAATATCTACTCATTGACAGGCAGCCAACAGTTTTGTTGTTCTGACCAACCTAAGGTTCAATCAAGTTTCTCAAGTTTCTAGTGCGTTATGAGAAACGGAAGCAGAATCTAAGTGAAATAGAGTATTTTTTGATTTGATTCCGAGAGTTCCAAACTTTGACAGCTGTTTCGTGGTAACCCACTCGTCAGAAAGGATTTCTGGAAGCTCTCGAAATCAAATCAAATCCACTCATAATTAATGCCAATAGGCAACGACAGTATATAACAAAAAGTAACTTGTGACATCTATAGTCACTCGTTGAAACTCAATTTGAGACGAACCATGGAATCCAAAGTCAGATGATTATCTACTCATTGATAGGCAGCCAACAATTTTGTTGTTCTGACCAACCCAAGGTTCAAGCCTTTCTGACGAGTGGGTTACCACGAAACAGCTGTCAAAGGTTGGAACTCTCGGAATCAAATCAAAAAATGCTCTATTTCACTTAGATTCTGCTTGCGTTTCTCATAACACACTAGAAACTTGATTGAACCTTGGGTTGGTCAGAACAACAAAATTGTTGGCTACCTATCTCAATGAGTAGATAATCATCTAATTATATATATATATATATATATATATATATATATATATATATATATATATATATATATATATATATACATATATATATATATACATATTGCTAGCTATAACCTAATTTGGAAAAAGGGAAACTCAATTCGTTGTTAATCTGTTCGATAATTCACAAAAATATAGCTTACAGGTATATGTCAAATCAAAAAGGTACAAATACGCTCACCACGAATCTAAGCTCGAACTCTTCTCGTAATCCAATTAAACAAGTCATTTCAGTTTAGACGGTCCCGAATCTTGCGAACTCCGGAAATTAAGGAACTCAAAATGTTCCTACGACTTAAGAAAATTAACAAAAGCCGCCACAAATTACCAACTCAACACAAAAGCCTCTTCGCGAAACAGTGACTTGAGATACCTCGTATTTCAATCCACTCTAGATATTCCCTAACTCGACTATAAGACCATACGGGCTTAAACCCCGAACAAACCTACTGCAATCCTGGTTCGTACCCGACTCCCGAACTTTTCTAAAAAAATTCAGAAGCTTGGCAGCTTCAAATTTCACTCACGAAATCTTTACAGCCAATCAAATGCTCTCGAATATGTTTCTAGACTGTGGTCCTGCTAATGCCCTCCCTCAGCTCGATGAGTAAGTATGCGAGAATTATCGATAGAGTTCTGTTACTCATGTCGACTAAGACGGTTGACTATATCTACCCCTTAACCCTAGATGTCGCGACTATGCTGTATCTGTACAGTTATCCCAAATTATTTGTTCCCGGCTAATAAATTCGAGAGCCTGGGAGGTACTTAAAATTTAACGATGTTTGAAATCGTCTAGCGCCCTTCGACCTCTCCCTTGATAAAATTGGGATCACTATTGCACTTCTCTGAAAAACATCTAAACAATTTTAATGGTGTTCATGTCCTTTTGACCTGGTTGAATAATAAAGTTGGGTTTTTGTTTAGTCTGGCTTTAAAGTATCAAGTTGTTATTTTAATGTGTTTTTTTCTGTTTTATGTCCTTTGCCCTATTTGACCCTAACACCGATACTGGAACCGATATGAGGTTCCCTTTTCCAACGATACAGACTTTTCGAAATTTAGTCTATACAACAAAAAAAATATATATTTCTGTACTTTGTTACGATACTCCCCCTTTTAAAAAAGTTTTGGCTCAATTGCCACAACTTTTCTCGTTTCGTGCTTCCTGATAATAATGGGGTTCCCTAACCAAACATTTCTTATTCAAATTTTGCAAAATTTTATCTTGTTCAAAAATGAAAAGTAGGAGTGAACATATCTCCTATCATACGGCGGTACCGTTATCACAACACAATAAAAACCATATTCACCCGCGGTTCCTTTAGCGCACATGAAGATCTACACTCTGGTATTTGGTTTACCAACACTTTGGTGAGTTCTGCTTCTCGATTATTCATTTATGATATACTAATCTTTATTGGTCAGCGGTACACTATTCTAGATACGATTCTTATCGACAGTCTACATACGATTTTGGGCCGCACTAACTGATCAGGGTCGTTTTCCTGTAGTCTCTTAGTTCCGTCACTCAAGCTGCTTGATTAATGCCTTTGTTCACAGTCTAGTGTGTCTGGGGCAAGACAGGGTAACTGCCCGTTAGGAGAGCGGCAATTTGCTGGGGTTCTGTGATAATTGGCGACTGTGACGGTCCGTTCGGTTCATTTGGTTGAGATTGCCTGGGACTTTCCCGTTGGATTACCCTCCAAGTCAGGATATTCCACAAGCTCGCTAGAAATGATATGCCACACCATATTGTTTGATACAGGTGGACACTATCCAGGATGACACCTGCATTGTGTTTTATGACTACGTCGGAAAATCATGGTAGACTTTGCCAGCTGCTTCATTTCATTGGCATTGAACAGATTGAGCGTAGTGAGGCCTTGTCCTTCGGCTTGCAGGCCCACTATCCGTCGAGCAAGGATATTTGCCACTGCCTTTCGTTCATTTCCGAAAGTGAGGGTCCTTTGTACTTTGGAAATTTCATCTTGGGTATACAATTCTCCAGTGCCTAAGGGTTGTATTAGGACAAATTGCAATGGAGATTCAGGATCCACAGATATTTCTCGCGGAGCGTTCTTGATTGTAGGATATGGCGACAATCTTATCCTCTGACCATCCAAATAATAGAGCGGTGGCGTCCTACATGTCCTCCTTCTTCTTGCAAGATCTGGCTGATTGCGTGTGGTGTGAGGAGAGCCATTAGTAATCGATTCCTCAGCATCTCCCTTCGTACTTGGCACCACCTATGGTTTCAATGTACAATTTGTCCAGGCCTCTTTTATATGATTGCTCCACATACAAAAATTTACTGTTTACGTAAGCCATCAAATCAGTATTTTCTGGAAGTATACTCATCGATGGCCTAATATACCGTCCTGCTTGTCTTTCGGCTACTACAATCCTTGGGTGTTCGGTCTGCCATACTTCGACGTTGCATAGCATTTCCCTCTTGGTAAGCATTAACGCTATGATTTTCTGCTCGTCTCCGACTACTAAGTATTTCTCATTCGTTAACTTACTGGATATCCGTTCTGCTTGACCCTCATATAAAAGACTTAAGTGATTGTCACAGGTTGTCATATAATTACTGTCCCATACACTTTTGCTAAGTATGGTGTCGAAACAATAACCTCTCATGAACTGACAAGTTATTCCACCCTGCATACTTATCTCGTTGTCATTCAAATTGACCTTTGCCATGTAGTCTCTCACTTGAATTTTTACGTTCGCTAAGATAACCACGTCCTTCCAGGTCACCCTTTTTCATGATAGGTTGCTCCTTTACAGGTCCCAGCGCTGTCTACCGATCCTAATAGCGTTAACGTGGCGGTGGTTGAGCCATTCATAAGTATTTGTCCGATGTCCTGTTGATAGAGCTTCAGTGTCCTGTAACGATGGAGTAATCTGCATTCGTCGGCTCCCAGTCTGTTCACATAACTTGACAAACCTCCTCCCGCCAATGAGGTATGACTATGTATCCCACAGTGATATATCAATCTAGTAACTTCTATTAAACAAGTCCATTCGTGCTGATTCCAAATCACGTTTCGTTGCATTATCTTTACCGAAACAGAATCATTCAGATACGCGGATTCTGGTTCGAGACACTTTTTACCGTCTCTGAGAGATATGGTAGAAATGTTAACTCTTTCATCACTGCAATCGTACGCAATTATTCCGGTTACCGGTACACAATAGTGCATGATCAGCAAGGTAGTAATCATAAGAATAATCAAGGTTACGCTGCCTTTCTGCATCTTATTGGCCGTAACTGACGAGGGTTACGTGGCCACTCCCACGTAGATCAAACGTTAGTCGAATAAAATAGTTCAATAGTTAATACTTTCATTATATCATACAACTAAAATGCAATAACTGAAGTAAAAAAAAATTGTTCACACAGGTCTTCTACTGTCGATCCGGGCCAAAGAAAGACACTAGTGCACCAATGACATACATTATTCAGCTTGAAGAGAGTTATACCCCGGGCTCTTCAAGTAACGGCACTCCTCTCATTTATCCTTCACATCCACTCATATTCATCCCAGTCATTCGATTACTCGTATTTAGTAAATATTTTGCCCAATCTATTTATTCCACTCTCCCTCATTCAATTCTCATTTATTTATTCCGTTGCATTCGTTCACAGATTCAGTCGTTCTGGTGCTCTTCGAATACGACTTGACCTCCTCAGAGGGTGGGGTTCCTCTATACCTTCCTCCTCTTCATCCTCTCCTACATTTTCTTCATCAGTTGCCTCTTCTTCCGAGTGGCTTTGAAATTCAATCCACTGGGGAAGGATTGGGACTCTTTTTCTTTCGTCCTCTTCCATGTTTCCAAACCTCGACCTCCTTCCAGAACTGCTATTTCTCTCCTCTTCGTCGTCGCTGTTACTAATCGGACTCTTCCCCTTCAACTGTATAGATTGAGTATGACTTCAGCCGATTTACGTGCACTACCTGTTCGTTTGTTCCACCATCCTTTTTCACTCTGTAGGTAACTGGTCCTGTAACTTCTATTATTGTGTAAGGGCAAACCCACGGCTTGACGAGCTTCTTTGATACACCAGGTTTGACGTGCATCTGCAAGAGGTATACTTGGTCTCCGAGCTCATACGTCCTCTCTTCTGTATTTTTATTATATTGTTTCGCTCGTTGTTCCTTGGCCTTCTCCGAGGTTTTCAGCGCTCGTGTATACACCTTTTTCAGTCTGGCAGCTAGCTCCGAGGCGTAGTTTTCTGCAGAGTCGTACCTGATCCTCTGCGGTCGAATGCAGTCCTCCACAGGTAAAAGTTGTTCACGACCATGTAAAAGGAAGAATGGGGTGTATCCGGTGGAAATATGGACATTTTCGCGATAGACCATTAATACCACTGGAACCCTCGTGTCCCAGTCGCGCTGATTGTCCGCTATGTAATGCGACAGCATGTCCTTCAATTCTCGATGCATTCGTTCAATTTGACCATTTGATGTTGGTGCGTAGCTCGAAGTTTGCATTTTCTTGATACCCAAGACTTGACACACTGCCTTAAATAGTCCAGACGTGAAGTTTGCCTCTTTATCTGTTAGGAGTATTCTAGGTGCCCCATGTCGGTATACGATGTGTTCTACGAAGGCTCGAGCAATGGTTTCTGCCTTATGGTTTGGAAGGGGAATAGCTTCCACATATTTTGTTAAGTAGTCTTGAAAAGTGAGCAGGTAACGATTTCCATCCCACAAAGTCACAAGAGGGCCCACTATATCCATGGAAGTCAATTCCCAGGGTTCGTAAGCCGTTGTGAACTTTTGCAGAGGCGCTTTTCCATGTTGTGGTGAGGTTTTCCGTTTATTGCAGGAATCACAAGCTGCCACATATTTTGTTATTTTCGCTCTCATATCGGGCCAATAGAATCTCTTCTTTATACTCAACAATGTTTTCTGTTGTCCCTGATGTCTTGCCATAGGCATATTATGAAAATCTTCAAGCACTTTTTTTACCATTCCCTTGGGGACTACTAGCGTTTGCTCTCCATCTGCATCTATTTTATAAAGTATTCCGTCGTTATCCAGGTAGAAGTCTCAGTTCCCCTCTTGTCTATCTTCAAGATGGGCTATCACTTGTTGACAGAATTTATCCCGTCGTTGCGCATTTTCCAAAGTCTCTCGATCCCAGATTGGTTCCATGACTATGTTTTCTTCCACCAACCAGGTAGGTTTTTCTACAGTGCACCTGCCGTAGTACACTCTTATCTCCATGTCCGATCCATACCAGATTAATTCTCATTTCTACCACTTTTTCCCAATCCAGTCCGTTCAATTCACATCCCAACTTGGGTATGGTAAGAAACTTATCTTTGTATCTTTCGCAACCGCTTCTGAGTTCCTTAAGACACTTCCACAGCATATGGTGGGTCGGTTTCTCGTAGTAGGCACTTTCCGTGACCAGGTAATAAATGTTCCTTTCCGGGAGTACTAACGTCGCTACTTCTCCAACGCATTTTCCCTGTCGTTGCAGAGAGTTCACTGATCCATATCTTTCCTTAAAAATCTTCGCACGTCCCTCTTCCATTGTTAAATCCTTCAATACACAGTGAGCTAGCGCCCAATTCTCCGGTGGAGTGAACAAATCTTCTTTCCGATATGTTAAATTTTTGAAGTTGTGCTTTTTTATATATTCTTCGAACTACTCCAGGTAACTCTTTTTCTGTCGTCGTGTAGTTCAATTCTGATTTTTTAAATTTCCGGCTAGCGTAGGCTATGAGTTTTTCATACCCATCTCTAAATTGGCTTAGCACTGCTCCACTCCTAGCCCTGAAGCATCTGTGGCCAAAATAAATGGTTGCTCAAAATCGGGAAAAATCAAGATTGAATCTGATTTCAAAACATTTTTCAGTTTCCTTAAAGCTTCCAACACTTTCTCTGTGATTTCGAACGTTCTTCTTGGCCAGATTGACTAAGGGTGCTGATATCTCCGTAATATTGGGAATGAATCGGCGGTACCAATTTACTATTCCCAAAAAGGACCTCACTCCCTTAATATTCTTCGGTAATGGAAAATTGTTAATTGTCTCTATGGTTTCGGAGTATGGTAGTATTCCATCCTGGGAGAGAACATGACTCAAATACTTAACTTTTTCTGCCATGTACTTACATTTTTTCGGTCTCAGTTTTACATTAGCCTCGCTCAATATTTCAAAAACTCTTTCTAACTTTTTTATGTGGTCTTTCCCACCTTCAGTACTAAAGATGATGATATCATCCAAGTATACCATACACGTTTCTGGGGTCAAACCTGTGAGCGTCATGTTCATGAACCGTTGGAAAGTTGAAGGAGCGTTCACAAGCCCGAATGGCATTTTCGTATACTCGTAGTGACCTTGAAAAGTGCTGAATCCTGTCAACGGTATTGCTTGCTCATCCATATCTATCTGGTGATAGGCTTCGGCTACATCAATAACCAAAAATAGCATATTAGTACCAGCCTTGTGTCCCCCTAAATTAAATCCGATATATTAGGTAGTGGATAGTACTCTTTCTTTGTCACGTTATTAAGTCCTCTGTAGTCGATGCACATTCTTACTTTCTCTTCGCCGTTCGGCAGTCGTTTGGTTACCAATACTACGGGTGCAGACCATGGGCTAGATGAGGTTCTTATAACTTTCATCTATAATAACCTGTTTATTTCTTCTCGTTGGCGGTAGGGTATGCGGTATGGAGCATTACAAATGGGTTGTGCGCCTGGTACTAAGGTTGAACTGTGCTTTACCTTTGTCGTGCTGGTCAACTCTTCATCATCATCTCGAAATAGATGCTTGTACTTCCTGATTATCTCATAAAGCTCTTCCTTATTCCTTTCCTCCAAATATTGTAGGTCAAATCCTGTCCGGATCCAGTCATCTTTGAAAAAATCTAATTTACATATTTGTATATTGGAAAGGTTGTTTTTAGGTAATTCCTGGCCCAAAACAGCTCTACTGAGTATTTGTCCCTTCTTCAAGTTAACCTCCTTCCACGATAAATTTATTATTTTTACTGGGATTTCCTTTTCATTCTAGACAACGTTACGAGCTACGTGTGCTTGATGATTTTCTATTTCGGAGGGCTCACAGACTAACACATCACCTTCTATGGGTACTTTCAATCTTCCTCGTATGTAAGCTTCTGTTCTCGAGGGAATTACCAAGTCCTCCGTTGCTACTAGATCAGATTATGTTGTTGGCTCTTCTGATGAAGTTTGATTTTCTTCTGGAAGGGTCGCAGACTCATCCTGTCTTAGGATAGATGAAAGCACTCCTAAATCTGGTGCGGAAGCACCAACAGTTTTCCTAAATTCCGATAATATCCGTTCTTGGGGAATTCCATTTTCTGATTTCTGAAGAACTGATTTGTCAGAGTCGGTTTCTTTACTGGGCTTCATGGGCTTTTTTCATGATACACTTTGTCTCTGTCATCTTCTCCGTAAAATCGGGCGCTGCATATTATGCCGTGATAACCTGTACAGCTTGCGGTACCTCGGTTATTCGTTCTGTCCTCTCTGTTTCCGCTTGCTGAGTCGTTTCTCTTTTCTCCCACTTTTCCGGAATTGGCTGACAAGCCTTTGTCCTCAACTGCCCCCTCTCTTGAACTTGTCTTCTGTGACTCTCGAAGAATTCTTTCACTACTTGGAGCCATCTTGCCCAATTATTCTCTCTTCACCATTGTTGAGAGTATGTTGGCTGTCCAATTGTTCTACTTTTATAAATTCGCGAGGCGTACGTAGTCATGACTCCAGATTTTGATTCTATACGCATTGCGTCATTATTCTAACTACTGTTGCCATTTCCTGCTTTTGGTCTGCCGGTGTGATTTTTGTTACCTCTACTTCTGGCAATTTGTCCTATCCCTGATGATATTTGATGCTTAATAATTCCATCCATGTCTTCTTTATGCAACAATGGGATGGCCTGTCTCCATGTGGCGACTGATGGTACTTGGTCGTAAGAAATACATGCCCGGTTGGCATAGAGGAAATCACGCCCCAATGAAGCTTGAACCACTCCCAAAGTTTCATTCTCACAAACAATAGCGGTACATCTTGTGTTTGAAGCTTCATCTTCAGGTCCTATCAACATATTTGTGGTACCCCACGTCCGCAAAGGAAGTCCTGTGACACTGGTCAGCTGATCTGTATCTGCTCCTCTCACGTCCACTTCATTCTCTAGCACTCTACTTTTTTTAATAAGCGTTACCGCTGCCCTTGTATCAACTAAACAACAACTCAACACTCCATTCACATGCACTCGTATAATATGAGGTATTTCCGGTATGTCTTCCGAACTTACTTCCGGTATTATCATAATCCGTCTATTTACCGTTTTATCATCATCAATAGTACCCAAATATCCCGATTCCCTAGAATTAAATGAGTCATTCTGCCTTGCGGTTTTCCAAGCCTCCCTCCTGGCAGTGGGAATTCGGCCCTACAAAATTAAATTGAATTGCCACTATCGTCCTGGTGTGGCCCTGGAAGAGGAAACGAGTTTTGTTCCTGCCTAGGTATTGCTCCGGTATTTTGCTTCACCTCTCTACGTATTACAGGTTCCAAGTTTTGTCCAGTGCGCCTTTCGCCAACAATTTCGTTTCTGACTCCACTTTTGTTGAAGCTCTACTCTTGGTTGAGTCCACCTATCATCCCTACGTAAATCTAATCGATCCCTACTCTGACTGTTTCTTGGGCAATATCTTGCCCAATGACCTTCCTGGTGACACACGTAACAACCGCTCCTGTTCCCTGGTTGAACACTGCGACATTATCTGGAAAAATGACCTGGTTTACCACACGAGTAACAATTCTTTCCTGGGGGTGGCTTATTTGTACCTCTAAAACCTCTGGAACCCCTAAAATCACCTTTATATTCATCTCGACTTTCATTTCCTCTATATTCCCTAGCCTACTCCTCCGGTTTGCCACCGCTTTGCTTATCTACTGTGGAAATTCTCATATTCGCACCTATTCCTTGAATCATCATTAAAGTCATCTCCTGTAGCTTCACCAACGGCACTGCCTTCTCTAAGTCTGAATTATTCTCCCGCATCAATAAAACACCAGTTTCTCTCATAAGGTCCTTTCGTAGCCCTATCTTAAATTGATTTAATAAAAGTTCCTTATTTTTCCTTTTTATTCCTGACTCCTCGTCCACGGTAGCTCCTCCTAAATCTTCCTTGAGTAAGTTAGAACCTAAAATTCTCAACCTAGTACAAAAGGAGGATACGTCTTCATCATGTCTCTGAAAACATTTGCTTAAATTCCACTGATTTTTACCAGGTAATTTAAATGGGCAAAACCTTTTAAAAAATTTAGTCTTAAGTTCAGAAAAATTTAGTGTACCTAACTCCGCATCCGATTTGAAATAGTTATAAGCATCAAAAACAAGTTTAAATTTGAATAACTGGAGGGTTTCGTCCTCCGACCACTTATCCAGTTTGGCACGCAACTCTAATTTTTCGAAGTACTTCGCCGCTTCTTTGCCTGAAAAATCATCTAGGGTTGCCGCGATCATCCCTAAAGAATATTGCGCTGCCACCCTAACCGGTGCGGGTGTAGGTGCAACACCTGGTGCGGGTGGTGTCTGATTCATTATAACTATCAACAAAAGACTGGACCTACGGCTGCTCATTGGACTCCTAGCTAACTCTCAGATTAAAAATCGTATACTTATGGGCACAATTTAATTAATACCTTGGGTTCCCTTCCTATCCTGAAATTCGCAATATATCTTAGCCTGAGATTGCTTATAGTTAATAACTCTAACTCCTACTGTATCCTAAAAAAAAAAAATATTTGACCCTTGCATTTTGGTCCGCAAACTAAACAAAAGGTAATATATTCATTATTATTATTGTTTAGAAACCATCCTACTTCCTATCCTTATCTCAATGTTTCCTGTCGGCCTCTAAAAAAAAATTAGATTCTTGTGTTTTTCAAGTTCCTTTGTTAACAAAAAATATCAAATCTCCTTTTTTTTTCTTTACCCCTTTCTTTAATCCTCTTCAATTAGACAATCCCACTGCTGCCACCACTGTAATAACCTCCAGTTGGGAGCGATCCCTTCAAATCCTCGAGATATAATATATATATATATATATATATATTCATATATATACATATATATACATATATATATATATATATATATATATATATATATATATATATATATATATATACATAAATATATATACTAAAGACTCGTACAATAAAAATTTAAAATTTATTAATTTGAAAATATAAGAAATATAAATAGAATTTACATTGAGGGGAACTTCATTCGAGAGAAACAGATTCAATTATTTTGTGTATTTCTTTCCGTTCCGTTTGAAATATGTATGATTTGAAATATTTTTTAATCATTTTGAGACTGTTTATTTTCAGTAGATAATTTTTATGTTTTTATTTTAATGTAATTTGTTGAAGATTACTGAAGAGAGGTATGTATAACATATTTTACCAATTGTTTTATGTATAGTTTTAACGGTGATATTACTACCTACATTTTTTAGTAGGTGCCTGTTTTGGTAAGTATAAATCAATGTATTGTAATAGTATAACTGTCTAAGATCCAATACATGACTCTCTGTAAAAACCGAGACAGATGGGTATAACAAGGGCTTTCTATTAATTATTTTCAAGATTCTTTTTTGGAGGACATCTAGTTTTCGCAAGTGTGTGTTTGAACATGCACCCCAGCTCAGTATACAATATTGCAGGCGTGATTCGATTAGAGCATGATATAAAATTTTTAACTGACTGAGAGTTAGTATCTTACGTAAACATTTGAAATTGTAGAGGAGAATTCTGAGTGTTTTACTAACCTGCTCATTGTGATAATTCCATCTTAGATGAGAGTCAATGGTAATTCCAAGGTATTTCATCTTATTAGTTGTATTTATTTTTACATCTTTACCGTTTACTTTGATCTCTAGAGTTTTAAAATCTGGTAAATGATTCTCGTAGCTAGCAAATGGGATGTAGTAAGTTTTCTCGAAATTTACTGTGAATAACTTATGACTGAACCAGTTGAAGATGTTTCCCAAATCTTGTTCAATTTCTTTTTTCAAATTCATCCATGATTCAGAGGAGTACAGGATAGCTGTATCGTCGGCGAAGCTGTGAATTTTTCCAGTAGATTTCTGAGTGAATAAGTTATTGATGTACAATGAGAACAATATCGGCCCAAGAAGAGTTCCTTGCGGCACTAAATAAGATAATTTTTTTTCATGACTTACAGTTTCATTGCCCTTTTTATGTATTGGAATTACTATTGCTTTTTTAAAATTTGAGGGACAAATTCCTGTTTTATAAATAACGTTGATTAAATGTTGAAGCAAGGGTGCTATCTCATTTTTAATCATTTTGATTGTCTCCGTTTTGATTGTGTCTTCCCCGGGTGACTTACCTGATTTCAGTTCCTTAATAATTAATTCAATTTCGTTCCTCTCGACAGGATATAAATGAAATGATTTCTTTTTTTATGGGATTGTTAGGATCTAACTTTAATTTTTTATGTAATTCCTGTTTTGTTTTTGTTGAGTTTATGACACCTTGTGTGATCCAGTTCTTGCGTGGATGTTGATGGTTTTTAATTTTGACTTTACTTGTGTTCTGTTGAATTAAATGATTCATCTTGCTTGTTAGTTCATTAGATAGGAATTCAGAATCTGTTGAAGAGTAAAATGGGTCCCAATTGGTGGATTTTATTTAGGTTATCATAATCAATGAAATATTTGTATCTTTCGTTTGATGTGAAAATTTTTTCATATTTTATTGGGGTACCCGCAAGTAAAGTTTTGTGGTTGTTTATACTGGTACAAGTTAAAGATATGCAGTTATTTTGTATGTCATGCTTTGTTTTCAAAAATATATGATCAATGCAGCTAGTCGACTCACCCTGGGAATTTGTTACTGCATTTATAATAGACACAAAATTGTACTCAGCCATTATATCACATCCCCAACTAAGTAATGATATTCAACTAATACATTTTTTGTTTGTTCCAGATATGTCCGCAAGGCTAGTAAAAATTCTGTCTCATCTCCAGCCGGAGATCTATAGAGTGCTGTGATTAAAACGTATTTGTATTTGGATATCTTCACTTTGATTTCTATAACCCTGCATTGTCCTATATTCACAATTCTGGATGTATATTCTAGTTCATTTTTGATAAACACAACAACTCCGTCATTTTCATTGAAGTTTCCCTCATTGTATAGTACGCTATAATTTTCCAGCTTATGACAATCTAAATTCTGTATTCTGAAAGTTTCTGTTAATTCGATTATTTCAATATTAAAATTAATTTGTTTTAGATACACTTTATATTCATCGAGATTTTTATTAATACTTTGAATATTCTGATGTATTATTTTGAAACAGTTTTGCGGATCATATTGGCTCAAATAGTTATTTACTTCAGGTATGTTAGTGCACTCTTTTGTGATAATGGGATCATAATTAAAATCTCTTATAAGCTGATCCATTATATTCTTCTGCAGGAAGACTAAGACTAAGAATAATAACCAATATAATAATTTCAAAGTTACAGTTACAAAAAAAAACTAATTAACTTTCTTTCCTGAAATGATGTCCCGGATCTAGTTTTTATTCCACCATTCACGTTTACGGATTGTAGTTTCTGAGTACTTGAGGCGCTGGTTGTTTTGGTGAAGTTCAGGAAATCTTCGGTTTCTTCACTTTTTAAAAGGTCCTTCACAGTGAAAAGACTTCTTGTTTGTATTCAGTTTCCTCTCCTTTTCTAGAGGCCTTTTTAGACTTTCAGTTCTTCCTGTTGGATATTTGTTAAGTCGTGTACAATGGAGATACCAGTATTTTTCAATTTCCTAGTGCTTCGTAGAATCTCTTTTTTCTTTATCTGTGTGGTAAGTTCCACTTTAACTGGACAGTTCTTATGTTTTCCCATGCAGTAAATATCGTTGATGTCTCGTATATCGATGTTAACGTCTAGTATTTCATGCAAGTCGTTAATTACTCTTTCAGGAGAAATTTCAGCTGGATCCTTTCCTAAACCGTAGACGACTATATTATTCAATTTATTTTTCCTTTCTACCACTTCTAGTTTGTTTTTCAAGATAACGCTTTCTTCTTCTGAGTTATTTACTTTGAGCTTCAGGTCTTCAATAGAAAGCCTCAATCTATCTTCGCTAGCTTTGGTTGAATTCTTTAGTTCCTCCTTGTTTTTGTTCATTTCTGCAATAATTCTGCTCACAGCTGCATCCTGTAGTTTATTTATGCATAGAGATAAGGATTATTTATCTTTTTTTCCGTACTAGGTAAAAGTGTATGTTTTCGTTTCCACTGAAGTGTGTTGGTCTGATTATCAATAATCAGCAACATATGATATTGAGAAACCACTAATTCTACAATTAGGGTTGTTGGTGACTTACGTATTGTGCGCTTTTTCAGAATTTAAACACGATTTGTCTAAGAGATTTTCAGCTGAGATCACAAGAGCACTCTCAATAACGTGTTTATTTTAAAGCGAACCACACACTACTGATGGATGGATGGATGGATGGATGGATGGATGGATGGATGGATGGATGGATGGATGGATGGATGGATGGATGGATGGATGGATGGATGGATGGATGGATGGATGGATGGATGGATGGATGGATGGATGGATGGATGGATGGATGGATGGATGGATGGATGGATGGATGGATGGATGGATGGATGGATGGATGGATGGATGGATGGATGGATGGATGGATGGATGGATGGATGGATGGATGGATGGATGGATGGATGGATGGATGGATGGATGGATGGATGGATGGATGGATGGATGGATGGATGGATGGATGGATGGATGGATGGATGGATGGATGGATGGATGGATGGATGGATGGATGGATGGATGGATGGATGGATGGATGGATGGATGGATGGATGGATGGATGGATGGATGGATGGATGGATGGATGGATGGATGGATGGATGGATGGATGGATGGATGGATGGATGGATGGATGGATGGATGGATGGATGGATGGATGGATGGATGGATGGATGGATGGATGGATGGATGGATGGATGGATGGATGGATGGATGGATGGATGGATGGATGGATGGATGGATGGATGGATGGATGGATGGATGGATGGATGGATGGATGGATGGATGGATGGATGGATGGATGGATGGATGGATGGATGGATGGATGGATGGATGGATGGATGGATGGATGGATGGATGGATGGATGGATGGATGGATGGATGGATGGATGGATGGATGGATGGATGGATGGATGGATGGATGGATGGATGGATGGATGGATGGATGGATGGATGGATGGATGGATGGATGGATGGATGGATGGATGGATGGATGGATGGATGGATGGATGGATGGATGGATGGATGGATGGATGGATGGATGGATGGATGGATGGATGGATGGATGGATGGATGGATGGATGGATGGATGGATGGATGGATGGATGGATGGATGGATGGATGGATGGATGGATGGATGGATGGATGGATGGATGGATGGATGGATGGATGGATGGATGGATGGATGGATGGATGGATGGATGGATGGATGGATGGATGGATGGATGGATGGATGGATGGATGGATGGATGGATGGATGGATGGATGGATGGATGGATGGATGGATGGATGGATGGATGGATGGATGGATGGATGGATGGATGGATGGATGGATGGATGGATGGATGGATGGATGGATGGATGGATGGATGGATGGATGGATGGATGGATGGATGGATGGATGGATGGATGGATGGATGGATGGATGGATGGATGGATGGATGGATGGATGGATGGATGGATGGATGGATGGATGGATGGATGGATGGATGGATGGATGGATGGATGGATGGATGGATGGATGGATGGATGGATGGATGGATGGATGGATGGATGGATGGATGGATGGATGGATGGATGGATGGATGGATGGATGGATGGATGGATGGATGGATGGATGGATGGATGGATGGATGGATGGATGGATGGATGGATGGATGGATGGATGGATGGATGGATGGATGGATGGATGGATGGATGGATGGATGGATGGATGGATGGATGGATGGATGGATGGATGGATGGATGGATGGATGGATGGATGGATGGATGGATGGATGGATGGATGGATGGATGGATGGATGGATGGATGGATGGATGGATGGATGGATGGATGGATGGATGGATGGATGGATGGATGGATGGATGGATGGATGGATGGATGGATGGATGGATGGATGGATGGATGGATGGATGGATGGATGGATGGATGGATGGATGGATGGATGGATGGATGGATGGATGGATGGATGGATGGATGGATGGATGGATGGATGGATGGATGGATGGATGGATGGATGGATGGATGGATGGATGGATGGATGGATGGATGGATGGATGGATGGATGGATGGATGGATGGATGGATGGATGGATGGATGGATGGATGGATGGATGGATGGATGGATGGATGGATGGATGGATGGATGGATGGATGGATGGATGGATGGATGGATGGATGGATGGATGGATGGATGGATGGATGGATGGATGGATGGATGGATGGATGGATGGATGGATGGATGGATGGATGGATGGATGGATGGATGGATGGATGGATGGATGGATGGATGGATGGATGGATGGATGGATGGATGGATGGATGGATGGATGGATGGATGGATGGATGGATGGATGGATGGATGGATGGATGGATGGATGGATGGATGGATGGATGGATGGATGGATGGATGGATGGATGGATGGATGGATGGATGGATGGATGGATGGACTTTTCGAAATTTAGTATATACAACAAAAAATATATATATTTCTATACTGTGTTACAATACTCCCCGTTTTAAAAAAGTTTTTGCTCAATTACCACAACTTTTCTCGTTTCGTGCTTCCTGATAATAATGGGGGTTCCCTAACCAAACATTTCTTGTTCAAATTTTGCAAAATTTTATCTTGTTCAAAAATGAAAAGTAGGATTGAACATATCTCCTATCATACGGCGGTACCGTTATCACAACACAAAAAAAACCATATTCACCCGCGGTTCCTTTAGCGCACATGAAGATCTACACTCTGGTATTTGGTTTACCAACACTTTGGTGAGTTCTGCTTCTCGATTATTCATTTATGATATACTAATCTTTATTGGTCAGTGGTACACTATTCTAGATACGATTCGTATCAACAGTCTACATACGATTTTGGGCCGCACTAACTGATCAGGGTCGTTTTCCTGTAGTCTCTTAGTTCCGTCACTCAAACTGCTTGATTAATGCCTTTGTTCACAGTCCAGTGTGTCTGGGGCAAGACAGGGTAACTGCCCGTAAGGAGAGCGGCAATTTGCTGGGATTCTGTGATAATTGGCGACTGTGACGGTCCGTTCGGTTCGTTTGGTTGAGATTGCCTGGGACTTTCCGGTTGGATTACCCTCCAAGTCAGGGTATTCCACAAGCTCGCTAGAAATGATATGCCACACCCTATTGTTTGATACAGGTGGACACTATTCAGGATGACACCTGCAGTGTGTTTTATGACTACGTCGGAAAACCAACCCCACAGTTTTTTCATGGTAGACTTCGCCAGCTGCTTCATTTCATTGGCATTGAACAGATTGAGCGTTGTGAGGCCTTGTCCTTCGGCTTGCAGGCCCACTATCCTTCGAGCAAGGATATTTGCCACTGCCTTTCGTTCATTTCCGAAAGTGAGGGTCCTTTGTACTTTGGAAATTTCATCTTGGGTATACAATTCTCTAGTGCCTAAGGGTTGTATTGGGACAAATTTCAATGGAGATTCAGGATCCACAGATATTTCTCGCGGAGCGTTCTTGATTGTAGGATATGGCGACAATCTTATCCACTGACCATCCAAATAATAGAGCGGTGGCGTGAGTCCATTACAATCTATTTCCTTGGCGAATTCTTGGATAACTCTGGTTATCGGAGCCACAAATTTCGTCTGATTGTTTACTTCCACGGGTAGTTCGTGATAACATTGATCAGTTCGCCTAATAGTCACTACTTTGGGTACGCATCTCAGGATGTACAGCACCTCTCCTAAAACTCGTTCTACATGTCCTCCTTCTTCTTGCAAGATCTGGCTGATTGCGTGTGGTGTGAGGAGAGCCATTAGTAATCGATTCCTCAGCATCTCCCTTCGTACTTGGCACCACCTATGGTGTCAATGTACAATTTGTCCAGGACTCTTTTATATGATTGCTCCACATAAAAAAATTTACTGTTTACGTATGCCATCAAATCAGTATTTTCTGGAAGTATATTCATCGATGGCCTAATATACCGTCCTGCTTGTCTTTCGGCTACTACAATCCTTGGGTGTTCGGTCTGCCATACTTCGACGTTGCATAGCATTTCCCTCTTGGTAAGCATTAACGCTATGATTTTCTGCTCGTCTCCGACTACTAAGTATTTCTCATTCGTTAACTTACTGGATATCAGTTCTGCTTGACCCTCATATAAAAGACTTAAGTGATTGTCACAGGTTGTCATATAATTACTGTCCCATACACTTTCGCTAAGTATGGTGTCGAAACAATAACCTCTCATGAACTGACAAGTTATTCCACCCTGCATACTTATCTCGTTGTCATTCAAATTGACCTTTGCCATGTAGTCTCTCACTTGAATTTTTACGTTAGCTAAGATAATCACGTCCTTCCAGGTCACCCTTTTTCATGATAGGTTGCTCCTTTACAGGTCCCAGCGCTGTCTACCGATCCTAATAGCGTTAACGTGGCGGTGGTTGAGCCATTCATAAGTATTCCGATGTCCTGTTGATAGAGCTTCAGTGTCCTGTAACGATGGAGTAATCTGCATTCGTCGGCTCCCAGTCTGTTCACATAACTTGACAAACCTCCTCCCACCAATGAGGTATGACTATGTATCCCACAGTGATATATCAATCTAGTAACTTCTATTAAACAAGTCCATTCGTGCTGATTCCAAATCACGTTTCGTTGCATTATCTTTACCGAAACAGAATCATTCAGATACGCGGATTCTGGTTCGAGACACTTTTTACCGTCTCTGAGAGATATGGTAGAAATGTTCACTCTCTCATCACTGCAATCGTACGCAATTATTCCGGTTACCGGTACACAATAGTGCATGACCAGCAAGGTAGTAATCATAAGAATAATCAAGGTCATGCTGCCTTTGTGCATCTTATTGGCCGTAACTGACGAGGGTTACGTGGCCACTCCCACCTAGATCAAACGTAAGGCGAATAAAATAGTTCAATAGTTTATACTTTCATTATATCATACAACTAAAATGGAATAACTGAAGTAAAAAAAAATTGTTCACACAGGTCTTCTACTGTCGATCCGGGCCAAAGAAAGACACTAGTGCACCAATGACATACATTATTTAGCTTGAAGAGAGTTTTACTCCGGGCTCTTCAAGTAACGGCACTCCTCTCATTTATCCTTCACATCAACTCATATTCATCCCAGTCATTCGATTACTCGTATTTAGTAAATATTTTGCCCAATCTATTTATTCCACTCTCCCTCATTCAATTCTCATTTATTTATTCCGTTGCATTCGTTCACAGATTCAGTCGTTCTGGTGCTCTTCGAATACGACTTGACCTCCTCAGAGAGTGGGGTTCCTCTATACCTTCCTCCTCTTCATCCTCTCCTACATTTTCTTCATCAGTTGCCTCTTCTTCTGAGTGGCCTTGAAATTCAATCCACTGGGGAAGGATTGGGACTCTTTTTCTTTCGTCCTCTTCCATGTTTCCAAACCTCGACCTCCTCCCAGAACTGCTCTTTCTCTCCTCTTCATCGTCGCTGTTACTAATCGGACTCTTCCCATTCAACTGTATAGATTGAGTATGACTTCAGCAAATTTACGTGCACTACCTGTTCGTTTGTTCCACCAACCTTTTTCACTCTGTAGGTAACTGGTCCTATAACTTCTATTATTGTGTAAGGGCCTACCCAGGACTTGACGAGCTTCTTTGATAAACTAGGTTTGACGTGCATCTGCAAGAGGTATACTTGGTCTCCGAGCTCATACGTCACCTCTTCTGTATTTTTATTATATTGTTTCGCTCGTTGTTCCTTGGCCTTCTCCGAGGTTTTCAGCGGTTGTGTATACACCTTTTTCAGTCTGGCAGCTAGCTCCGAGGCGTAGTTTTCTGCACAGTCGTACCTGATCCTCTGCGGTCGAATGCAGTCCTCCACAGGTAAAAGTTGTTCACGACCATGTAAAAGGAAGAATGGGGTGTATCCGGTGGAAATATGGACATTTCCGCGATAGACCATTAATACCACTGGAACCCTCGTGTCCCAGTCGCGCTGATTTTCCGCTATGTAATGCGACAGCATGTCCTTCAATACTCGATGCATTCGTTCAATTTGACCATTTGATGTTGGTGCGTAGCTCGAAGTTTGCATTTTCTTGATACCCAAGACTTGACACACTGTAGTCTTGAAAAGTGAGCAGGTAACGATTTCCATCCCACAAAGTCACTAGAGGGCCCACTATATCCATGGAAGTCAATTCCAAGGGTTCGTAAGCCGTTGTGAACTTTTGCAGAGGCGCTTTTCCATGTTGTGGTGAGGTTTTCCGTTTATTGCAGGAATCACAAGCTGCCACATATTTTGTTATTTTCGCTCTCATATCGGGCCAATAGAATCTCTTCTTTATACTCAACAATGTTTTCTGTTGTCCCTGATGTCTTGCCATAGGCATATTATGAAAATCTTCAAGCACTTTTTTTACCATTCCCTTGGGGACTACTAGCTTTTGCTCTCCATCTGCCTCTATTTTATAAAGTATTCCGTCGTTATCCAGGTAGAAGTCTCAGTTCCCCTCTTGTCTATCTTCAAGATGGGCTATCACTTGTTGACAGAACTTATCCCGTCGTTGCGCATTTTCCAAAGTCTCTCGATCCCAGATTGGTTCTATGACTATGTTTTCTTCCACTAACCAGATAGGTTTTTCTACAGTGCACCTGCCGTCCCAGCGAGCACAAATACATCTCAGAGATGTTAAAAGTAAGAGTTTTTGAGACATCAAACCTCCACTGCGATATTCTGTTCATACAAGAATTGAACGTGTATGTAGGTGCAAATATCCGCCGCACGCGGCTATTTTCAGGATGTTCCTGGGACATCCCAAAAAGCATTTCTTTCACGTGTTTTTCAAAGCCTTTTTTAAGACACAACATAACATTTTTGAAGCTTTTAAATCACTGTATATAAAACATTGTTTGAGATGTTCCTGAGACATACAAAATGCACTTTTATCTCGGTTTTTGTCATTGATTGTACAAATCGACAATAGTCAATATATGAAGAGAACTCTGGGGCGATTAAAAAAAATAATCGAAATAACTTATTTTAATAGGTTCAATGGAACACACATACAAATTCAAACCTAAAACATTTTCTGTTTATAAAAATTGAACAACTTTTCAAAAATGTAAATATCACTCTAACACTGGTTGTTGTCTAGTTCAACTGAATTTAAACAAAACTGTGAATAAACTCTCATAATAATACAGTGTCATTGACTAATCACTTTACATAGATAAGGTATACATAACGATTATGATGATGATTTTACAAGTCAGAACTGATATATGTTTTTGAGGTAATTTATTTTCTGAATATCTAAATTCATTCCTTACTTTGCAGTCCGTGATCAACTTGATTACTAAATATAATATTTTGTCTTGACGAAACGTTTCACTCCACTCTTAAACGACTACTTTTACAGAAAACGAAATGGGGTAAATTAAGTCGAAACTAGAAACGATACTCTCCGTCAACTCAAACATCACTGAGATCACTTGATCACATTTGCGATTGCGCGAACGCTAGATATATTCTCGGTGAACATCTCAAAGGTGAACTATGTTACGCCAAGTGAAAATATCCACAAGATAACATTTTGTGCACATCTCCGATACATTCCTATTATAGGCATTTAAAAAATGCCACAGAAGAAAAACAGAACATTGAATATCCTTCAGCGACCTCTTTGGGAAGTACATATTACGTCTCAAAGAAACATCGGCGTGACTACATTTTTGAAACATCTCAAAACCTCCCAGAGATGTTTGTGCTCGCTGGGGTAGTACACTCTTATCTCCATGTCCGATCCATACCAGATGAATTCTCATTTCTACCACTTTTTCCCAATCCAGTCCGTTCAATTCACATCCCAACTTGGGTATGGCAAGAAACTTATCTTTGTTTCTTTCGCAACCGCTTCTGAGTTCCTTAAGACACTTCCACAGCATATGGTGGGTCGGTTTCTCGTAGTAGGCCCTTTCCGTGACCAGGTACTCTTTCTTTATCACGTTATTAAGTCCTCTGTAGTCGATGCACATTCTCACTTTCTCTTCGCCGTTCGGCAGTCGTTTGGTTACCAATACTACGGGTGCAGACCATGGGCTAGATGAGGTTCTTATAACTTTCATCTATAATAACCTGTTTATTTCTTCTCGTTGGCGGTAGGGTATGCGGTATGGAGCATTACAAATGGGTTGTGCGCCTGGTACTAAGGTTAAACTGTGCTTTACCTTTGTCGTGCTGGTCAACTCTTCATCATCATCTCGAAATAGATGCTTGTACTTCCTGATTATCTCATAAAGCTCTTCCTTATTCCTTTCCTCCAAATATTGTAGGTCAAATTCTGTCCGGTTCCAGTCATCTATGAAAAAATCTAATTCACATATTTGTATATTGGAGGGGTTGTTTTTAGGTAATTCCTCGCCCAAAACAGCTCTACTGAGTATTTGCCCCTTCTTCAATTTAACCTCCTTCCACGATAAATTTATTATTTTTACTGGGATTTCCTTTTCATTCTTGACAACGTTACGAGCTACGTGTGCTTGAGGATTTTCTATTTCGGAGGGCTCACAGACTAACACATCACCTTCTATGGGTACTTTCAATCTTCCTCGCATGTAAGCTTCTGTTCTTGAGGGAATTACCAAGTCCTCCGTTGCTACTAGATCAGATTATGTTGTTGGCTCTTCTGATGAAGTTTGATTTTCTTCTGGAAGGGTCGCAGACTCATCCTGTCTTAGGATAGATGAAAGCACTCCTAAATCTGGCGCGGAAGCACCAACAGTTTTCCTAAGTTCCGATAATATCCGTTCTTGGGGAATTCCATTTTCTGATTTCTGAAGAACTGATTTGTCAGAGTCGGTTTCTTTACTGATGTCTTCATGGGCTTTTTCCATGATACACTTTGTCTCTGTCATCTTCTCCGTAAAATCGGGCGCTGCATATTCTGCTGGGATAACCTGTACAGCTTGCGGTACCTCGGTTATTTTTTCTGTCCTCTCTGTTTCCGCTTGCTGAGTCGTTTCTCTTTTCTCCCACTTTTCTTGTCTTTTGTGACTCTCGAATAATTCTTTCACTACTTGGAGCCATCTTGCCCAATTATTCTCTCTTCACCATTGTTGAGAGTATGTTGGCTGTCCAATTGTTCTACTTTTATAAATTCGCGAGGCATACGTAGTCATGACTCCAGATTTTGATTCCATATGCATTGCGTCATTATTCTTCCTTCTGTTGCCATTTCCTGCTTTTGGTCTGCCGGTTCGATTTTTGTTACCTCTACTTCTGGCAATTTGTCCTATCCCTGATGATATTTGATGCTTAATGATTCCATCCATGTCTTCTTTATGCAACAATGGGATGACCTGTCTCCATGTGGCGACTGATGGTACTTGGTCGTAAGAAATACATGCCCGGTTGGCATAGAGGAAATCACGCCCCAATGAAGCTTGAACCACTCCCAAAGTTTCATTCTCACAAACAATAGCGGTACATCTTGTGTTTGAAGCTTCATCTTCAGGTCCTATCAACATATTTGTGGTAACCCACGTCCGCAAAGGAAGTCCTGTGACACTGGTCAGCTGATCTGTATCTGCTCCTCTCACGTCCACTTCATTCTGCCTTGCGGTTTTCCAATGGCCTCCCTCCTGGCAGTGGGAATTCGGCCCTACAAGTTTAAATTCGAATTGCCACTATCGTCCTGGTGTGGCCCAGGAAGAGGAAACGAGTTTTGTCCCTGCCTAGGTATTGCTCCGGTATTTTGCTTCACCTCTCTACGTATTTCAGGTTCCAAGTTTTGTCCGGTGCGCCTTTCGCCAACAATTTCGTTTCTGACTGGGCTCCACTTTTGCTGAAGCTCTACTCTTGGTTGAGTCCACCTATCATCCCTACGTTAATCTAATCGATCCCTACTCTGACTGTCTCTTGCCCAATAACCTTCCTGGTGACACACGTAACAACCGCTCCTGTTCCCTGGTTGAACACTGCGACATTATCTGGAAAAATGACCTGGTTTACCACACGAGTAACAATTCCTTCCTGGGGGTGGCTTATTTGTACCTCTAAAACCTATGGAACCCCTAAAATCACCTTTATATTTATCTCGACTTTCATTTCCTCTATATTCCCTAGCCTACTCCTCCGGTTTGCCACCGCTTTGCTTATCTACTCTGGAAATTCTCATATTCGCACCTATTCCTTGAATCATCATTAAAGTCGTCTCCTGTAGCTTCACCAACGGCTCAGCCTTCTCTAAGTCTGAATTATTCTCCCGCAGCAATAAAACACCAGTTTCTCTCATAAGGTCCTTTCGTATCCCTATCTTAAATTGATTTAATAAAAGTTCCTTATTTTTCCTTTTTATTCCTGACTCCTCGTCCATGGTAGCTCCTCCTAAATCTTCCTTGAGTAGGTTAGAACCAAAATTCTCAACCTAGTACAAAAGGAGGATACGTCTACATCATGTCTCTGAAAACATTTGCTTAAATTCCACTGATTTTTACCAGGTAATTTAAATGGGCAAAACCTTTTAAAAAATTTAGTCTTAAGTTCAGAAAAATCTAGTGTACCTAACTCCGCATCCGATTTGAAATGGTTATAAGCATCACAAACAGGTTTAAATTTGAATAACTAGAGGGTTTCGTCCTCCGACCAATTATCCAGTTTGGCACGCAACTCTAATTTTTCGAAGTACCTCGCCGCTTCGTTGCCAGAAAAATCATCTAGGGTTGCCGCGATCAACCCTAAAGAATATTGCGCTGCCACCCTAACCGGTGCGGGTGTAGGTGCAACCCTTGGTGCGGGTGGTGTCTGATTCATTATAACTATCAACAAAAGACTGCTCATTGGACTCCTAGCTAACTCTCAGATTAAAAATCGTATACTTATGGCACAATTTAATTAATACCTTGGGTTCCCTTCCTATCCTGAAATTCGCAATATATCTTAGCCTGAGATTGCTTATAGTTAATAACTCTAACTCCTACTGTATCCTAAAAAAAAATTAATTGACCCTTGTATTTTGGTCCGCAAACTAAACAAAAGGTATTCATTATTATTATTGTTTAGAAACCATCCTACTTCCTATCCTTATCTCAATGTTTCCTGTCGGCCTCTAAAAAAAATTTGTTTCTTGTGTTTTTCACGTTCCTTTGTTAACAAAAAATATCAAATCCCCTTTTTTTTTCTTGACCCCTTTCTTTAACCCTCTGCAATTAGACAATCCCACCGCTGCAACCACTGTAATAACCTCCAGTTGGGAGCGATCCCTTCAAATCCTCCAGATATAATATATATATATATATATATATATATATATATATATATATATATATATATATATATATATATATATATCTTCGCCAGAACAATGACGCCAGAGGGTTATTTTTTTTTATTAAAAGAAGGCAGCGCGATGCTCGCTGCCACCGAGTTTTAAATCCGTTCGGATCATACAGATTTAGAATTTATGGTGAATTTATAAACTCAACTAAACTAAGAATTAAATTAACAACTAAGAATTAAGAATGATGAATACACGGAAACCCTATCAGTGATTTATATACTTTCAGCTGTCAATTAAATTAAGAATTAGCAACTAAGAAGATCTTTTATATATTCAACTAATAATTAATTAACTCAGTTGAAAATGGAAGCGGTCATGCGCAAAATCCGCGAATTAATGTTTGTATATAAATTTGTTTATATTTTGCAGTGATTTGTTTAAATAATTTCTTAACAAAACAATGGATCATGAAGAAATGTTGACCATGATGGCTTTTATTATAGTTGTAATCATCTTCCCCAGCATGACATAATTCTTAATTTCTTAGTTGACGTTTATAAACACCTTCTTAGTTGCTAATTGTTCATTCCCAATTGATAATTTTGAATTCTTAGTTTAGTTGAGTTTATAAATCCACCATTAGTGGTGTCGTGGTTCCTAGCGGTCGGCTAGGTTATGTAACAAATTAAGTCCTTGGAGGGTAGACTCGGCCACGGCTTAAATGCATGGACTTTACATGAGGTTTGAAGGGATTAAATAATACCAGCCAGGTTTTAACAAACCAAATTTATTAAATTACTAATGAGGCGGAAAGTTGAGACAACAATGTCAAAGAACTGAATTAATGAAAGATTTTCGTCCGACTCTCTAAACTGGCGCAATATCGAAATACTCTCCTTAAATAAATAGACAGTTCCAGGGTTATTACTCTCAAAATATTACTGAATCTCGATATGTGTTTACACTGATTGTAAGTAGTTATCAAAGTTCTATCTAATGTTATTTTAAAATCTAACAAACGGAAAATCAATTGCCCAAGCAAAACAAAAAGAACAATTATGAGACTATTTCTCTCTAGTTCAAGTACTTAACCCTGTTTGAGTAGTATGCCCTACCTGAGATCTAATATAAACATAAATAAACTATCTGCGCGAGGAAGTTTTAAGAGGCCCGCTTAAATACTCCTCCCTCATAATGAACAACCAGTTGCAGATTTGATTCAAATTTCAATTTTCTATGCTTCATTACCTTACATCAAGGAAATAACACCCAAACTAAACAGAATTTTACAACCATTTGATAATATCAAAATTGCAAATAGAACAGTTACTTCAATAAGACAAATATATTCAAAAGTAAAGGACAAAAATGATATTTTCTCACTTTCAAATGTTGTTTATAGTATCCCTTGTCTTGATTGTGAAAAAAATTACATTGGCCAATTTAAAAGATTACTGAATTATAGAATCACTTCTCATAAAAGTGATAGTAGACTACATCCTGAAAGATGTGCTTTAGATGAAAGATGACGGTGGTCAATGACCTTGACCACCGAATGAACTACTCTTCAACAAAAGTTCTTGCAAGAGAATCACATCTTTCAAAAAGATCTTTCTTAGAAATGGCCTTTATCTCTCAAGAGAATAACTCCATAAATAAACGAACAGATATAAGCCATTTGAGTGAAATTTATTCTTTTTTACTTTCTCTTGACATAAAACACCATGAAATCAGAGTAACCGAACGCAGAAATTCTAACCTACACTGAAGTTTATTTGTCGGAACAAAATGATGTCACTTGTCAAATTAAAACTGTCACATTTGAAAATAAACAAATTAAGTGTGTCTCTATGTACAACTAATTTGTCATTTCGTCCAGTTTATCAGTTTTGTATTTTTTAAAAAAAGAACTGAAAATACTGCATTTCTGATATGTTTATTTAGCAGAAACTTAATCTTTTAAACATAAATGGTTCTTATAAATAACTTTTATGAACATATATGTGAGCATCCTCAAATAAGATGTGAGTACTTATAATTTTGAATTTACAATCTTATATGACATTTCCAATTGTAGTCTCCCTGATGATGGAATAAAAGATTCCGAAAGCTTGGAAAAACTTAAAAGAGTTTCCTTTTACATCGCTGCATGCCCTACAAACAGTTTTACTATATATATATATATATATATATATATATATATATATATATATATATATATATATATATATATATATATATATATATATATATATATATACCGGGTGGCTACGAAAGTATTGCCTACAGAATATCTCAGTTATTGTATGAAGTAGGTTTGTGAAATTTGAAGCGTCGATATAATGACATAAGAGCTAGAATTTGAGCATATTGACATGTCGAAGTTAACTTCCGGTCTGACCGGAAGTAACATCAACTTTTTTATTTTATTTTTTTTTCTTTTCGCTTTATTCAGCATTCAATTCCCTTTCTAATGACATATCACAAGTAGGTATCTAACCAGAAACTAGATCAGAAAAAAATTATTATTGAAATTCACCGAGTAGGCCGTGGAAGCAAAATGAAAGCCAAAAATTGAAAAGTTGGATATGGAAACCATACGTCACTTGATAACAGTTGCTATTACTGTGATATTTTATTTTCATTCGTCGGCGTTATAAAAAGCCGCCAAAAAAATATTGGAAAAATTGGGAAAAAACAATACTTTGTAGGTCCATAACTTAAATAGGAACATACAACTTTTTCTTGCCTGTACTATTCAGCATAACCATTCCTTTCTAATGATATAATAGAAAGTAATTTTTTGAAATAAAATACCAAAAAATCCAATTATTATTCTTAAAATAACGAAAAAACAGTTTTATCGAAAAAAGTATTCAAATTGATAGGATTGAAGATAAAATAAATTCGAAACACATGTTCGAAATGCATTCCCTCAGCGTCAATACATTTATTGACTCTGATGATATTTTCATGTAAAACGTTTCTCAACATTTGGGGCGTGATATCTTGGAAAGCTCTACGGATTTTTACTTCTAGCTCATGTAGAGTTGTAGGCTGTGTGGAATACACCCTATTTTTAAGATGCCCATATAGAAAAAAGTCGCACGGAGTAAGATCAGGTGACCTTGGTGGCCACCTGACTGGACCATGGGTTGTTATAAGTCTCTCTTGAAAGCGATTTTGAAGATAATTTCTCGCTATTCTTGAATTATGCGGAGGGGCGCCATCTTGCTGGAAGTACATTCTCTCAGTTATTTCCGTTGGTAGGTTGTTAATGAATTCCGAAATTCCATTCGTTAAAAAATTAAAGTGTCTCTTTCCGGTTAGTTGGCCTTGAAAAAGAACAGGGCCAACAATATGAGTTCCAACTATTCCTACCCAAATATTCACACCAACTCTCTCCTGGAAGCCGCCTTGTCGAAACCGGTGCTCGTTTGCTATCGCCCAGTACTTGGAACTAAAGACCGTTCACACTTTTAGCACTTTACACTTCGACTATCGACAATAATCCAAATAAAGTACAGTACCTACCTTGTATTATTCCTGTTAAATAATCCATTATTGGTAAATCTTGACTCGTCCGTAAACAAGATATAATAGTTAAATAGGTGATTCTCAGCATTTTGTCGAAGAAACCAATTACAATATTCCAGGCGCCTTTCACCGTCATTTTCATACAAATGTTGATGCAACTGATACTTGAAGGATTTCAATCGATGTTTTTTCAAAATTTTCCTAGCAGAGTCCTTACTTATAGCTAATTCGGCGCCAATCTGCCTTGAGGAAATTGTGCTATCATATTGTACTAAAGCTAATACATTAATTTCAGTTTCCTCATTAATAACAAATGCTTCTTGGTCTTCGTGAACATCAGACTCAGTTCTTAATTTTTCTTCAAGCCACTGGAAATACCTTCTTGACGGTTGCTGCCTCCCTGGATATCGCTCTAAATACAATCGTTCAGCGGCATAAGAATTTTTTAAACATTCACCATAAATGAGAAGCATGTCAATTTGTTCGGTTCGTGAATAACGGGGCATTTTTTTAATATTCCACTAACTGATTTCGATTTCCAAACCCTTTTAAAATGGCAGAATCAAAAACACTACTTCGAACGTCAAAATAATATGGATAGCAGCGTTCGTGACAGCTCCCATTTCTTTTTTGTTTCATTCCAAAATACATCTTAATCAGTCTACTTGTTAATATTTTGGTTCGAATGATTATTGCAATGGAATGATTATTCTGAATAGCACAAACATCGTCCATAGGTAGATATTAGAATATCTATGGACGATGGCACAGACCAAGTACGTTTATGTTCCTATTTAACCTAGAACCTACAGGATAGAATTTATCATTCCACATTATTTTTAATTTTAATTTTGCGTATGGCGATAATCTGTTTTGTTATTTGAAGAATAATAATTGGATTTTTCGGTATCTCAGTTCAAAAAATTATTTTCTATTATATCATTAGAAAGGAATAGTTATGCTGAATAGTACAGGCAAGAAAAAGTTGTATGTTCCTATTTAAGTTATGGACCTACAGAGTATTGTTTTTTTCCCAATATTTCCAATATTTTTTTTGGCGGCTTTTTATAACGCCGACGAATGAAAATAAAATATCACAGTAGTAGCAACTGTTACCAAGTGACGTATGGTTTCCATAGCCAACTTTTCAATTTTTGGCTTTCATTTTGTTTCCACGGCCTACTCGGTGAATTTCAATAATAATTTTTTTCTGATCTAGTTTCTGGTTAGATACCAATTTGTGATATGTCATTAGAAAGGGAATTGAATGCTGAATGTCTCCGTTTTGATTGTGTCTTCCCCGGGTGACTTACCTGATTTCAGTTCCTTAATAATTAATTCAATTTCGTTCCTCTCGACAGGATATAAATGAAATGATTTCTTTTTTTATGGGATTGTTAGGATCTAACTTTAATTTTTTATGTAATTCCTGTTTTGTTTTTGTTGAGTTTATGACACCTTGTGTGATCCAGTTCTTGCGTGGATGTTGATGGTTTTTAATTTTGACTTTACTTGTGTTCTGTTGAATTAAATGATTCATCTTGCTTGTTAGTTCATTAGATAGGAATTCAGAATCTGTTGAAGAGTAAAATGGGTCCCAATTGGTGGATTTTATTTAGGTTATCATAATCAATGAAATATTTGTATCTTTCGTTTGATGTGAAAATTTTTTCATATTTTATTGGGGTACCCGCAAGTAAAGTTTTGTGGTTGTTTATACTGGTACAAGTTAAAGATATGCAGTTATTTTGTATGTCATGCTTTGTTTTCAAAAATATATGATCAATGCAGCTAGTCGACTCACCCTGGGAATTTGTTACTGCATTTATAATAGACACAAAATTGTACTCAGCCATTATATCACATCCCCAACTAAGTAATGATATTCAACTAATACATTTTTTGTTTGTTCCAGATATGTCCGCAAGGCTAGTAAAAATTCTGTCTCATCTCCAGCCGGAGATCTATAGAGTGCTGTGATTAAAACGTATTTGTATTTGGATATCTTCACTTTGATTTCTATAACCCTGCATTGTCCTATATTCACAATTCTGGATGTATATTCTAGTTCATTTTTGATAAACACAACAACTCCGTCATTTTCATTGAAGTTTCCCTCATTGTATAGTACGCTATAATTTTCCAGCTTATGACAATCTAAATTCTGTATTCTGAAAGTTTCTGTTAATTCGATTATTTCAATATTAAAATTAATTTGTTTTAGATACACTTTATATTCATCGAGATTTTTATTAATACTTTGAATATTCTGATGTATTATTTTGAAACAGTTTTGCGGATCATATTGGCTCAAATATTTATTTACTTCAGGTATGTTAGTGCACTCTTTTGTGATAATGGGATCATAATTAAAATCTCTTATAAGCTGATCCATTATATTCTTCTGCAGGAAGACTAAGACTAAGAATAATAACCAATATAATAATTTCAAAGTTACAGTTACAAAAAAAAACTAATTTACTTTCTTTCCTGAAATGATGTCCCGGATCTAGTTTTTATTCCACCATTCACGTTTACGGATTGTAGTTTCTGAGTACTTGAGGCGCTGGTTGTTTTGGTGAAGTTCAGGAAATCTTCGGTTTCTTCACTTTTTAAAAGGTCCTTCACAGTGAAAAGACTTCTTGTTTGTATTCAGTTTCCTCTCCTTTTCTAGAGGCCTTTTTAGACTTTCAGTTCTTCCTGTTGGATATTTGTTAAGTCGTGTACAATGGAGATACCAGTATTTTTCAATTTCCTAGTGCTTCGTAGAATCTCTTTTTTCTTTATCTGTGTGGTAAGTTCCACTTTAACTGGACAGTTCTTATGTTTTCCCATGCAGTAAATATCGTTGATGTCTCGTATATCGATGTTAACGTCTAGTATTTCATGCAAGTCGTTAATTACTCTTTCAGGAGAAATTTCAGCTGGATCCTTTCCTAAACCGTAGACGACTATATTATTCAATTTATTTTTCCTTTCTACCACTTCTAGTTTGTTTTTCAAGATAACGCTTTCTTCTTCTGAGTTATTTACTTTGAGCTTCAGGTCTTCAATAGAAAGCCTCAATCTATCTTCGCTAGCTTTGATTGAATTCTTTAGTTCCTCCTTGTTTTTGTTCATTTCTGCAATAATTCTGCTCACAGCTGCATCCTGTAGTTTATTTATGCATAGAGATAAGGATTATTTATCTTTTTTTCCGTACTAGGTAAAAGTGTATGTTTTCGTTTCCACTAAAGTGTGTTGGTCTGATTATCAATAATCAGCAACATATGATATTGAGAAACCACTAATTCTACAATTAGGGTTGTTGGTGACTTACGTATTGTGCGCTTTTTCAGAATTTAAACACGATTTGTCTAAGAGATTTTCAGCTGAGATCACAAGAGCACTCTCAATAACGTGTTTATTTTAAAGCGAACCACACACTACTGATGGATGGATGGATGGATGGATGGATGGATGGATGGATGGATGGATGGATGGATGGATGGATGGATGGATGGATGGATGGATGGATGGATGGATGGATGGATGGATGGATGGATGGATGGATGGATGGATGGATGGATGGATGGATGGATGGATGGATGGATGGATGGATGGATGGATGGATGGATGGATGGATGGATGGATGGATGGATGGATGGATGGATGGATGGATGGATGGATGGATGGATGGATGGATGGATGGATGGATGGATGGATGGATGGATGGATGGATGGATGGATGGATGGATGGATGGATGGATGGATGGATGGATGGATGGATGGATGGATGGATGGATGGATGGATGGATGGATGGATGGATGGATGGATGGATGGATGGATGGATGGATGGATGGATGGATGGATGGATGGATGGATGGATGGATGGATGGATGGATGGATGGATGGATGGATGGATGGATGGATGGATGGATGGATGGATGGATGGATGGATGGATGGATGGATGGATGGATGGATGGATGGATGGATGGATGGATGGATGGATGGATGGATGGATGGATGGATGGATGGATGGATGGATGGATGGATGGATGGATGGATGGATGGATGGATGGATGGATGGATGGATGGATGGATGGATGGATGGATGGATGGATGGATGGATGGATGGATGGATGGATGGATGGATGGATGGATGGATGGATGGATGGATGGATGGATGGATGGATGGATGGATGGATGGATGGATGGATGGATGGATGGATGGATGGATGGATGGATGGATGGATGGATGGATGGATGGATGGATGGATGGATGGATGGATGGATGGATGGATGGATGGATGGATGGATGGATGGATGGATGGATGGATGGATGGATGGATGGATGGATGGATGGATGGATGGATGGATGGATGGATGGATGGATGGATGGATGGATGGATGGATGGATGGATGGATGGATGGATGGATGGATGGATGGATGGATGGATGGATGGATGGATGGATGGATGGATGGATGGATGGATGGATGGATGGATGGATGGATGGATGGATGGATGGATGGATGGATGGATGGATGGATGGATGGATGGATGGATGGATGGATGGATGGATGGATGGATGGATGGATGGATGGATGGATGGATGGATGGATGGATGGATGGATGGATGGATGGATGGATGGATGGATGGATGGATGGATGGATGGATGGATGGATGGATGGATGGATGGATGGATGGATGGATGGATGGATGGATGGATGGATGGATGGATGGATGGATGGATGGATGGATGGATGGATGGATGGATGGATGGATGGATGGATGGATGGATGGATGGATGGATGGATGGATGGATGGATGGATGGATGGATGGATGGATGGATGGATGGATGGATGGATGGATGGATGGATGGATGGATGGATGGATGGATGGATGGATGGATGGATGGATGGATGGATGGATGGATGGATGGATGGATGGATGGATGGATGGATGGATGGATGGATGGATGGATGGATGGATGGATGGATGGATGGATGGATGGATGGATGGATGGATGGATGGATGGATGGATGGATGGATGGATGGATGGATGGATGGATGGATGGATGGATGGATGGATGGATGGATGGATGGATGGATGGATGGATGGATGGATGGATGGATGGATGGATGGATGGATGGATGGATGGATGGATGGATGGATGGATGGATGGATGGATGGATGGATGGATGGATGGATGGATGGATGGATGGATGGATGGATGGATGGATGGATGGATGGATGGATGGATGGATGGATGGATGGATGGATGGATGGATGGATGGATGGATGGATGGATGGATGGATGGATGGATGGATGGATGGATGGATGGATGGATGGATGGATGGATGGATGGATGGATGGATGGATGGATGGATGGATGGATGGATGGATGGATGGATGGATGGATGGATGGATGGATGGATGGATGGATGGATGGATGGATGGATGGATGGATGGATGGATGGATGGATGGATGGATGGATGGATGGATGGATGGATGGATGGATGGATGGATGGATGGATGGATGGATGGATGGATGGATGGATGGATGGATGGATGGATGGATGGATGGATGGATGGATGGATGGATGGATGGATGGATGGATGGATGGATGGATGGATGGATGGATGGATGGATGGATGGATGGATGGATGGATGGATGGATGGATGGATGGATGGATGGATGGATGGATGGATGGATGGATGGATGGATGGATGGATGGATGGATGGATGGATGGATGGATGGATGGATGGATGGATGGATGGATGGATGGATGGATGGATGGATGGATGGATGGATGGATGGATGGATGGATGGATGGATGGATGGATGGATGGATGGATGGATGGATGGATGGATGGATGGATGGATGGATGGATGGATGGATGGATGGATGGATGGATGGATGGATGGATGGATGGATGGATGGATGGATGGATGGATGGATGGATGGATGGATGGATGGATGGATGGATGGATGGATGGATGGATGGATGGATGGATGGATGGATGGATGGATGGATGGATGGATGGATGGATGGATGGATGGATGGATGGATGGATGGATGGATGGATGGATGGATGGATGGATGGATGGATGGATGGATGGATGGATGGATGGATGGATGGATGGATGGATGGATGGATGGATGGATGGATGGATGGATGGATGGATGGATGGATGGATGGATGGATGGATGGATGGATGGATGGATGGATGGATGGATGGATGGATGGATGGATGGATGGATGGATGGATGGATGGATGGATGGATGGATGGATGGATGGATGGATGGATGGATGGATGGATGGATGGATGGATGGATGGATGGATGAATGGATGAATGGATGGATGGATGGATGGACTTTTCGAAATTTAGTATATACAACAAAAAATATATATATTTCTATACTGTGTTACAATACTCCCCGTTTTAAAAAAGTTTTTGCTCAATTACCACAACTTTTCTCGTTTCGTGCTTCCTGATAATAATGGGGGTTCCCTAACCAAACATTTCTTGTTCAAATTTTGCAAAATTTTATCTTGTTCAAAAATGAAAAGTTGGATTGAACATATCTCCTATCATACGGCGGTACCGTTATCACAACACAAAAAAAACCATATTCACCCGCGGTTCCTTTAGCGCACATGAAGATCTACACTCTGGTATTTGGTTTACCAACACTTTGGTGAGTTCTGCTTCTCGATTATTCATTTATGATATACTAATCTTTATTGGTCAGCGGTACACTATTCTAGATACGATTCGTATCAATAGTCTACATACGATTTTGGGCCGCACTAACTGATCAGGGTCGTTTTCCTGTAGTCTCTTAGTTCCGTCACTCAAACTGCTTGATTAATGCCTTTGTTCACAGTCCAGTGTGTCTGGGGCAAGACAGGGTAACTGCCCGTAAGGAGAGCGGCAATTTGCTGGGATTCTGTGATAATTGGCGACTGTGACGGTCCGTTCGGTTCGTTTGGTTGAGATTGCCTGGGACTTTCCGGTTGGATTACCCTCCAAGTCAGGGTATTCCACAAGCTCGCTAGAAATGATATGCCACACCCTATTGTTTGATACAGGTGGACACTATTCAGGATGACACCTGCAGTGTGTTTTATGACTACGTCGGAAAACCAACCCCACAGTTTTTTCATGGTAGACTTCGCCAGCTGCTTCATTTCATTGGCATTGAACAGATTGAGCGTTGTGAGGCCTTGTCCTTCGGCTTGCAGGCCCACTATCCTTCGAGCAAGGATATTTGCCACTGCCTTTCGTTCATTTCCGAAAGTGAGGGTCCTTTGTACTTTGGAAATTTCATCTTGGGTATACAATTCTCTAGTGCCTAAGGGTTGTATTGGGACAAATTTCAATGGAGATTCAGGATCCACAGATATTTCTCGCGGAGCGTTCTTGATTGTAGGATATGGCGACAATCTTATCCACTGACCATCCAAATAATAGAGCGGTGGCGTGAGTCCATTACAATCTATTTCCTTGGCGAATTCTTGGATAACTCTGGTTATCGGAGCCACAAATTTCGTCTGATTGTTTACTTCCACGGGTAGTTCGTGATAACATTGATCAGTTCGCCTAATAGTCACTACTTTGGGTACGCATCTCAGGATGTACAGCACCTCTCCTAAAACTCGTTCTACATGTCCTCCTTCTTCTTGCAAGATCTGGCTGATTGCGTGTGGTGTGAGGAGAGCCATTAGTAATCGATTCCTCAGCATCTCCCTTCGTACTTGGCACCACCTATGGTGTCAATGTACAATTTGTCCAGGACTCTTTTATATGATTGCTCCACATAAAAAAATTTACTGTTTACGTATGCCATCAAATCAGTATTTTCTGGAAGTATATTCATCGATGGCCTAATATACCGTCCTGCTTGTCTTTCGGCTACTACAATCCTTGGGTGTTCGGTCTGCCATACTTCGACGTTGCATAGCATTTCCCTCTTGGTAAGCATTAACGCTATGATTTTCTGCTCGTCTCCGAC